>OX422224.1:377063177-377663177 GCA_949130495.1 Sambucus nigra
AAAGTGGGTTCTTTACCATCTACTTACTTGGGACTCCCGTTGGGTGTTTCTTTCAAATCCAAGGCCATTTGGGATCCAATTATTTAAAGGGGGGAGAGGAGATTGGCGGGATGGAAGAAGAGTTATGTGTCAAAAGGGGAGGATTGGTGTTAATTAGGAGCAAGTTTACCCTCTTACTACCTTTCCATTCTTCCTTTGTCGGTTTTCATTTGTCAAAAGCTTGATAAGTTAATGAGGGATTTTTATGGAGAGGAAACGAAGATAGTTTCAGACATTGCTCGGTGAGGTGGGAGGATTTTTGCAAACCGGAGAGAGAGGGTGGGGCGAGAGTTAGAAATTTGGCTATTTGTAATAGAGCTCTCTTGGGGAAGTTGCTGTGGAGGTTTCTGATTGAGGCAGACACATTGTGGAGATGGGTGGTAGTGGTGAGGTTTGGACTTGGTCACAATGGGTTGAGATCAGTGGCAGAACAGTTTCCACATGGAATGGCATTGTGGAAGCACATTGTGGGGGTGGAGGGAGTTTCTCAGGTATACCTTTTTCAGGTTGGGCAACGAGGAGAGGGTTAGGACTTGGAGAGACAGATTGGGGGAGATCAATCTTTCTAGGAGATGCTTCCTAGATTTTTCGTATTGCGAGTGAGATGGAAGGTTCGGTGGCTCGATATATTTGGAGGTATGGGGATAGGATAGGTTGGAACCCTAGTCTAAGGAGGCGGAGGATATTTTAATTGGTTGGGCAGGAGGGAATTTCCAAGGGAGGAGAGGACCGTGAGTGGTGGAGGGGAAGTAAGAAAGGGGATTTATACAAGGACTAAGTTTCCTTAGAGGACCATTTGGCGTTCACGAGCTCCACCAAAAGTGGTTTTCTTTGCATGGACTACAGTGAGATTATGACGACGAACGTATTTAAGAAGAGAGGAAGGCACATAGAGAGTAGGTGTTGGATGTGTAAGAATGCTGAGAAAACGGCGAGGCACTTGCTGTATCAGTGACCCGGGTCAGGGGTTTATTGGAGATCACTTATTCCATATATAAGGTGAAGTGGGTGTGTGCCGAATCAATAAGAGAGGAGATGACAATTTGAGATTGCAAAGGGAGTGTGTGTGTGTGTGTGTGCAGGGGGGGGGGGGAGGGTTATTATATTTTGTTCTATATGGATAATGGCCCCTTCATGCATTTTATAGATAATTTGGAAAGAGAGGAATATGAGGTGTTTTGAGGGAGGAGATTGGGACAGGAAATTTCCTATGTTTCTTGGCTTGTATGTGAGGTTGAGGGGTGTTTGGGGAAGTTTTTGTATTCCCTTTCCCCTGTTTTGTTTTTTTTGGTCATTCGAGTACTTTTGTATATCTCTTGTATTCAGGTTTTCGCCCCGTAGGCGACTTTATTTTATATACTCTGATTACTTATAAAAAATAAAAAAAACCTAGCTTCTAATAAAAAAATATTATGCTTTAATTTGTTGCAACACTACATTATATTAAGTGACTTATCTTGTTACCATCCCATAAAAATGTCTCATTCTCTCCCGATGATTTAAAATAAGGCTAATGGATTGGAATGCTAGAATAAATGGTCCGGACAACTGTCAATCTCTCTCCTTTATAAAAACAACACTTGTTCCCATTCAAACCAACCAATCTCTTCCTTGCTTTTGTCTAAAACCAGGTTCTACGAATTAACAAAAAGAAAATTATAATCATCCCCAACCCCAACACTAGTTTTCCATGCCCGCCAATCTAATTATAGACTACAAGTGTTTTTGTAGCATTCAAATGTAGGCGCAATTACGCTATTGGGTGCAATTGTATCGGAATACACAAACTAGTTTTTTGGGGATCACAAGTATTTAAAATCAAAACCCTAATTGACTCGCATCCCTTTAAACATAAAAAGAGTCTAAAATTCGTTCATATACAACAAAACCCCCATAACATGGGTTCGTCTCTATATACTAACTTCCGGCGCGAGCCATAATGTTTTTTCAACCGAGAAGAAAGTCGACCTCTTATGGAATCTAATGTGATGGGTTAAACAAGGTTATGTGTTGGGTTTATTTTATATAAGTCATATTAGAGATTTTTGTACTCATTCCAGTCACACAATATTTTCCCCTTATATATAGGTCATATTCCTAATTTTTTAAAACTTTTTTTTACAATTATGCCCTTTTAAAACTAACAACTCGTAACTACCTTTGGATAGTTACATAAGTGGATGAACTTTTTTATTTTATTTTCAAATGATCATAACTTTTAATTGACAAATTCGTTTTTCACAAAATTACTATTTTTGAAATGTTCTCGCCAAGATCTATCAAACAAGATCCATGAAACCCATAAAATTTTGAAGAAAAGAAATTACACAGACAGTAAACTTTATTGTATGCACTAAAATGTGAAATAATTTTATATCTATGACATTTTCACAAATAGTGATATTTTTTGTGTTAATATTACACAGAAGGTAAAATTTACTGGTTAAATAAATGGGTCAAATAATCTACACACACATTAATTGACCAACACAATAAATTTTACTGTCTCGAAATAGTTTTATAGTTTTATATACGTGTTATTTGCCATTTTCACAAACATATATATATATATATATATATATATATATAGAAAAAAAAGACACATATTTTTAGTTTAACCCATTTAATTGATCAAACACCCATTTATCCAATATACTCTTATTTTTAAAGGTCTGCACCAATGGAAAATACCACCCCTACTCACCCAAACCGAAGATTTCGTGGATCCAAACTAAATTTATTGAATATTCTCTTATTTGCAAAGGTCCGCGCCAGCGACAACCCATGCCAGCTCAACCCACCACAAATCGGAGCTCCTGTTTGGGGTGATTAGGGGTGGCATGGGGTACCGTTGGTGTGGACCTTTAACAATAAGAGATTATTGGATAAATAAGTGTTTGAGTGACTAAATGGTTTAAATTATAAATAAGTGTCTATATATATATATATATATATATATATATATATATATATATATATATATATATATATATTTATATATATATACTGAGAGAGAGAGAGAGAGACACACACGCACACATTAATTCACCAAAACAATAAATTTTAGTGTGTTAAAATAGTTTTATATATGTGTTGAAATCTTCTCGTCGAGATCTATCAAAGAAGATCCATGAAGCCTATAAAATTTCGAAGAAAAAGAATTACACAAACAATAATGTTTATTGTATGCACTAGAATATGAAATAGTTTTATATATATGACATTTTCACATATAGTGACATGTTTTATGTTAATATTACGTAGACAATATATATATGATTATATATATATGTCATATATCTATATATCATACATATATATATATATATATATATATATATATTCTCTCAAACACTCATTTATCTAATATTCTCTTATTTTTAAAGCTCCGCGTCAGCGGCACCCCATGCCACCCCTACTCACCCCAAACAGGAGCTCCAGTTTTTGTTGGGTAGAGCTGGCATGGGTTGCCGCTGGCGCGGACCTTTAAATAAGAGAATATTGGATGAATTAGGTTTGGATCCACCAGATCACCGGTTAGGGGTGAGTAGGGGTGGTATATGGTACCACTGGCGCAAACCTTTAAAAATAAGAGAATATTGGATAAATGGGTGTTTGAGCGATTAAATGGGTTAAACTAAAAATATGTGTCTTTTTTTCAATATATTTATATATATATATATATATCACAATAAATTTTAGTGCATAATAAAAGTTACTGTTTGTGCAAATGACACATATATAAACTATTTCGACATAGTAAAATTTATCATGTTGGTCAATTAATGTGTGTGTGTGTGTGTATAGAGATTATTTGACCCATTTATTTAACCTGTAAATTTTACTGTTTGTGTAATATTAACACAAAATATCACTGTTTGTGAAAATATCATAGATATGAAAATATTTCATATTCTAGTCATACAGTAAAGTTTACTATCTATGTAATTTTTTTCTTCGAAATTTCATAGGCTTCATGGATCTTGTTTGATAGATCTCGACGAGGAGATTTCAACACATATATAAAACTATTTCAATGCAGTAATATTTACTATGGTGGCCAATTAATGTGTGTGTGTGTGTGTGTGTGTGTGTGTATATATATACACACACATATATTGTAAAAAATATACATATTTATAATTTAAACCATTTAGTCACTCAAACACTCATTGATCCAATATTCTCATATTTTTAAAGGTCCGCGTTAACGACACTCTATGCCACCCCTACTAATCCCAAACAGGAGCTCTGATTTGTGGTGGGTAGAAATGGCATGGTTTGGCGCTGGCGCAGACCTTTAAAAATAAGCGAATATCGGATAAATTGGGTTTGGATCCACCAGATCTTCGGTTTGTGGTGAGTAATGGTGGCATTGGCTGCCACTGACGCGAAACTTTAAAAATAAGAGAATATTGGATAAATGTGTGTTTGAGCGACTAAATGGGTTCAACTAAAAATATGTGTCATTTTTTCAATATATATAACTAGTAAAAATATGTGTCCTTTATATATTATTTTACACATTTATTTAACTAGTAAATTTTCCTGTCTATGTAATATTAACACAAAAAATGTCACTATATGAGAAAATGTCATAAATATAAAATTATTTCATATTCTAGTGCATACATTAAACTTGACTATTTCTGTAATTTTTTTTCTTCAAAATTTTATAGGTTTCATGGATCTTGTTTGATAGATCTCGGCGAGAAGATTTTCATGCATATATAAAACTATTTCAATACAGTAAGATTTACTGTGTTGGTCAATTAATGTGTGTGTGTGTATATATATATATATATATATATATATTTAAAAGATGCCTATTTATAATTTAAGCCATTTAGTCACTCAAACAATCATTTATTCAATTATCTCTTATTTTTAAAGGTCCGTGCCAGGGGCACCCCATGCCACCCCAAATCATCCTAAACAGGAGCTCCGGTTTGTGGTGTATTGAGATGGCATGGGTTGCCGCTGGCGCGAACCTTTACAAATAAGAGAATATTGAATAAATTGAGTTAGGATCCACAAGATCTTCGGTTTGGGTGAGTAGGGGTGGCATTTGTCATTGGCGCGGATCTTTAAAAATAAGAGCATTTGAATAAATGGGTGTTTGAGCAACTAAATGGGTTAAACTAAAAATATGCATCTTTTTTTCGATATATATATATATATATATATATATATATATATATATATATATATATATATATATATATATATATATATATATATATAGACACACACACACACACACACATTAATTAACCAACACAGTAAATTTTAATATCTATGTAATATTAATACAAAAAATATCACTATTTATGAAAATGTCGTAGATATAAAATTATTTCACATTCTAGTGCATATAGTAAAGTTTACTGTCTATGTAATTTTTTTGCTTCGAAATTTTATAGGGTTCATGGATCCTGTTTGATAGATCTTGGCGAGTAGATTTCAAAAATAATAATTTTGTGAAAAATGAATTTGTCAATCAAAAGTTATGATCATTTGAAAATAAAATAAAAAAGTTCAACTACTTATGTAACTTCCCAAAGGAAGTTATGGGTGATTGATTTTAAAAGGACATAATTGTAAAAATAAAGTCCCAAAAAATTAGTAATATGACCTATATGTAAGAGGAAAACATCGTGGGACTAGAATGAGTAAAGAAAAGTCTAATAGGACTTATATGTGAAAACCCCTTATTTGTTTTTAATGTCTGCAAATATGTACTAGTTTAATACTCATTTCGTCTCAAATTAAAACTTGCACTTTTGTTTTGGTAGGCCTCAAATTAAGATTTCGATTTTACAAATCAATGGACAATTTGATAAAGTATAAGGATAATTGAATCCCGGTGTCATTTATTGGATCTAAGATGCATCAAATTTTATTGAATTTATTGTTAATGCACCAAGTCTTTTTTATTATAAATTACATATATTAAATAATTTCTATATTTTTAGGGTCTAAACTAATATCAATTATGGATATAAAACAACAAATATTTGATTTTCATTTTTAGTAATAAATGTACTTTCACAAATACTCATTTTAAATCCACATACTCTCTCTTTAAAAATAAACACATAACTGTGCACTTTTTCTCTGTCTCTAGCAGCTCCACCTCCACCTCCACCCTCGGCACACTCCACCCCACCCCACCCCTTCAGAGACTCGTTGGAAATAGCCACCGAAAAATCTTGTCGGACGCACCCGAAATTCTCATCGAAGTGTTTCTCTCTCTTCATTTATTTCTTTGTTTTTTCTAGTCCGTGCTAGCTGCACCATCGTCCGAGCTGGAGAGGAAGAGTTTTCGTCGAAAAAAATGGAGTGTCCATCGGAAAAATTGAGGTTTTACAGAAACAGTAAATTTATCTATTTAGACTTTTTCGTTAAAAAATATCGAATATGGGTATTGTTTGATAGATTTTGACGAGTAGATTCCAAATATATAAATTTTGTGAATTTTGAATTTGTAAATTTGAAGTTATTGATTTTTAAAGATCTGATGGGTTTATCTTGTAAAAAACGAGGTAACAGTTGTCAAAGGTAGTTTGGGGATATATTTATCATTTTAATTTGCTGAGTTGGGAAAATAGGATCTTTAACACCACTGACTCAGTCAAAAGATCTCTTGCCTCATTGACCAAGTAAATGGGCGTTGGTAACTATTACCCCTAAAGTCTAAGTAATGTGAAATCTCATTCAATGATTACACAAGACTCAAAATTTGTTAAAAAGTTAAAAAGTTATTGACGACTCTAAATTTGAAACCAAAGGAGTAACAATTTTAAGATCAGTTTGATTGATATAAAATTATTTTTCATGAAAAATAATCATTTTAGTTGGGTTTTTACATTTGCAATGCTTGATTTCAAATACATTTAATAAAAAAAATGGTCAAAAATACAAAATGTATTACACAATCTATCATTTTCATGGAAAATATTTTTTACTCAAACCCAAAGAATTTATTTCCATGGAAAACTCCTAAAGTAAGAGTAGGGGTGGACATGGGACGGGTTGATTCGGTTCCATTGTGGAATCAAAATCAGCTATGAAGTTGGTCGGTTTCATGGTTTTGGAACCAATACCCTACCAGAACCGAACCGAGCCGAAGCAAACCATCGGTTCTCGAATCGATTCGGGTCGGTTCGCGATTTTGCAATTGATAATAGTTAGATAAAATCATTTTCTAATAAATAAATAAAAACTTAAAAGTTGGCAAATATTAATTATATATGATCATTACATCTTAACCAAATCATCAAATATTAACTTACTTTATTTTTCTCAATTAACATGCTTCACTCAAATAATTTATTTAAGAAAAATCACGCCCGTACACACAATTTGGCAAAAACTAATTATCTAATTTCATTACATCATAACTAGAATATCAAATATAAATAAACATAAAAGCATTTTTAAGTAGCACTAAAAAAATATCCAAGCAACTATGTGGGTCGGCTCATGAGTTGGTTCTAAGGGTCGGTGTGACAATCCACCTATTATAATATCAGGTGGCCAATCCTCTACTAAAATAAAATCGGAATCTCAGTATGGTTTCATTCTCACCATCACTGTCACAACAAGCAATATAAATAATATAAGATAAAACTATACACTAAAATGAATATATAAATCATCATGCATAAATAAATAAGAAAAGTGAACCGAATAACCCATCGGTGACCAAATAGTAACATCAACTGAATAAAACTAAATAAGAACGGAGTACTGAAAAATATCCCGATAAAAATAAACTCACATCTCAGTTACGGGCAACACAACCAAACCGAATTACTGGAATAGTAAAGATCCTATTGAGATAAAATAAGTTGAGGCCATTAAGTCAAATTCGGTAGCATCCACAGTACTGCAATGGCAAGAAATAATTTATCCTTGTGGTCTCGATCGCTGTTGTTGCGCCCCTGGGATTTTTTAAGAAGAAAAACAAGAAAACTAATTGCCCATGGCTCAAAGCCCGAAAAATTTGAAAATATTTTGCAAGTAATTAATTGTTTTAAATTGATCAAACATGTAGTATATTATTTTCATAATTAACCGGTAACACTCACATGAGATAAAAGCTCACCTATCAATAACAATGCGCACCTTGCGTGTTCATTTATTATCCTAATTAAACTACTCAGTCTAACTAGGACATATAACCACTATCCCATCCTAACCCCACTAATACTCTCTATTAGCTAAGTATAAACTACCCTCACTAGGTATATGTTCATAAACAATATCGTAGCGATACCCGTGTTATAGATACATATTCACACAATAAATATAACATAGTTACATTCGTGCTATACGTAGTTATACATGCTATACCATGTAACACACACACACACACACATACACACACACACACACACACACACACACACATATATATATATATATATTCAAAATGTTTGGAAATGAAAAGTTAAAATGAATTCATTGAGATACGAACGTGCAACTTAAATATTAGAAGCGAATTAACGCGAAAAATGATCGAGAGGGTTAAATTTGGGGCAATGGCATTTTTGTAAATAAACTAACCTTGGGAATAAATAGAAAAAAAGAGAGGAAGTCTTCATTTTATCATTTCACAAAAGGGGGCTAGGGTTTAGTGAAGAGAGAGAGAGTAAGAAGCGAAGAAAGTTAAGAGTATTTTAAGAGGATTCAATTTCTCCATACAATTCAAGGCAAGTTAATAACCTATATGTGTATAATATGTATCTATAATAAAATTTCACATGAACATGTATTTGGATCCCTAAATTAATATGAAATTGATGTTAAAAATGATATGCAATGTATTAGGATCACCCTCCATGTATATTCAAATGCAATAACATCATTATAGGGATTGAGTTGTAGAACAACCTCTTGAATTTGAGAAATCTATGAAATTAAGTAAATCGTCATATTAAAAATTGTTTTGAGCTGTTTTGGTTCCGAAAATGGATGTTTCGTCCTTAATGCCTGTAGAAAATCATATTCTGGACAACTTTGTAGTTTGAAGTTTTTTCAAAAACGGATCGAAAAATCCTCGAATATGCGTTTTACAGTTGTGCGCAGAAACTTATCGTGAACAGGTCCAAACTGTATATGTTAGTTTTGGGTCTATTTTATGCAGGCTATGGCAGCATGCTCGCATGTACTTGTAGAAAATCATGTTCTGAACAACTTTGTAGTTTTAAGTTTTTCCAAAAACGGATCGAAAAAGCCTCAAATCCGCGTTTTACAATTCTGGGCAGAAAGTTGTCGAAAGCAGTGGCGAATATTATATGTTAGTTTCGGGTCTGTTTTAGGCCAGTTATGGTATCGTGCACATGTGTCCTTGTAGAAAATCACGTTCCGAACAACTTTGTAGTTTTAAGTTTTTCCAAAAACGGATCGGAAGAGCCTCAAATCTGCAATTTAAATTCTAGGCAGCATGTTGTTGAAATAAGAGCGCTAAGGTTGTTCAAGTTTTTAGAAAGATAATTGTAGTGTTGTGCCTAATATCCTAACTTGATCACATACTTATGGTTATTATGGATATATAACCTTGAAATGATTTGATGTTGAATTAGTAAATTAATGATGTAAATTACGTTATATTGTAAATAATGACTATTGTATAACTCGAGTAAGAGACTTGACACCATTGTATATATACATAAGCGTGAAATTGTTTTACATGTATATTGTAGAGTATACACTAGACTAGTCCTCTGGTCGACGTAGGCACATGTTAATGCGATTTTTTGTGATTGATCTGGTTAGGTTCTCCTCGAGTGCCGTGTCGGAGATAAACCACCGGAATCGGACACATGGTTGTAATGCAGGTTGGATAGAAAGACCTTGGAACGCCATGTGATTTAGGACTTAGTATGATTGCCCTTGCCACGTAATATTGGGGAATATTCGTGTGTAGGCCTAGTGTTACGACTTGTTACCCCGGGTAATGATAGTGACTCGATATGACTGGTTGTGTGAGATATTATGCTTGTGTCTTAAAGTAATATCCCGAATGCATTTGATATTATACTTGAAGAAAATATTTTGATACATTAAATACTGAAATGATATTAATAATGATTAATCATGATACGATATGAGACTACACGTTACTCGAGTTTGGGTTGTGTAGTCATGACATAGGAACATTGGTTGGGTAATTGAACAACTTAATTACTAGAGACGAGTAATGGCTAGTGTGCTTTCATTTTAAGTACATCTTATAATCTTATTGCTTGTTTTCTTGCTGTGACGTTCATCTATCTTGCTTCTTGCTCCTCTCCTATATATATAATATAATATATTGCAAGTCCTCGTCCCGCTAGACAATAGACTATAGAGCCTAATGATATCATATCAATCTTAGGATTCCTGTAGCCGTGGATTTATTCTATTTTAATTTATGTCATTTGTTTCCCTTATCTTAAGGGTGGTATCAGAGATTATAATATCCCTTTGTTTATACTTGGGATTTGAGAGAATTGTTGTATTATGCTTTCTCGTTTTGTGTTAGGTCTCATGTATTGGCATTTTATATTTTTAGTTTGAGATTACTGATGGATTATTACAGTTAATAGTTATGAGTTGGTTTCACTTGTTATAGCTATTATGATGTGATATAGTAGTATGAAAGTGTACATGTTTACTTTACTGTGTCTATTTAAATTCAGTTTCTAATTCCAATATATTGACGCTCCGCTTTAATTTAATTGGGCATAGCTAACCTAATTAGATATAAAAAGCAGGGTTGTCACAGTTGGTATCAGAGCACGGTTTTAGAGCCTTTAGGGATCTGAGGGCGTCTGTTACGTTTTTCGCGCATCGTTTCCTTGATACGTAGAGCCTTACAATTAGGTCTTATATTCGATGACTTTGAAGATCTTCATGCTACAATTTTGACAGACGATTCGGTGTTAGCCTCGTGTATAGGGAGGGTTCCTTGTTTGGATTTCATTCTTGATATGTCCCACGCATTGTAATATCCCGTACTTTTAAAGGTATTTAAATTGCACGGTGAATGTAATTTGGTAATTTGAGGAATTATTGTGAATAGTAATTTTGGGATTAATGAGTGAAATTAAATAAATTTAATGTTATAAAGTGAATAGTAAATATTTGTTTTCGAGTGTCAGATTAATATTTACATGGATTATATTTTCTTACGAGACTAAGTATATGCGTGGATTATTTTTAATTACACGTCGCAAGTTGGTTAAAGAGACAAAGGAAATATTTTAAATTGGAAAATACGCGTATTGAACGTGTTGGGTCAAAATACTAAATTTTAGTTAAGTGACTCGGATGGAGATTTCAACTACGCCATTGGGTTCGGAATGGCCAAGATAGTCAAAATAGAGTACCCGGGGGTAGTATTTGGGTTCCGGGCATTTTTGGATTAGTAGAGACTAGTAAATGAGTACACGAGTCATTTAACAATTGGGTATATACCCAATTTTTTATTTAAAGAGGTGGAAGTCCTCATTTCTACCAAATATCATCCCTAAGAGAGAAGAGAGAAAGAAGAGAAGAAAGAAGAAGAAAGAAAAGAGAAGAAAAGAAGAGATTTTCGACAAAAAATCGCGGGATTAGACTCGTGGTCGTCGGATTTAATCCACGAGGCAAGTGCTTAACTTGCTTTATGATTTAGTGTGTTTAATTTCTCATATTGTAGTTGGTATAAAACTATTTTTGGGTTGAAATTTCGTGGATCAAACTGGTTTTCGAAAGAGTAAAATGGATATAACTCGATTAATACACAATTTGAGAAACTTGGAATTTATTAAAATTAATTGTTGAATATGGGTTCTAGGATGATTAGAACCGTATTATATATGTGTATTTATGGTTGTTTGAGGTTGGTTGATGACGAGAGGAGATATAAAAAGTTTGGAGGTGTTTTAATGGAGGTTTGGATTTTTGGAGAAGAAGGTGAATAATGACCAGCGTCACTTCCGGACTGTTTCGAATAGGAAGACAACCGATTCAACTCTCGGTCAAAACACAAAAGTTGTAGATCTTTTCGATACGGTCGTGTGGAAGCCAATTTTGTATTTTTCTGATTTTTCTTCGAATTGTTATGATTTTTATAAGATATCAGTTCCGGGGTGAAATCACCAACTAAATGCACTCGGATTTTGGAAAAATAAAAGCTAGAATTCTTTAGAGATAAATATTTGGGGTTCCTAAAAATAGTGCGGGGACTTCTAAATATATTTTTTAAGTAAGGTACGTATCTTGGGTTAGATGAAAGTAAACCCCAAGATTTACCCAAATAGGGGTGTTTGGGAGGAGTAACACTCGGGGGGATGTTTCGGTGAGCAAAATTTTATATAAGTAATTGTGCGCGTAGAAAACACACTTATATGCCAATTTTGGTTTAGTAAAATCCTATGAGGTGACTAGGATGAAATTTAGGATACGGAATAAAGAGAGTTGAGCAGTCATCTGATATGTCTATTTATGACAATTATTATAGGTAAGAGGAATGCCTATCGTTATTTATGGGATGAATAAATATATCGGTGTTGTTGGTATTGTCATCGTGCGGTGAGAAAAGCTCGAAAATAATATATTAAGGATTAGTCAAAATTGATAAATGCATAGGATATTTGAGAGATAAATATACTATGTAGGAAATTTATTATACGGATTATGCGTATGCCCGAATGTTATTATATACGTGGGTTAAAAATTACCTATGGGGAATTATGTATAGGTTAGAGAAATACCTATAATTATAATATGGTTGTGTGAATACCAAATTGATGATATATTTATATAGGTGGAATGTGTACCTGTATGATTGTTTATTATGTGTATGACATACCTACCATACTTGCTATCACGGGAGGTTGGCGTTCGTGTGAGGACAATCTTATTCTGTGTTTCCTTCCGGGGGATTTTAGAATTGGTACCTCAAGAACATAGGACTGTGAAGGGCTTATTTGTGAGTCGATAAGTCTGTTGACTATGGGAGCGTAGGTATGTGTGTGACCCATGGGTATGTGAACTATGTTCGCCTCCAATATGTTTGATTTGTATTGATACGGTTCCTGAGTGATGTGGAACGCGTGATCCTTATGTGCGTGATATACAGGGATTTAATAGCAGAGTATGAGTGCACCGCAGCTGAGCCTAAGGGCGCCACATATGTATTGTGATTAACATATATGTGTACTTGAGATAATCCACGGATGCTTAGTAAATGAGAATGACTAAGCCACTTATATTATAGTTCGGTGGATGATTAATATACTTATTGCGTATAGTATATTGTTTATATATAAGAGATGAGATATCATATAACCTAACCTTGTATAAAGTGAAAAAGAATGAATAAAGTGTGATATTACTTCCGGTAAATGAATATCCGGATTTAAATGAATATGAATCTTAGGTTCTAATGAGAACTATTAATAAATATGGGATGGTATAAATATGGTATGTACTGAAGGCCTAATGGAGCCCGATAATCAACATTGTCACGTAGTAGTGTATCGGGGGGGTTCCTTGTTTGGATTTCGCGAGACACCCCATGCACGAATGTAACGTAATGTTGGGAATGGGGAGAAGTTTAGTCCTTAGTACTCGAATTGATGAGGATTATTAGAAGGTGGGTAATTACATTAGTTAGGCAGGGTAGCTTAACTAGATTGTTTAAAAAGGTATGCGATAGTTGTGCACTGTTAGAAGAGGGGTGAGTTGTATCTCATGTGAGAGCGATACCAGTTTAAATATGAGAAATAACATATTTTAAAATATGGATTTTAAGCACTTGCTAAAATGTTTTCAAAACTCGGGCTCTGACTCGTTTGTCCATTTTCCCTTCTCTTGCTATATCTATATCTATATATATAGGTGTCCAGACACATGGACGCCTGAATGATAATTCTTTCGAGTCAGATGTTTGCTGCAGTAGCTGTGGATGCAAGAAGGTTTATATTAGATGCTTCTATCATTGAGATCTAGATAGGAGGTATTGTAGAAACATTCGGGCTTATGGCCCAACTGTACTCATTTATTCTTTTATCTCCTTTTAGTGCGGCATTCGATTTGGTTGTATTATTGTACCGAGTGTTCGGTTATTTTATTTTATTTCATTTCATTTCAGCTGCTGCATATAAACTATTGTAATTGTTTTATTTGAATGGTTTGGTAAAAAGATTTGTTAATTTAAAATTTTGACGCCTGCCTAATAGGATATTAGTAATTAAATTGGTTTTCGACAGTGATGTTAAGAATGAACCATATGAGACTCCTGTTTTAATTTGATATAGGAGTGATCGCCCGGTATTTTATTAGGCGGGGTGTCACACGCATGAGGTGAATCTCTGATCGACCACATGATAGTACGCGTGAGGTCCATGTGTGAGTACTTGTTGTAATTATGACTAGTGCTCCATTTGAGTAATTTTTGTAGGATACGTGTTAACTTACTATCTTTTAAGATGGTGATTTGATGAGACGTGGACACTGCTAGGGCATAAGGTCCAAGCATTTTAGGAGACCGCGATTCACGTGCAACTATCGTAGTTTAATCGCCCACCAATAGGTGAGAGCACCGATGTTGAACTCAATGATTGAGTTGACTTTTGGTGCTTTAGGGAGAGCAAACACCCGAATATTTATTGTGCATTATCAACTTTGAATATCATCGCTCTTATGGCTGTAAATAAGTTGGTATAAGTTATAGCCCACCCTGTAGTACCATTGAGTTATTGGTACCACTTGCGTGTGTAGTTGTCTGAAGTTGTTTCCAATGTGGAAGGGTAGAGATTTAGATATGGCATACCTCAAAATGATGTGGTCCAGTTGTTGTTGTGACATTTTTCTGAGAAGAAATTATCGCGCTCCACCCGTGATGGACAGACTGTTGAGGCATTCGATGATGTATTAATCAGTTAATGGTTAACGAAGTAAGTCTTGTGATAATAAGAGTATATTATTACTCATGAACATGTAAAGGAAGGGTTGTGATTTGAGAGAGGACTACTCCAAATTGGTGTATGTCCCACCCCGTCAAAGGATGACCAGAGGGGTCCAATTTTGGTGTACGCAAGAGTGTTATCATACTTGTGAAAAGAACGAACTAGATTTATCCGTTTGATATGTATGATGGGAGATTCATGAGTCTGAATCTGGAATGAATAAGTGATTATCCTTGAAATATTGTGTTGGTATTAGGGAAGTTTGGTAGGCATGTAAACCTACACGTTGTCCACACAAGCGATATATGTCTTATTGGGGTGGCATAGTGGTGTCATAGTATTCTGATCGGATAAAATCCATAATGGAATGAACTTAAGTCTGATTAGGTGTGTGTTCGATCATGTACAAGATATGTTACTGGGTTGGGAACTCACATGTTCAGAGTGGAATGTTTCGACGAGTTATCCCGAACAAGTTCATGATAATGTATCAGTAATGTTACGATGTCTTGGCCATAAACACTAGGGATGAGGAAGTCCGTATCGGAAGGTTATACGAGGATTGACATTGGAGAAGTCCATAATTTTTGAGGGAGTATTCTTTCCTTATTTGGTAACGATTGGAGTTCAGTGTTCTTCGTAAAGCCCTAAATTAGAATGGGTGTTCGATAAGATGTGGTTATCTTTATTTGTAATACCGGTATATTTGTTAAAAGTTGTCGACACCGGGACGTGAATATGGATGTGCTAATGGATGGACTTAAGCTGGATTTACCAGTTATGAACCCTACGGTGAGTAGCGAATCTCGAGGGACGAGTTGTCGAGTGAGAACATCATGAGGGAGTGTTTAATAGGCGTTTCATTTTATGTGAGTATGATCGCTTGAGTTGGTGATATATCCCCTAGTTCAGTTTTATGTTATCACCCGGTGATTGGGGGTACTAATTTGTTGCACTGTGATAATGGTGGTGCTTGATTTTGAATCCATCAGATATGGTAATGTGGCTATGTTGTGGCCCTCGTTATGTATTAATATGAATTAGAGCACGAGTGAGTAATTAGTGACATGTTGTTTACTTAAATTGTGCGTGATTAAAGACGCGTTCCGAAGCCAAGTGTAAGATGTTCGATTATGGCGATGTCTATACTAGTGAATAGTCACACTATGATGGTATTTTGATAATGGAAGAGTCACGTATAGCTCAGTCAGTTTTTGCGTGATTGATGATAGTGTTGCCAAGTGAGTATTGTTATTAATGGCAAGGATTGAGATATTTTGGGTTTTCAAATGTTGGACCCATTCATTGAAATTGTTGTCATAACCTCCACTATTGGGGGACAACAAGAGAGTGTTTCGACCGTTGTTGAGAAGTTTTGTAAGGAGGGTGTGTACTGTTGGGAAAACACCCGCGAATGGGTTCGTAACATATTTAATTTTTACTTCAGTTATGTGTGGAGTACTGAGTGTTAATTGGGGTCACGATACGTGAAGGTACCCGCTACCTTATATTTATGACTATTGACTTGTTGGATAGCACACTGTTCTTCATAAACATCAAGTAGCGTTGGTGTGCTGGAAGATGAGTATCCGGATGGTAAGTGTGCCAAATTCGATATTCTGATTTGGTATGATAAGTGGGAATTTTTGGTTTTACCTCATTGCTTAGAAAATGTACAAGCCTTATTCGTGGTTTGAAGAACCAAGTTCATATCATGTTCGGTGAGAAAATTCTAATATACTCACAGTCCAAGGAAAATCCTATCGGAGAGGTTGAATTCCTATACGTGTTTTTAACAAAAGAGTGGTAAGGTGAATCAAGAGATGGTCTGTCGTCTTGGGTTAGAGCGACCAAACCGTGAGAAGTGGGGGTGTGCAAGGGGGCATATTGCATTTCGGGTTAGTTCAAAACCTTTAGGTGAGGGATCGTTGATCGCCCAGAATGTAACTTTGTCGGTGTTTCCTTGTTTGAGAGAGTATGAACCTTGCTGATATTATTTACCTAAGTCCAGACTTGGAAAGATGGAACAATATTTGTAAGTGCATAGAAGTTGTATGCTTATGCACATGTTCAGCCTTAGTGGATAATAAGGGTTGACATATCGGTTGACTCACCATCAATTTAAGTGCAAGGCAAGTGTTATTGACAACTCATAGTAGAGTTGGCTTTATAGCTTTCAGTACCATCTGTTTATCGATTCTAAGTTGAGTATCGAGGCATGATTGATGAATAGTGGCATCTGCATTGAATAGGCGAAGTTGGATTATTTGTTGTGTGATGAACCGTTGAGTCCAGAGATAAGTAGTTTTTGGAGTTAAATGATTCTTGTATCACTAGGGGTCTTGAGTTGACAAATTCCTTATCTCAACAAGCTGACAGTAGTGTATCGGAGGGGTTCCTTAATTGGATTTTGCTTGCGAGACACTCCACGCACGAAACTTAGCGAGTCGGGACTTGGGGGTATTTATTTCTGGATGATCTTAGTAGTTCATTTATGTTAGGCTTCGTGGTGAAAGTTCGGTTGTACAGTTAGAAATGGGAAAGTATCTCCATAGATTTCATTGTTGGGTTGCCAAGATCGCAGCGCGATCATGATTCAATTTGGGTCATCATCGATAGATTGACAAAGGTGGATAAGTTCTTTCCAGTGAGGACGGATTATACGGTAGCACACTACGCCATGGTATTTATTAACGAGATTGTGAAGTTTCACGGGGTACTGCGTGATATCGTGTTCGACCGTGGTAGTGTCTTTATCTTGCACTTTTGGGGAAATGTTCAGGAGGCGATGGGAGTTCAATTGAGTTTGAGTACTGCGTTCCACCCTCAGTTTGATGGTCAGACGAAGTGGGTAAACCAAATTTTGGAGGACATGTTACGATTTTGTGTGTTAGACTTCAAAGGTGGTTGGGATACACATTTATCACTAGTGGAGTTCGCATACAATAATAGTTATCACCAAATTATTGGCATAGAACCATACGAGGCTTTTTACGGTAGGCCTTATCAATACCATACATGTTGGTTGGAGTTTGGAGAGCACTGGATGCTGGGTATGAATATTATTAGGGAGACCTCAGAGAAGGTAAACTTGACTCGTGCAGGGATGAAGACCGCGCAAGATCATCAGAAGACTTATACTGACATAAGGCGGAGGAAATTAGAGTTCGTCGTGGGGGACCAAGTGCTGTTGAGGGTCTTAACCATGAGAGGCGTTGCTCTCTTTGGTGCCAAAGGGAAGCTTTCACCACGATACGTGGGTTCATTTATAGTGTTGGACAGGGTGGGGTCAGTTGCCTACCGTTTATCCCTACCCGACCAACTCCAGCGGGTACACGATATTTTTCATGTATCCATGTTGAGGAAGTTCTTACGTCCCGAGGACTCACACCTACACATAGATTTAGATGGGGTTGAGCTACAACTCGATGGGAGCTATGAAGAGAGGCCGGTCAGGATCCTAGATCTTCTTGAGCAGTAGTTGAGGTCAAAATTCATTCCTCTTGTTCGTGTTATATGGAGTAATCATGATGAGTCTGAGGCCACTTGGGAGAGAGAGGATGACTTGCGAATTAGTCACCCATATCTCTTAGGAAGGTACGTGCTAAACTACCTTACTTGACTTGAATTATTTTATTTTAATTTGGATTTTGAGGACGAAATCCCGTTCGTAGAGGGGGAGAATGTAATACCCCACATTTTTTATTGAATTGAAATTGAAAAAAAAACTATGCCAGTATATATATTCGAAATGTTTGGAAATGAAACTATGTCAGTATATATATTCAAAATGTTTGGAAATGAAAAGTTAAAATGAATTCATTGAGATACGAATGTGCGACTTAAATATTAGAAGCGAATTAACGCGTAAAAGAATCGAGAGGGTTAAATTTGGGGCAATGGCATTTTTATAAATAAACTAACTCTAGGTATAAATAGAAAAGAAGATAAGAAGTCTTCATTTTATCATTTCACAAAAGGGGGCTAGGGTTTGGTGGAGAGAGAGAGAGAGAGTAAGAAGAGAAGAAAATTAAGAGGATTTCAAGAGGATTCAATTTCTCCATACAATTCAAGGCACGTTAATAACCTATATGTGTATAATATGTATCTATAATGAAATTTCACATGAACATGTATTTGGATCCCTAAATTAATATGAAATTGATGTTAAAAATGATATGCAATGTATTAGGATCACTTTCCGTGTATATTCAAATGCAATAACATCATTATAGGGATTGAGGTGTAGAACAACCTCTTGAATTTGAGAAATCTATGAAATTAAGTAAATAATCATATTAAAAATTGTTTTGAGCTGTTTTGGTTTTGAAAATGGATGTTTCGTCCGCAATGCCCAGTAGAAAATCATATTCTAGAAAACTTTGTAGTTTGAAATTTTTTCAAAAACGGATCGGAAAATCCTCGAATATGCGTTTTACAGTTGTGCACAGAAACTTGTCGTGAACAAGTCCTAACTGTATATGTTAGGTTCGGGACTGTTTTAAGAAGGCTATGGTAGCGTGATCGCATGTCCTTGTATAAAATCATGTTCCGAACAACTTTGTAGTTTTAAGTTTCTTCAAAAACGGATCGAAAAAGCCTCAAATCCGCATTTTACAATTCTGGGCAGAAAGTTGTCAAAAACAGGGACGAATATTATATGTTAGTTTAGGGTTTGTTTTAGATCGGCTATGTTAGAGTGCTCACACATCCTTGTATAAAATGACGTTCTGAACAACTTTGTAGTTTTAAGTTTTTCCAAAAACGGATCGGAAGAGGCTCGAATATGCATTTTAAATTCTGGGCACCATGTTGTTTAAATAAGAGCGCTAAGGTTGTTCAAGTTTTTAGAAAGATAATTGTGGTCTTGTGCCTAATATCCTAACTTGATCACATACTTATGGTTATTAGGGATATATAACCTTGAAATGATTTGATGTTGAATTAGTAAATTAATGAAGTAAATTACGTTATATTGTAAATAATGACTATCATATAACTCGAGTAAGAGACTTGACACGATTGTATATATACATAAGCGTGAAATTGTTTTACATGTATATTGTCGAGTATACACTAGACTAGTCCTCCGGTGGACGTAGGCACATGTTGAATACGATTTTTTGTGATTGATCCGGTTAGGTTCCGCTCGAGTGCCGTGTCGGAGATAAACCACTGGAACCGGACACATGGTTGTAATGCTGGTCGGATAGAAAGACCTTGGAACGCCATGTGATTTAGGACTTAGTATGATTTCCCTTGCCACGTAATATTGGGGAATATTCGTGTGTAGGCCTAGTGTTACGAATTGTTCCCCCGGGTAACGATAGTGACCCAATATGACTTGTTGTGTGAGATATTATGCTTGTGTCTTAAAGTAATATCCCGAATCGATGCATTTCATATTATACTTGAAGAAAATATTTTGATATATTAAATACTGAAATGAGATTAATAATGATTAATCATGATACGATGTGAGACTACACGTTACTCGAGTTTGGGTTGGGTAGTCACGACATAGGAACATTGTTTGGGTAATTGAACAACTTAATTATTGGAGACGAGTAATGGTTAGTGTACTTTCATTATAAGTACATCTTATAATCTTATAGATTGTTTTCTTTCTTTGACATTCGTCTATCTTGCCTCTTGCTTCTTTCTCCTCTCCTATATATATAATATATGATAGGTCCTTGTCTCTCTAATCAATAGACTATGGAACTTGATGATATCATATCAATCTTAGGATTCCTGTAGCCGTGGAGTTATTCTATTTTAATTTATGTCGTTTGTTTCCCTTTTCTTTTGGGTGGTATAAGAGATTAATATCACTTTGTTTATACTTGGGATTTGAGAGAATTGTTGTATTACACTTTCCCATTTTGTGTTGTCCCGCATGTATTGGCATTTTATATTTTCAGTTTGAGATTACTGATGGATTATTACAATTAATAGTTATGAGTTGGTTTCACTTGTTATAGCTGTTACGATGTGATATAGTTACACGTATGAAAGTGTACATGTTTACTTTAGTGCGTCTATTTAAATTCGGTTTCTAATGCCAACATATTGGCGCTCCGCTTTAATTTAATTGGGCGTAGCTAACCAAATTAGATATAAAAGCAGGGTTGTCACACTCATAAGAAATCCCACACATATGAGTCTCCCAAATCTCGAAGTCCGAACCGACTTCCCGATTGTACATCTAAGTATTCACCACTTGATTTACTGGTTCTCCTCAGCTAAAACCATCTATTCGTTAGCCTATTACACATATCAAATCCTAAAAAGCATTCCCCAGTAGTCCCACAAAATCCCGAAAGCCCCTATGGTTATTACCCAAGCTGTAACGGGACCAAAACACACACAAACAAAAATGGATAAGCCAGCAAACCGAACCGATTTACTTGGTAGATCGAACTGATTTGGTTGGCTGGATTGCCTGTCATCTTCTTCCTCAGGTTTTTACCTTTGAAACCCTCCAATAAAGGTCCCAAACGACCACAAACATACGATTAAAGTCCTATATCATTATATTAACGTTCTATAAGTATTACAACATATAATTGACCCCGAATTCACCATCCAAAACCCTAGGATGCTAAATTAACTTCCAATTTATCAAACCCATAATTTTCCCATTTTGAGTGTTCACTAATACCAAGATCCTGTCATTGTTCTATATATTCATCATGGTAAACCCAGTTGAAATTTCAAAATTCTTATATGTTCAACATTAACTAATAAATAATTAAAATTAGAGAGTATTTTAAACCTACATCTCTTAATCAATTAATCAAAGTTTTAACCTTTCATCTTTAAATCTCAGATTTTTATACCAGTTAAATATGAACGTGATTAACTGTATGAACGTGAAATTTAAAGCAAGTAACTACTTGCCTTAAAGGATTTTATCTGAAGTTCTCTACGTTGGTGATGGGTTGAATTTGAAGATGAGTTCCTCTATTCTCTTCTCCAAGCCTTTGTCTTTTTTTCTTCCTCTTTTTCTCTTGTCTTGAATTTCTCTCTGACTTAATTGTGCAGATTGTTAAAGGTGGTATACCATCCACATTCCCTACCTTTAAATGTAACTCCCCGATCTAGATTAGAGTTACCGTTGGAATAACTCAGTATCCGAACCAAGGTGTTAAGGGGGAGGGGGATAAGACATTTTATTAATTTGGAAAATAGTTGCCACATTATACTTTAACAAAACCTTCAATTTCTTTTATTATGAAAACGTGAGGCCCATATATTGCAAGTTGATATTCATTTAACAATTTAACAAGTAAACTTTAACAAGATTTAATCCATAAATAGAGCACAAATCTCTGTATTATTACAATTTCCAAACAGTTCCAGTTCAAACCAAATTGTCTTAACAAAACATAAGGGATTAAAATTCAAAATTAGTATATGGATTAAAATCGGTTACAGAGCCTCTAACGACGACTAGCGCTTTCTGCGGCGTTTCCAATGTCCTTACCTGACGTAACACCTGTTGTACCTGGGGTTTTGGAAAATAGGGTATGAGCGAAATGCCCAGTAGGGTGGGAATACTAAGCAATAATTTTCATAGCAAAATACTATACATATACAATGCATTTTAGTAATTCCGAAAACCATCATTATCCCATATTCATTAATTATCATTAATGATTATTTTCGTTAACATTTAACTATGCTAACAATATTCAAGAAGCCTTCATTATATTCAACTAAGTTATCATGTGTCTATACTAACAAGATTTTTTTAACTTAGTCATAAATGCACCTATATGCAATGCCCTGGGCTAGGTGCCCACTCAGTCTTAGCATTTTAATATTCCATGCCAGGAACTTAATCATATTCCACTTATGTCATCCACAAAATAATTAATGAATTCTTATTCATTAATTAGCTTTAGTTTTGTGATTTGTTCACATTCCTTACTTAACATTGTTTTTGGGATTTTACCAACAAACACTCACGGACTTTGTGGCCTCACACCACCGGTTTCCACCGCCATATACTACTGCAGTTTGTTTGGGATCTTTCACCACTAGGGACATCATGCCCTCCTTAATTATTTTCTCTCGGCGTCATCCGAATATCATATCTTTCATGTGTTTAACATTATTCTCAATGTTCACAATTTAACTTCTCCGGTTTTGTTATTAAAACCAGTTATGAGTCTTTGCATCCTACGAGCCGAGGAGGCATTCTAGTGTCAACGCCGAACACTAAAATATATTAAGTCACCTTTACAACACTTTGATTTACCAAAATGCCATCTTATACTTTTATTATCTAAAAAGCATTTCCTTAGCATTTTTCAAGTATTTTTCATGTAAAAAACACCATTTAAGTGACTTTTCGTCATATTTACCAAATCTGCCACTAAGGCATTTTTTAACCAAAAATCACCTTTTTGACTTTAAGTACAAAAATCATTCTTTAATGTACTACATGTTTCCACCAACATTTAAAACCTTTATTAGTGATGTACAACCCATTTTAGCACACTTTTACATATAAAGCCATTTACATAATTATAAGCCTTATTTAACATATTCAAGAGGCTTAAACTAATATTTCAACATATTAGATTTTGGAGCTGTTTTTATGAGATTAATAAACACATATTTAGACCACTATATTTCAACATTAATCATGTTAATGTCAAGACTAACACATACTACATACACTATTTCATGAAAATGTATTTTCTTCCTTAGAAAACCCAACAAATGCATTAACTAGTCATTTTCTTGTAGCATTCCATTTTCTATGTTTATTTCATAAGATTATTACATTTATAGCATGATTTCAACATATATAATAATCTAAAAATTTATTCTAAACATCAACTTCTCCATTTATCATTTTTCACAAAATGGATTTTTCATAGCATATGAAAATAAGGGAGAAGAGCTAAAAAGTCACATTTTTCTCATCATCTTGTTCATATTAGCATTTGAAATAAAAGAGGTTAAGAGTGAGGAAAATCCTACTTTAATGAAGGAGAGTGAGTGTAGATGTGAAGAGATGAAGTGGAGCTCTCAAAAGTTCCACAAAAAACTCCAACCAAGACTCCCTTTGAGCTCCAAAAGCTCTAAGAAATTTTTCCACAAGTTGTCCTTGAGGTTAGCTTTAATGGTGTTTGGAGACCCTTAGAGCGGTGTTTGGATGGTGGTAAAAGGGGTGGGAGATGGAGCTACGAAAATATAGGTGCTTAGTCTTGCTAGAACTTGAAGGATTTTTGGGAGAAATTGCTAACAACTAATTACACCCATAGTTTTCTCTCCCTCTCTCTCTTTTAAAAGACATTTTAAGGGACCCTCAACTCTAGACCCATAGCCTCAAAAATTGCATTTCCAAAATCGCATATCACTCCTCCCAAAGTCTGATTTTTGGAGTTGAAAGAGACAACTTAACCACCCAAAGCCAAGGTTAAAGTGTTGTCGAGCGTCACTTTCTCTCTCTATTTTTTTTTGAAACTTTTAACCTAAGGGTCTTATTCCTTGTATTTTTTTGAGTGAAAAATCATAGTGAAACTAATTTTTTTGGCCTCCCGAAATGTCCTATACAAGGCGAGCAAAAACGGGACCTCCGCGCAAAAGTTTTTTTTTTCAATTTTTCTTTCCATAATAATATACCTTACATGAGTAAAAAAACATATTCACAATATTTTTTTGACCTTCCGAGGCATCCTAAACAATACGCTCAAGAAACAAGACGTCAGTGCAAAAGTATTTTTTTTTTCGATTTTTCTTTCCATAATAATATTCCTTATATTTTTGTGAGTTAAAAAAAATATTCACAATATTTTTTTGACCTTCCGAGGCATCCTAAACAATACGCGCAAGAAACGGGACCTCCGCGCAAAAGTATTTTTGTTTCGATTTTTCTTCACGTGGTAACATTCCTTATATTTTTGTGAGTCAAAATATATGGTTGGAATATTTTTTTGACCTTCCGATGCATCCTAAACAATACGCGCAAAACTAGACTTTCACTGTGTCGTGCGTCGTAAGACAATTAGTACCCAAGTTCGCGTAGCGTTCATTGCTTGTCCGAATCGCATGAAACTTAACCAAAGTACTTCAAATAATTATACGAACATAAATCATAACTCATGCAGGAACATGCAACGTAATAATTTCATTAACGGAGCGTCGCTAAATAAAGGATAATCATACAAGTATAATTTAAAGGTGGGGGTATTACATTAAATACCTCCTTAATTCACCCCAATCCCATTTTCTCATTAAACTCTAAGTGAAAAAGACCATCATACCCTTCTACGGGTCCTTCTATGTCCCAATCATAACACCCGGTACCTAATCTGAATTCTGACCCTTCATGGATCACCTATGCACTCGAAAAGGTCATGTGAGTCACTCAGTTACAAATATACTATCATCTTATTAATCGGGCCAAACACGTGCACACTATAAGTGTCTCCCATAAAATATATCGATTCATCGATGTAACATTCTATCGACATATAATAATAAACCGTCACTTTCATTCATACGCGATATATAATAAATCACATATCTATTTACTTATCACACGCAAGTAAATAATAATAATAATAATAATAAATATTAAACCTTTATCTCACTAATTAATATTAACAAAAATCCAATTTAATTTCCCCCAATTAAATTAATAATTATAAGCACACGAAAATTAAATAATCATAAAAGTATGGGGTATTACATTCTACCCCTAATAACGATATTTTATCCCTGAAATTCGAACTTACCTTCCACGAAGATCTCTAGATACTTTTCCTGCATGCCATCCTCATGCTCCCACATCAACTCGGCAACATTGTGGTGTTCCCATTGTACAAACAGTAATGGTACCACCTTTGATCGAAGCTTCCGCTCGCTACGACCCAAAATGGAAACAAGTCTCTCCTTATAAGAAATATCCAGATGTAAGTCAATCTCCTCTAATGGTATATGGCTGGAAGACACGTCATCCTTGAGATACCTTCTTAATGACGACACTTGGAATACGTCGTGAATCCGCTGTAAATGCTCTGGTAAGGTGAGCCTATACATAACTGTCCCAACCCTCTTAATGATGGGAAAAGGGACCCACATACCTAGGTACTAACTTCAATTTTTCCAAAATTGCATAACTCCTTTCATGGGAGATACCTATAGCAATGCCTAATCACCCACGTCAAACTCTAAAAATCTTTTATTCGTATTGGCGTAACTCTTCTGCCCGCCCTGAGCCACCCGAATATGACTCCTGATCAACTCAATCTTCGCTGACGTGTCCTAAATTAAGTTTGGCCTGAGAAGCTTGTTGTACCCCATCTCTAACCAACAAGATGGCAAACGACAAGGTCTCTCTTAAATAGCCTCAAACGGTGCCATGCTAATAGTGAACTAGTATGAGTTATTATACGTAATCTCTACCAAAGGCAAATACTGCGCCCAGTTACCCTTAAACTCTAGAATACACATCCTCAGCATATCCTACAACTCTGTTCACATCACCTCCTAAAATCTCTGTCAGAAGTGGGACACAAAGATCTTATCTCGATCTGAAATAATATTGAGCGACATCCCATGCAATCTCATTATATATGCTATGAACAACTGTGCATATTTCCCTTTCGTGTAATCCACCCGAACTGACAAGAAATGGGATACTTTAGTTAATCGATCCACAATGACCTGGATGGAATCATGACCCCACTACGATGTCGGTAACCTGTGATGAAGTCCATTGAAATACTTTCCCATTTCCGTACCGAAATCTATGACAACTGTAGAACCCCGACTGGTCTTTGATGATCAACCTACACCATCTGATAAATGATGTAGCTGGAGACAAACTCTGCTTGTCTCACTTCATACCGACCCACTAATATTATCTCCTCGTATCATGGTATATCTTATCCCCTTCGAGATGCAAATTTTTTTTTAACCCATGTGCATCCTCCATAACTGCACCTCGTCGGTCCTCGTCGTCTGGGACTATTAACCTCTCATTGAAGCGTAAGCCACCCTCAAAATTGATTGAGGAAGACTCTGCTCCACCTGCCAATAACTGTTCAATCCTCTCTTGGCAAGGAGGATCCCGTTCCTGTACATTCATAATCCTCAAAATGATATCGGGTGTGACAATTATCACTGCTATACATGCCTTGACAACCTCATTTTTCTGATGAAGCTCTGCCCATTTTGCCTTACACAATGTTGCCAACTGCCCTGCCGACATATGGCTCAATGCATCTACCACTACGTTAGCCTTCCCTTAATGATACTGGATGTCAAACTATTAATCCTTCATGAACTCAAGTCACCTATGCTGCCTCATGTTCAACTCCTTTTATGTGAAAAGATACTGAAGTGACTATAGTTCATGAACAATCAGAACTTCTCCCCCGATATATAGTGCCTCCAAATCCTAAAGGCAAAAATGACTACTGCTAACTCCAAGTCATGAGTGGGATAGTTCTTCTCATGGGGCTTAATCTTGCGATAGGCATAAGCTATGGCCCACTCCTCTTATTATAGAACTCTCCCAAGTCCCTGTAAGGACGCATCAGTGAAAATAAACTACTCCACTCCTCCCATAGGTAATGCGAGTGCTGGTTCTAAAGTTAATTTTTCCTTTATCTCATCGAAATCTAACTGACAGTGAACATCCCATACAAAAGGAACTCTCTTACGAGTCAAGATTGTCAAGGGACTCGCAATCTTTGAAAATCTTCTAATAAACACTAGAAATAATACCCTGTTAACCCTAGAAAACTACGAACCTCTATCGATGTCATGGATTGGCCGCACTCCCTCATCGCTGACACCTTACATGGATCTACAAAATTCCCTCTTTTGGAGACTATGCGACTAAAGAACTTCGTCCCATAATTAGAATCCATATATCTCGAACTTGGCTTACAACTGGTGGTCCCGCAAAGTCTGAAGAACCATATGTAAATACTCTGTGTGCTCGCCCTCTGTTCGAGAATAGTTCAACATGTCATATATTAACACAATGACAAATTGATCCATGAAATCCCTGAACACCCTGTTCATGAGATCCATGAAAACTGTTGGCACATTTGTTAACCCGAACGACATTACCCTGCACTCATAAAATCCGTATCTCATAAAAAATGCGATCTTAGGGACATCTTGATCCCTTATATGTAACTGATGGTACCCCAATCTTAAATAAATCTTAGAAAAGTAAGTTGTTCCTCTTAACCAATCGAGCAAGTCATCGATACATGATAATGAATACTTATTATGGATCATGACCTTATTTAACTCTCGATAATCGATACAAACTCTCAATGACCCATCATTTTTCTTCACAAATAGAATTGGGGCATCCCAATGTGATGTACTACTGAGGATAAAATTTTATCCTAATAACTATTGAATCTGATCCCTCAACTCCCTCATCTCTAAAGGATCCATACAATACGGTTCTCACGCTATCGTCCTAGTCCCCGACGCTAAGTCTATAAAAAACTCAATCTCCTAACTCGTCGATAACCCCCATATCTCCTGAAACACATCTATATAGTCCCTAACAATAGAGATTGAATCCAGTGAGATGAGTATACCCTCGAAAGTCTCCTCCTCAATATAATATAATTGTTTGCTCGACCCTCCCTCCGGATGAGGCATCGCCACAAGAAACATGTCTTTCCCTGGAATAACAAACACGATAGTGCTACTGTAATCAGTCCATACCCAGAATAACATCATACTCATCCAAATCTAAAACGAGCAGATCCGAAACTAAGCATAATTTCCATATGTTCACACTCACCCCCCTACAGATGGAACGAATGAGAGTCCGCTACCCAACGATGAATCTACAGTCATAATAATGTCCGATGTTAAATCCACATAATCCCTTGCATGTGCAAATATAGTGCTAACAAATGAATGTGATGCTCACATGTCAAACAAAACCCGCTTCCATGTGTCCATGGATAGAAAACATACCCTCAATTGCTGGCGGCGCTGGAGGTAACATTAGTCCTCAGACGTGATACACATGCCCAAACTAGACCTGCTGCTGCCCTTGCCCCTACCTCTACCCTTGCCCCTGCGGAGGCGATAACGCTGGAACATTCAGCGGGGCTGGAAGCTGCTATATGTAACACATCGTAATTTTGAGTAATTTATTTTAGCGATTAAATTGGATGTTTAATGTAATTTAATTCAAATGAGAAATAATGCAAAATTTTTAAATATTAATTTGTGAGTATAACATTTATATATATGTGGTAAATTAACCAACACGTTAAAGTAAATTTAATTAAGTCAATTGAATTGCATCATATGTGAGTAGAAACGACGAAAACTAACAGTATCGCAAGAGGGGCATTTGTGTGGGCTATTTTTGGAAAAAAATAGGACAATTATGTTTTGGGACTCAGATGGTGATTTCGAGTACACGGTTAATCCGTAATCGGTCGAGATAGTCAGAATTATATATCCGTGGGTAGTAATTGGGTTTTGGAGGATTTTTAGACTAGCCCGGGCTCACGTAGAGGTATTCGGGTCATTTTGATGTAGGATAATAACCTAATTTGGAAATTAATGAATTAAAATATAAGGGTTAGCTATGTGAGGCAACATGTAATACCCCGTAATTTTGAGGGCTTTATTTATTAAAGTTGTATAAGATTTTGATAATATTATTATTTTATTGATCGGGTTATTGATATTACATTTATTTTTATTTGAAATGAATCGAATATTTAAATTCAAATTTAATTGGCTTTTGGACATTTTGTAATGGTTTAAATATATAAACTAGACAATTTTGAATAAAGGGCAATGTTGTAATATAGGTTAGCTTAGGCTCCAAGCTAGGGTTTGAGAGAGGGACTATATAAGGAATATTATGGGTGATTATAAGGAAAGGGAGATGAAAAAGATAGGCCAAAAAAGAAATCCAAAGGGGCAAAAACGAGTGGAATGAGAAGAGCCAATTTGGAATGTTTAGATCTTCTTTTTGAGTGCATTCGGATGAGACTTAAGAAAAACTCAAAACACATACATGGTTCAATTTTTCGTCTAGAATTCAAATCTAAAGACGGATTGGAAATACGAATAATTTTTAGATTTGATTTTTTTGGGTTTTTAAAATAGGACTATTTGGGGTTATCTCGTTGTTGATGTAAAAAACTAGATTATATCCAATTATAGATTATATCTAATTATATATTGTATTTAATTAATCCATCACAGATAAAAATGAAATGAATAAAGCAAAGGATTTTAAAAGTGGTTCAGCCTTGTAAAAATGGCCTACGTCCACTGTTTTGTATTGCTGACTGTTTGTATTGAATCTTGATAATAGGGTTTACCAAGAAATTCCGAGTCCCCCCTTTCATGAGGAGGTTACCATGTATTTACAGCCTTGAGGATGTACATATGAAAGAATAATGCGCTGTTATCTAGCATCCATATACATCTGTACGATAATAATGCGCATTTAATGCGTAGTTACCTTTTGGTTTTCTTGATGTGTACGCCACATGTACTTAAGCTGCTCGGACCGCTTAAGTTGCTTGGACCTCTTGAGTTTCTCGGACCTCTTAAGTTGATCGGGCATCTTAAGTTTCTCGGACCTCTTAAGTATACTGCTCATCGAAAGTCTTCATATTTTCCATGTAAGTTGACACGTGTATTTGTATGATTGGTCCATGTCAGCAGATTAAATTTGGTATCAACAGAAGCCCCCAGTGTTTCACAGTTCGAGGTTGAGGAGGAGTGTGGAACATTTTGCTAGAAAACTGCTCGGATTATTGGCTTTCATAAATTTTTAGGAGAATACTTTAATTTCTATTCAGTGAACAATATCAAACTTCATAAATATTTTGAATTTCCATGATCACTTCGATATTTGTGCCCCTTTTCTCTTTTAACTGCCGATAACGCAAGCGTCTTTCCTGGTAATCATTGCTTTTCTCTATTCCTGAGGTAAAGTATTTAAACACGACAGAAATCCAGTCGTCTTCTACTTTTCAAATCTATATTTCTGAACTCTTCATTTTTCTCTCTCTCTCTCTCTTGTGCCTTCGTTCCTTCCATCCTTCATTATCAACCGATTTATCTTTCTTCTGTAAGATTTTCTTACCTCTTCTCTATTTATTTTTTCACCATGGTTTATCTTGTTGAATCATTGGATAAATTTCGGTCTAAGTTTTCAATCCCTTCGTGGGTTATTTTGGAAGAACTTTCTGGTCCTTCTGATTTACTTTCTTTGGCGGAGTGACACTGGTTCCCAAGTCTTTTTGTAGCTAAGTGTTGATTTTCTTTCCCACCTAATCCCCTGTGTTTGGAGTTTTGCCAATATTTCGATATTGTACCTGCAAGAGTAGCTCCAAATACATGGAGGGTAGTTAATGGCGTACATAGATTGAATCAACTTCATGGAACTCGTTTGAGAATTCCAGAAATTATGTATTGCTATAGATGGGTTACTAGTGACAGTACTTTCTAGTTAAAAAATAGATTTTTGAATAGAGCATTAGTTGTCAATCTTCCCGATACCAATAAACACTATTTTGATCATGGGGTAATGATGAAAAATTGGCAACACCCCCCACTAGAGGGAAATGATGTGTACCAAGGTCCCAAGTGTCCACCTTATCGCAATGGGATATGTTATTTTTATTTTTATTTTTTGAAATCTTATTTTCTTTGTGTTTGATAAAATGTATCACTGACATTAATTTTATTTGTTACAGTTGACAGTAAAAGGAAGCCCCCAAAGGAGATTGACGTGAATATAAAAGATTTAAAACTTATCTGGGGTTTGCATCAATCAGTTGCTGGGGAGAACATTAGATCCGCTTCTTACTTGCTACGATACAGAACTTCTAGCTCGTCTTTCATTGCTCGTCCTGTGGTGGTTGATCTTGATCAGATTCCAATTTTTGAAACTTGTGTGGAAGGATTTTCTTCTGACTTAAGTGCTTCTATTACTAATCTAATGAAGAAGAGGAAAGCTCTTGCATTTTTTGATAAGTCTGCCCCTGCTGCTGAAGGGGCAAAGAAAAATAAAGAGGGTACCTCAGATGAGGGGATAAAGAATACGAATGCAACCCCATCTACTGCTGCTAAAGAAATTGGTAAGAAGCCCCCTATGCCTACCAAAGAGGTATCTCCTTCGAGTGAAGCTGTTGTCATCTCATCAGGAGAGACAACATCCTTGATTGAAAATGCTCGTCTGTGGAGATTGAAAATATATCCTCCTGAGAGACCTGTTGATTCTGTTCCTCAACCTTCAAATGCTGAGGATAGTGTTCCAGCTCTCATACCTCCGAGCTCTGCTGTGAGCTTGATTAGATCTTAGACTGTTATAGGATTCCAAGGTATTGAAGATACCCTTTCTCGTGAGAGAATCACTACACTGGATGCTCAACTCATTATGTCAGTAAGTATCGTTAACCTAAGTCATTTATCTTCTAGTATTATGTTCATATGTTGAATTAAACTTCTTTCTTTTTTCAGGTCGTAACGTGTTTCAATAGTATTTTGAAGAAAGATGAATCCATCCGGGCTTCCACCTCGTTGGTTGGGGTAGAAGAAGCTTTGGCTGGATTAACTCGATCCTTGAACGAATCTCATCAGAAGTACGAGGAAGATAAAACTGCCTGGGAGAAATAATTTCAATTTGTTGAATTAACTCGAGATCAAGTTGTGGCTTCCACCAAAGTGTTCGAGAAAAACTTAAAGGACGCCGAATAACGTGAAAAAGAGCTTGAGGCTAAGCTGAAATCTATTGAGGAAAACATTACCAAGTTGCAAGATATTGAATGGTAAAAGATAGAGGTAGAAGAGAAACTGAAGTCTGCCGAAGAGATCCTCAAGGAAAAGACTTCTTCTGAGAGAATAACGAGGAAGATGGCTGTTAAAAAGTCTTTTAGTGATGGTTGGGATAAGGGTTAGAACAAAGGCCTGGCTGTTATGACTTCTCAAATAGAGTATGCCAGTGTTAAATATTTTAGGGATGGATAGGTAGAAGCTTTAAAGACATTGAAAGTTGCTGAAGATTCTGAGTTGTTCCAAGAGCATACTTATGGCCCTCCTCCCTCTCCTGGTGAAGAAGAAGATGAGGCTGCATTAGATGAATATTTTATGATGGGAGAGAAAGTCCCTGTTGTTGCTATCATTCAACCAGCTGAGCAAGTAGAACAAGTAAGTGCACCCACCGAGCAGCTGCCATCCATGTCTGAGCAACCTACCTCTTCCTCTTAACCAGCCGAAGAAGTCGTAGAAAATAAGGAGAAGGTTTAAAGTTTCTCTGGTCTTTTATTTCATTGTTTTCTTGGATATAACCTTGAACTATGTTTTCCTTTATCGTGATGAATAAAAAATAAACCTTTGTCATTTGTTTGGAATTTCTCTCTTACTTGCTCTGTTCTCATTATTGATGATTTTATTTTTCATCTCCTCTTTGCTAGTTTGTAGCCAGGACCGAACTCTTATCAGCTAATGATACAGAGTTAATGAAGAGGTGCAATGACTATTTTAAAGCTGGTCATGCCGACCTGACTGATGCCCAAGTAATTGACATCCTCAGATCAGATGCTTTTGAACGAGCAACTGATGCTTATCAATACTTAAAGTGTCTACTTGATCGTGTTGTAGCTAACAACATATCTTATTACAAAATGATTAAGGAACTTCAAGGAACGATTGAAGAGCTTCAGCAGCAGTATAAAGAATCCACCACACTCTTGCATCAGGGTTATGAGAAAAAGTATCAAGAACTGAATGCTGACAAGGGATATGACAAGTACATTTCAGCCCACGAGAAAAAAGGAAAGTGTGTTAAAGCTTGAGTTTGAAGAGCGCAGACATATTGCAAAGCTATTAGAGTAAGAGAACATCACTTTGCAGGAGGAAATAAAAAAGCTCAAATTTACTGCCTCCTCTTCCCCAGGAGCCTAGGTCGTTGTTAATGATGATGGTTTTTCTTTTCTAGAAGTAGAAAATACTAACTTACGGGATGAGCTAGAAACCTTGAAATGAACTGGGCTTTCCACACCTGCTCATGGCAGAGCAAGATCTTCTTCTCGTGGAGGAGAAAGGGCTGGTCGGATTACTATTGATGAAATAAGAACCCAATTGGCCTTAGAAAATTAAGCAGTTCAATTGGCGGCGAAGAATCAGGCTTTAGCAAAAATATCTAACAAAATTCAGATTCTCATTGACCAACTCTCCAATCAGAGTTCTGCACTGAAAAGTAAAGAAATTCTAGTGAAAAAGATCCACGAGCAACTCAAAAGATTAACTTATCAATTCCACAAGCAGCCCAGGGAATTTTAGATGGCTGGGTATAATGAAGCACTGCATTATCTTGATGCTCGTTTGGAACAGTCGAATAACGAAGGGTATAAGCAGGGGTGGTTGAATGATTTATGTGTTCTAAAACTGGAGCGACGTCATTTCTTATGGGCTTATTATAAACCTGGAGTTCTGGATTTACCTGTGCCTCTTTTCAATCTTGACCTTAGTTGGATTCCAGCCCATTACATTCCTCGTGTTTTGATCTCCAAATATCTTGGTGACTATAGTCTTCATTCAAACTTTGAATGAGATATCTCACCCAAAGTAGCTGCTTGATCGACCATCCATAACTAATGTCAGAATGTAGTGAGATCTAAACTTCGTTAACTCTCCTTATGAATTAGATGATCCTCCAGCCGGGGTGGAACCCGTGTCAAAAGCAAAGAGGAAGAAATCCATAGAATAGGACATTTATATGTAATGAATCCAATCGTGTGTAATCTTCTTGATTTTAATAAAGAAATATGATTTAGTTTCTTTTGCAATTTCATTTTCTTGGAAATATTCTGTAACATATCTTTGTTATTCACTGGTGAATATGTATATATATATCTGTAAAAGGAGGAAATGACTTTCTTGTTTATAGTGACTTGTCACTCTTTGGGCCTAAGCAATGGAATAATTTTCATCCCATATTCCTACTTAGTTGTAGTAATCCCGTTAAGATTACCTTGTTGCCTAGAAATGGATGCCCCGAGAGGTCATCCATCTTCTTGCCTAGTTTGGTACCAACCAACTGGAGTTGGTGGTTATTAAATTACCGACCAACCGGAGTTGGTGGTTATTGAATTTTGTGTTTATGTAGTGTGTAGCACTAATATTCTGAAAAAAATTCAAATAAAGAAGAAATATGGGCGAAATATCCATTTATTCATACTGAAAGAACTGTATTACATATGGATTTTAATTACTGATAGTACTTGCGTAGATGCTCTGCATTCCATGTGTTCTTGAATTCTTCTCCCTCCAAAGTTTCAATTCTATATGTGACAGGACGAACAACTTCAGTTACTCGGTAAGGTCCATGCCAGTTGGCCTCCAGTCTGTTATGCTTTCGGATCACTTTCTTCAACACATAATCCCCTTCTTTTAAATCACACTTCTTCACCCTTTTGTTGTAAAATAAAGTTGTTCGTTATTGGTATGCAGCATTCATGATTGCTGATTCTTCCTTAACTTCTTTGAGCATATCCAGGTCTAAATGCCTCATCAAGTCGCTTATGGGAAAATTGAAATTAAGTACCCTGTGTGTAGGCAGACCCAATTCAGCAGGTATAACAGCTTCACTACCTAATGTCAGCATGTATGGAGACTCCCCAGTTGCTGTTCATAGTGTAGTGCGATAAGCTCACAAAATAGAGTGTAGCTCGTTAATTCAGTTTCCCTTTTCCTCGTCCAGCCGTTTTTTCAAACCGTTCAGTAAGGTTCTGTTTGTCACTTCGGTTTGGCCGTTGCTCTGGGGATGGCCTGGTGCAGAATGGATATTTTGTACATTTGATTAATGACAATATGCAGTGAATTATTCATTGTCAAATTGGGTTCCATGATCAGTAATGAATGCATATGGGAGGCCTTATCTGCAAATAATACTCTTCCAAATAAATTGATAGACCTTGTCGTACATCATATCAATGAGAGGTTAAGCTTCCACCTATTTAGTAAAATAATCCACAGCAACCATAAGGTATTTGAATCTTCCTTTGGCCGTTGGTAGCGGTCCTACCAAGTCTATCCCCCATATGGAGAATGACCAAAGGGATGTAATGGATGCTAACAATTCTTGGGGAGCTCTTCGAATGGAAGAGAAACGTTGGCATTTATCGCACTTCTTGGCATAAGCTGTGCAGTCAGCTCTCATCATTGGCCAGTAATACCCTTGTGTTGTTATTCTTCATAAAAGCGTTCGACCTGCTACATGGGCTCCGCAGGACCCTTCATGAACCTCTTCAATCAAGTTTTTAACTTCGAAGGGATGGACACATCTTTGTAGTGCTGCTATAATGCCTCTTTTATACAAAATGCCACTTGTCAATACGTAACGAGCAACTTTAAACTTTAGTTTTTTGGCTGCGAGCTTGTCAGGTGGCACAATCCCTTATTCGATATAAGCCGTGATGGGATCCATCCACGATGGTCCCAAGTCAAGGGCAATGAAATTTATCATCAGGTTTTCATCTACACTCCGATCTATAAGGATTTCTAATGGGATTATTCTTGGTATCTCGACGCGCGTTGCTGATGCCAGTCGAGCTAGGGCGTCGGCTCTTGCATTATCCAGTCTCAGTATTCTGATCAATTGTACCGGGGTAAAAGTTGAGACCACCTCCATAGCTTTTGCATGATACTTTACCATTAGCTCTCCATTCGCTGCATACAACTCGAGAATTTGATTCACGATTAGTTGTGAATCACTGAATACAACGAGCTAATCTTCTTTCATGGTTTTTCCTAGATTTAGACCCACTATCATAGCTTCATATTCAGCCTCCTTATTAGAAGCCTTAAATTGGAAGCATAGAGCATATTCCACCTTAATTTCATTAGGACTGTTTAAAATTATTCCTGCTCCGCTGCCCGTGGCACACGAAGAACCGTCCACATATAAGCTCTATACAGGTACTTCATTATCAAACTCTTGGTCTGACAGAGTTCCTTAATGGAATATCTGATGCTTCCTTTTGTCTTCCTTTGACACTTCTCGTTGATCATTTATCATCTCATCTTGTTCGTCTGCTAATGAAAATTGGTCGAACGTTATCTTCGATGGCCCCGTAACATCCACGGGTTGGTCTGTATTAAACTCTTACTCTTTGGATATGTCAAAGTGGGTAAACTCTGCAATAAAATCCGCTACTGCCTGCCCCTTAAGTGATGACCTAGGATCATACACTATGTCATATTCGCCAAGCTCTACTGCCCAGTACATCAATCTTCTCGACTTCTCCAGTTTATGCAGAGCCTATCTTAATGGCATATCAGTATGCACCACTATAGTTTGGGATTGAAAATATGGCCTCATTCTTCTGCTTGCCTCGATTAGTGCTAGTTCTAACTTCTCCAGTCTTAGATATCTTATCTCTGCTCCTAGGAAGGCCTTACTGGTGTAGTAGACTGGTTTCTACACTCCATTCTCCACTCTTATCAATGCTGAGCTAACTGCATTATCGAAAATGGCCAGATACAAGTACAGTCTTTCTCACATCACTGGTCTAGATACTAGTGGAGGTGTCCCCAGATACTTCTTCAATTCTTGAAAAGCCCTCTCGCATTCATCATTCCACTCAAAAGTTTTTCAAAGTGTTTTGAAGAATGGGAGGCATCTATCTGTTTCTCGCGACACAAATCTATTAAGTGCTGTAACCTTCCATGTAAGACTTTGAACCTCCTTCTTCATAGTTGGAGATCTTAGCTCTAATAGGGCCTTGATCTTTTCAGGATTCGCATCGATACCTCGTTAATTAATAATATATCCGAGAAACATACCTTTTCGCACTCCGAATATGCATTTAGTGGGATTAAACTTCATTTGATATTTCTCTAGTTGATCAAAAGTCTGACCCACGTCAACTAAATGATTCGTAGCTTTCTTGCTTTTCGTCAGAATATCGTCAACATAAACCTCCATGTTAAGATCGATTTGCTCTGCAAGCACCTTATTCATCAGTCGCTGATATCTTGCACCTGCATTTTTAAGTCCGAAAGGCATAACATTATAGCAATAAGTTCCTCTTGGGGTGATAAAAGAGGTACTTTCCCTGTCCTCAGGTTTTATTTTGATCTGGTTGTAACTAGAGTAAGCATCCATGAAACTCAATAATTCGTTCCCTGAGGTAGCATCCACCAACTAATCGATTCGAGGCAAAGGAAAATGATCCTTTGGGCAGGCTTTATTAAGATCAGTGAAGTCCACACACATCCTCCACTTGTTGTTCTTCTTCTTTACCATCACCACATTTGCTAGCCAATCTGGATATTTGACGTCCTCAATAAAAGAGACTTTCTGTAGTTTCTCTACCTCTTCCTGTATAGCTTGGTTCTTTTCAGGACTAAACACTCTTCTTCACTGCTTCACTAGCTTGATTTTCTTGTTCACGTTGAGCTCGTGACAGAGGAAACTCGGGTCTATCCCTGGCATATCTTCGTGAATCCATTGAAAAGTTTGTTTTCTACTCCTTAGAAATGCTATTAATTCCTGTTTTGATGATACATCCAGTGATGCACCAATTTGGGTTGTTCGTTCTGGGTGTTCGTCGTCCAGAATGATATTTTCGGTAGCTTCCACGACCTGTCCCTTTACGAGCTAAGACTCGTCTCTCGGGTCTGATGTTTCAGTCTCTGCATCTTCTATTTCATCCACTTGATATGTAGTAGTCTTCTTTCTAGATTCTTCTAGTTCTTCCTGTTTGGTAGATGAATAGTAGCATTCCCGAGATACTTTTTGGTTGCCTTTCATAACTTCCACTCCGAAGTTAGTTGGGAATTTTAAACATTGATGTATAGTAGATGGTACTGCTTCGAACTTCTTCAGACCTACCCTTCTCATGATGATGTTGTAGGCTGATTGGACATTTTTATCCATTACGAAAAAGCGTACTCTTTCTGTTCGGCAAGCAGGCCATGTACCAATAAGCATATCCAACTTGATTGTCCCAAGTGGAAAAACCTTTTCTCCAGTAAAATCGAGGATGGGCCTATGATATGGCTCCAATTGGGCTAGCTTCAAATTCAAACTGTCGAAGCATGGGTAGAACATGATGTCGACAGAGCTACCATTATCCACCAGTACTTGTGAAATCACCACTTCTTTTATTCTCATCTTGATCACCAATGGGTCATCATGAGGATATAGACAACCTGCCAGGTCATTTTTGGAAAAACTGATGACCAGTTTTTCTTTATTCACCTTCCTTGGACGATCATCTTCGGCCAAATTTATTCGCTGTATGTAAGAGCACGCTTGGGCCTCATTGAGGTAAGATTTGTAAGGACATTTTTCTCATGTCCAACATGTTACATTTGTGTATGTCGTACGCCGTTACATTTGGCACGTCACCTCACGATCTCACATGACGGCCTCTATCCGAATTCCGGAAATCAAGCATTCAACATCTCCATTAATGTGTCCCACATCTGCCTCAACGACTTCACATTCCAAGATTTTAGGGACTTAATGCAAGTGGTACGCAAGGGAAGTCAAAACAGTGAAAAAAGGCACGATAGGAGAGTTCAAGGGCATTTTCGTAATTTCACATCCATAATCCGGAGGTCTGGTCAACTGGAAAGTTGAAGAGCTCGCCGCAACGAAGATACTGGAAGAAACAACACCTCAATCCGAGCTACGGTGAAGGAGTTATGACCTTTTGAAGTTGGAGAAAATTCCTTGAAGAATGCTGTTTTTTTTTTAACCCCAAACCAGAAAGGTACCCCAAACCGATGTACCCCAAACCGCATAAGGTACCCCAAACCAGTTCGGGGTACCTGTACGCTGGGTAGAATTTCAGTGTTTTTATTTTGCAAAACTCTTCATCTGTTTTGCTATTTAAACCACCTTCGGGGGAGCAGTTTTGCAAGACTTTGGAAGACGTTTTTGAGAGTCCTAATACCTCAAGTATTCATATTTTTTGAGTCCCAAGACTCATGTTTTGATTCACACAATTGCCAAACCTTTGTGAATCTTTTTGGTAACCCAAGAACACAACCTTGTGTTTGTTCAAACCTTTGTGGAGAGATCTTTGCAACCGAGGACTGCATGTTGTTGCTGAGGGAGTCTCTACAAAGTTTTATGGCTGCGTGTCATTGAGGAGTGCTGCGGTTCTTCCTTTGTTGATTGGACTGAGGTTCATGTGTGTTCGCTGCGTGTGGATTCATTGCTGACGACACCAACCGACGCCTGCGGGTATTCGTGTGTCACTGTATTTCATTGTAATCTGTGTAAGTTGCGATTTACTTATTATAGTGAAATAAAAGGTTTTGCCCTACGGGGATTTTTCCTTAACTTTGTGTCGCATGCTTTATTTATGGTTTGACACACACACACACACACACACACACACACACAGTTGTTTATTTATGGGCTATTTCTAAATAGACTCGAATTAAATAAGGGTTACTTGGAATCTTGCGAATTTAATTTAATATAAATCAATTATCACACACCGAACCTATTCGGTTTTACAAATTGGTATCAGAGCGGGTTACGCTAATTTACTGCGTGATCCTGATTTTTCGAGGATTTACTTTCTGATACAATTTGTCTACTCACGTTTACAAATTGGTATCAGAGCAGGTTGCGCTAATTTATTGCGTATTTCTATTTTTCGCAAAATTTGTGTGATATAGATTTTTTTTAAATCAATTTTGTGAAAAATCGCAATTTTTTCAATGGAACGCCCGTTTAATGAGGAGCCTATTTTTGAAAATATTCACCACCGTGCTGAAAATTTAAAAAGTTTGAATTTGAAACTTTGCAAAAGAATTAAAGTTTTGGAAAAAGAAAATTCTCGTTTTAAATCCGCGATGGATCTTTTGCAAACGGTTCAAAATCAAAGAGATTTTTATCGTGAAAAATTTGTTTCTTTGGACCATGAATTAAATGCCTTAAAATTGTCCAAAAAGGAGAGTGATGATAGGGTCCTTGTTTTAGAAAAAGATTTAGAGGACCTTAAAAATTCGATGGTTTGCGTTTGTGCCAAAGATGAAAGAAATATTTCAATCAATGAGTTTGTGGCACGTGAAGAGACTCTTAGGGAAAAGTTGCTTTAATTGAGGGGGAGAGGGATACCCTTTTAGAAATTGTTGAAAATTTAAAAAAGCAATCCCTGTCTTGGGAAGAGTCTAATTTGTTGCTTGAATCAAATATTTTGAAGTTGAAAAATGATTTAAACGATTCAAGTTGGTTTGATTGTGATGGTAATGGCTCATCTTGTTCTAATGTTTCTAGTTCTAAAGCCAAAACCATTATCTGTTTTAGAGGGTCAATTAATCCCAAGGATGTTAGAAAAGATCACACTTTAGGTAACATTCCTCCCGTTTACACATGTTCACATTGTGGTAGGAAAGGTCACCTTAGGAGATTTTGTTTTAATGTTGGAAAAAGTCCTGGGATGTCGAAGTCTAGTGTTATCTTGGTTCCTAAATCCCCCACACATTGTTTCACATCTATTTGGGTTAGGAAATCACTTTTGGACACACTAGATTTTAGACAAGTTAATTCTCGTTTGCTTGCACATGATTCTTCTCTTGCCATATCATATAGATGATTGTGTTTGCATATTTTTCATACGCTAGTTTTATTTGGTTTCATGATATTTTTGTTTGTTAGCGTTGTGACATGTACTTTTTGCATAAATTTTTTATTTTAAAAAATACAAAAAGATTTTACTTTTGATAAAATTTTGAGAAAATCCAAAAAGATTTTTGTATTTTGTTTGCACCTTTTATGGATGAACACTTAGGACGACCGAGTCACAACATCATTCCATTATTTTCATGTGACTATTTGATAGTGTTTTGAGACAATATGTCAATTCATCCATGTGCTTTATAATGTTTGGAGTCATTAAGATGTAATTAATTGTTACTTCCTACATGTTTGACTCATGTTTCCTTTATTGCACACATGCACGGATTTATTTGATTATTTTGCTTGTCTAATCACATGTTAGTTAGGTGTTTTCACTTCAATCCTGTCCTTAAAACGAACCAAGCGCGATAATTTTTTTGATAAGGAAATTGTGCATATAAGAACCGTTTTGTGAGTTTGTGTGCTTTATTTAAAAATGGGGAGGGGTTGCGAAAGGTAATTATCTATCCTTTGCGCAAAAGCCACCGTTAAATTGGACCTAAAAAATGGAGGTATTTTATTATCCGGGGTCCAAAGAGGTTTAAAAGAGCCCGAAAAAATTGAAAGGCAATAAAAAGAAATTCATGCCAATTATGGGCCATTTAGGTTTTTGCACCAATTCTCCAGAGTTTGAGAATTTAGATTTCCTCTAAAAGATAATATATTTGAGGGAGTTTGGATGGAGAATTTAAAACGGGTTTGCACGTCCTTGAATTGCTTGAAAATGCGCTACATAGTTTTGGACGTTATTGGTGTGGAAATCATTTTGACTTTGATTTGTTGATTTGCATAAGACGATGCCATCTAAATTCAATAAATGTTTACACCTAAGGATACCTTTGATGTTCATTCGTTAGGAGTACACGTATGCATCGTGCACATATGATTGATTGAGTTGATTTACCTATCGAATGTGTTCACACCCATTCATTCCGTTTCCATGACTTGGTTGTTTGAGTCTAAATCCATGGTGTGATTTTTGTATCATATTTGTTCATATTGGTATCCTACCTTTGTCGAAAAATTGAAAAATCAAAAATAGTTTGTGTATTTTTTGAATACCGTGACACCCCGATTTTTCTTGTTTGATTCATTCTTCTTATTTGTCTATTTGGGGACATCATAAAAAGGGAGAGAAAGAATTATCTTATTCTTGGGGAAGTTTGAGTTTGAATTTTGGGGGTTTGAATTTTGGGGGAGTTTTTGAGATTTGACTTATGCTTATCATATATTAGTATCTATGTTTATCTCATTTCAAACTCAATACGTCACTTGGTATTTTTCTTTATCTCATGTGTGTAGGTACTACATTGATGATCTCTGAATTGCACACCCTGATGAGAAAAGATTTGAGATTCCTGAAGATTTGAAGAACAAACGATGAAGACTATTCATTTGTACCTTTTCCAGTTTTGGGTTCATGGGAGGGTAGATTAGTATAGGCAATTTCATATTTGATAATTCGGATTTTTTATGTATGTACCGGCATAGACATAGGGGAGATTTGTAAGGACATTTTTCTCATGTCCAACATGTTACATTTGTGTATGTCATACGCCGCTACATTTGGCACGTCACCTCACGATCTCACATGACGGCCTCTATCCGAATTCCGGGAATCAAGCATTCAACATCTCCATTAATGTGTCCCACATCTGCCTCAACGACTTCACGTTCCAAGATTTTCGGGACTTAATGCAAGTGGTACGCAAGGGAAGTCAAAACAGTGAAAAAAGGAACGATAGGAGAGTTCAAGGGCATTTTCGTAATTTCCCATCCATAGTCCGGAGGTTTGGTCAACTGTAAAGTTGAATAGATCTCCGTAACTAAGATACTGGAAGAAACAGCACCTCAATCCAAGCTACGATGAAGGAGTTATGACCTTTTGAAGTTGGAGAAAATTCCTTGAAGAATATTTTTTTTTAACCCCAAACCAGAAAGGTACCCCAAACCGATGTACCCCAAACCGCATAAGGTACCCCAAACCGGTTTGGGGTTCCTGTACGCTGGATAGAATTTCAGTGTTTTTATTTTGCAAAACTCTTCATCTGTTTTGCTATTTAAACCACCTTCGGGGGAGCAGTTTTGCAAGACTTTGGAAGACGTTTTTGAGAGTCCTAATACCTCAAGTCTTCATATTTTTTGAGTCCCAAGACTCATGTTTTGATGCCAAACCTTTGTGAATCTTTTTGGTAACCCAAGAACACAACCTTGTGTTTGTTCAAACCTTTGTGGAGAGATCTTTGCAACCGAGGGCTGCGTGTCGTTGTTGAGGGAGTCTCTACAAAGTTTTATGGCTGCGTGTCATTGAGGAGTGCTGCGGTTCATCCTTTGTTGATTGGACTGGGGTTCATGTGGGTTCGCTGCATGTGGATTCATTGCTGATGACACCGACCGACGCCTGCGGGTATTCGTGTGTCACTGTATTTCTTTGTAATCTGTGTAAGTTGCGATTTACTTATTATAGTGAAATAAAAGGTTTTGCCCTGCGGGGATTTTTCCTTAACTTTGTGTCGCATGATTTATTTATGGTTTGACACACACACACACATGTAGTTGTTTATTTATGGGCTGTTTCTAAATAGACTCGAATTAAATAAGGGTTACTTGGAATCTTGCGAATTTAATTTAATTTAAATCAATTATCACACACCGAACCTATTCGGTTTTACAAGATTTTCTATTCGGAATCGGATCTCCACCTCCTGCATCTCCACCTGTAATGACATTACATTCAAATGAACCAAAATGGATTGAAAATTCCTCACGTTCTGGCTATCTTGGTCTTTTGGGGAGATCGGGTCATCTTTTGGATCATCTTCGTGATCTCTCTTCTTATCTTCTTTTGCTCGACGAGGAGACTTAGATTTTTTCCTTCCTCGGTCGCTGGTCTTTCCACCATTTTCATGATCAACATACTTAGTCAATTTTCCTCGCCTGATGAGTGCTTCAATTTCATTCTGGAGAGCTATGCGGCGTTTGGTCGTGTGACCATGGTCTTTGTTGAATTCACAATATTTAGACTTATCCCTTTTATCAGGATCTGCCTTCATTTTCCCTGGCCAGGCTAACTCCTCGCTGTTCTTGATCTCCTCCAGAATATGATTTATATCCACCTTTAAGGGAGTATAATTTCCATATTTCCTCATCTTCTCCAATGCTTGCTTACCCTTCGACTTTCTATCGCCACCATTATTCTTCTGTTCCTTCTTCTCGATTTTACCAGCCTCAACCTTAGTCTCCTTAGTGTCTGTATTCTTCTTCATAGCCATGGCTTCCTCAGTGTTCATGATTTTGGCTTCTTTTGTCATCAGTTCTGACATATTTCTAGGCAGATCTTTGGCTAAAGTATAATACAACATATCTGGTAAGAGTCCACTCATGAGAGCCATAATTGTTGTCTTCTCCTCGTAATCAATTACCTCAAGTTTTTCGATATTGAAATGAGTAATATAGTCTCTGGTACTTTCGCCTGTCTTCTGTCGAACACTCAGTAAATGTGCTACTCGTTTAATCGATTTCTCTCCAAAATAGAAATTCCCTATGAAAAGCTCTGCCAGTTAAAAGAAAGTCGCAATCTTCCCTCGAGGAAGGTTGTTGTACCATATCTGAGTTGACCCAGTGAGAGCTCCTGAAAACGCCCTGCATCTCATTTCGTCTGGGACCACGTAGATATCAACAGCGGCTTGGTATTATTCTATATGAAGGACAGGATCAATTTTTCCATCATATTTATGTGTCACCACAGGAGCTTTGAATTTTGAAGGCGTGGGGAAGTCCATAATTGCCTGTACGAACGGTGTCCCTTGGATAAAGATTCGTTGTAGAGGATTCTTGGCCTTAGCCATTTCCCCTAACCGGTCCTCTAGCCTTTAAATCTATCCTTTCCATGCTTCATTTCCCACCTCGCCCCTATTTGTTCGAGCGACTGATCGCATTGAGGTGTCTTCTTGGGGACTTTCATTACGAGCTGTTGGGAGTGATTGGGCAGAGCCTTCCTTGAGGTCGACTGGCTGTTGAGAGTTCCTCGATGCAGTCTTAGGAGGATTTATGTTTCTTCTAGGGCCCAAACGATCAAAAAGAGATACTGTACTCAACCTTTCCATAACACTAGTACTCTCTGGAGTTAGAGTGACATTTCATTGAGAATTTGTAGCTCGTACTGATGAGTTCCGGCCAGGCTGATACGAAGGATCATCGGATCTCTTAGTACGATATGAGTCAGTACGTCTAGATTGAGAGACTTTCGGGAATAGCATTCGTCTAGTTCTTGAAGATGGCAGATGGTACTCCTCTGGGTATTTCGTTGTCCTCATTAAGCCGGTACTTCTCCTTGAAAAGTTTGTATGAGTTGACGCATGGTTTCATGCATGGTCGTTTGGCCATTATACATGCCAGATCCTAAATATTTGGTGAAGTAGAGGGGTTTGGGGGGACCCCAGTGTTTCAATTACTGGACTCTGGGATCTCAGCCATAGATGATGAGCTTATTGGTGAAAAACGCTAATTAGAATCGATTCCCACAGACGGCTCCAATCTGTTGATGTAAAAAACTAGATTATATCTAATTATATCTAGTTATATATTATATATAATTAATCAATCACAGATAAAAATGAAATGAATAAAGCAAAGGATTTTTAAAGTGGTTCAGCCTTGTGAAAATGGTCTACGTCCACTGTTTAGTATTGCTGACTGTTTGTCTTGAATCTTGAAAATAGGGTTTACCAAGAAATTATGAGTCCCCCCTTTCACGAAGAGGTTACCATGTATTTAAAGCCCTGAGGCTATACATATGAAAGAATAATGCGCTGTTATCTAGCGGCCATATACATCTATACAATAATAATGCGCATTTAATGCGTAGTTGCCTTTTGGTTTTCTTGATGTGTACGCTACACGTACTTAAGCTGCTCGGACCGCTTAAGTTTCTCGGACCTCTTGAGTTGCTCGGACCTCTTGAGTTGCTCGGGCCTCTTAAGTATACTGCTCATCGAAAGTCTTTATATTTTCCATGTAAGTTGACACGTGTATTTGTATGATTGGTCCATGTCAGCAGATTAAATTTGGTATCAACACTCGTGTTGGAGCTAGAACATAATTTGATTATTTTTGCGAGATGAACATGATGGTGTGATCAAATTTTAATGCTAAATTTATGCGGTGATTCATGCAATGATTTTAAGGTACGGGACTTATACAATATGCTCCTAAATTCTCTCGAGAGTATTCCGTTTGTTTTCTGTGTCGATTTCACTCATGATTGAACTGTGATATTCATTTGAAATCTGAATAATTGTTAGAATCTTGATATTGATTCATTGTGATATATATTGTGATTTGAGCATCGTGTCAGGATATTTTAATATGGAACGGAGAATGTGCACCCGCCAATATTCTCACAAACCGGTATATGGATTGAGAATGCCTTGGGGAGGTGAGGTGAGACCTGATGACTTATTGATGTATTGTTGAGAAATTAATATTGATCTAATGCTTGAGTATTGCATTTGATTTGTATATGCGATTCATATTGTTGCGATTTATTCATTGCGCTAATTATTTTTTAGCATCTATTCATGTCATATTGTGTACTTCCCCGTATTGTCTTTTAGTTGGAAGGATAGCGTGGATTGGGATGCTATGGATTATTTTGGATAATTATTTTTTATCATGGATTGGAAGATTTGGTTTTGATGTATGAATTAGTTGTGAAATTTTAGTTGGAGAATGTTATATTTGAGAGACATTATTGTATCATTATTGTGAAATAGAATAATTGTAGATTTGTTATATTTAAATTGTGGAAATTTAGATGCCCTATACTTGTTTTTGATGGAGTTAGTTTAGTTTTATCGTAATATCACGCCGTGTGTCTCTTTTCGGGTGCGCGCCGTGTTACAGATAGTATCAGACCATAGGTTATTCGCATTCTCGAGACTGGGGTTATTGGTTCATTATGTTATCTAATGAGAGAGATTTGGTTTATGTTCGATCTTATTTGGGTGATGTCGAACTTTAGGCTTGAATTTCATGGAAGAAAATTTTGGGGTGAATTTCGAGGACGAAATTCCTTTTCAAGGGAAGAAGTATGTAATACCCTGTAATTTTGAGGGCTTTATTTATTAATGTTGTATAAGATTTTGATAATATTATTATTTTATTGATCGAAAAATTGATATTATATTTATTTTTATTTGAAATGAACCGAATATTTAAATTCAAATTTAATTGGCTTTTGGACATTTTGTAATGGTTTAAATATATAAACTATACAATTTTGAATTAAGGGGCAATGTTGTAATATAGGTTAGCTTAGGATCCAAGCTAGGGTTTAAGAGAGAGACTATATAAGGAATATTATGGGTGATTATAAGTAAAGGGAGGTGAAAAAGAGAGGCCAAAAATAAAATCCAAAGAGGCAAAAACTAGTGGAATGAGAAGAGCCATTTTGGAACGTTTAGATCTTCTTTTTGAGTACATTCGGATAAGATTTAAGAAAAACTCAAAAAACATACTGACTCAATTTATCGTCTAGAATCCAAATCTAAAATCAGATTGGCAGTTCGAATAATTTTTGGATCTTATTTTTCTGGGTTTTTAAAATAGGACTATTTGGGGTTATCTCGTGTTGGGGCTACAACATAATTTGATTATTTTTGCAAGAGGAACATGATGGTACGATCAGATTTTGAGGCTAAATTTATATGGCAATTCATGCAATGATTTTAAGGTACGAGGCTTACACAATATGCTCCTAAATTCTCTCGAGAGTATTCCTTTTATTTTCTATGTCGATTTCACTCACGATTGAACTGTAATATTCATTTGAAATCTGAATAATTGTTATAATCTTGTTATTGATTCATTGTGATATATATTGTGATTTGAGTATCGTGTCATGATATTTTAATATGGCATGAAGAATGGGCACCCGCTAATATTCTCACAAACCGGTATGTGGCTATAGAATGCCTTGGGGAGGTGAGGTGAGGCCTGGTGACTCATTGATGTGTTGTTGAGAAATTAATATTGATCTAATGATTGAATATTGCATTTGATTTGTATATGCGATTCATATTATTGCGATTTATTCATTGTGCTAATTATTTTCTAGCATCCATTCTTGTCATATTGTGTACTTCCCCGTGTTGTCTTTTAGTTGGCAGATTAGCATGGATTGGGACGCTATGGACTATTTTGGAGAATTATTTTTTATAATGGATTGGAAGATTTATTTTTGATGTATGAATTAGTGGCGAAATTTTAGTTGTAGAATTTTATATTTGAGAGACATTATTGTATCATGTGACACCCCGCCTAATTAAATACCGGGTGATGAGTCCTTTATTAAATTAAAATCAAGGTGAACGGTTGGTTCATTCTTAGCATCACTGTCGTAAAATAAAATTTCCAAATTAACACCCTAAATAATTAAGCTAAGTGTCAAAACAATTTAAAGTCTTAATTTCATCTTTATTAAATTCTAATACAAAAACCTTCTTAGTAAACCACATTTTAAAAAAAATCACATAATGCTGAGAATGGCAATTAACACACAAGAATTAAACCATCTAGATGAACCAACCAAGTTTAAGAACTATAAATGAAATCATCCTGACAAGAGTTAACTCCCAAAGAGTACTGTATATTGGAAGTGCCAATAAACATATATCTCTGACAAATCCATACGGAATAGAAAAATGGGCGACATATGCCCTAATTAAGTAAAGCTAAAATAAGAATAGAATCAATGAAGGAGTCGTCTAAACGAGGGCCCATAACTCCCACATCAGTTGCAGCACGTCCAATCCAAAGAACCTAATCGTGACGCCCATGTGGATGGGCACCTGTAATACATACATATATATACAAGAGAGAAAAAGACAGAAAACTGATCAGATCCCGAGTGTAAAACAGTTTAAAAAATATTTATCAAGTATTTAAAATTCTTATCGGCTAATGTAACAACCATGTTAGTATGCGTCACTCTCTTGAGAATTCTCACCTCTCATCTAGTGTGCACGCCTACCGTACTAATAAATCTCATAATTCAATATAACTTATTCCCATGAAGTTTTATTTCTAGGATTCATCAAGGCTACGATATTTAGTTTAGAGATTAATCTCTTCATGAATTAACTACGTTACTTAGGATATCTGAGTACCATTTCAAAGTTCCCGAACACTGACTAGAAAGTTTGGAGCATTTATTAAATACTTAACTACTTATAGGAACAGTAGAAGATTTTCATGTATACGTACATATATTAGTCACTCATATAATATATATACTATCGGCACCCCACATAAATCTATGGTGCAGGCATACTCTTCTATCAAGTCCCCGTATCACTCGTACTAAGGGAAATACTAGGTTGGAATCACTCTCGAACTGTATTAACACAAAACACATACAAATGGAGGCGAAGCATAGTTCCAAGTCACTAAGATGTTAACACATACCCTCACGTCTCTTAGGACCATCTGAATGTCATTCTAAGATAGCTTGTATCAAGGATACTATTTTCTAGGGTATGCATCAATATCTCCCATAAAGGTCCAATCGAGATAAGACTGTCCCGGTGCGGAAACCTCCGTGATAGCAAGTAGGTCGGGTATGATTATACACATATATAGTATTTAATATATGTGCACAATCACACGACCATATATAGATATGCATTTTCCAATTAGGATCGCCCACGACCCATAATTATTATTAACCATACTTGGTACAAATTTTACCTAAATACCTCGCATAAAGGATTCATCTCTTTTATTCTTAATTATACTCGCTACGTGCTTACTTCTCATCTCTCGAAGTATTTTCTCTTACTAAGTATAGATTCAGTAGGTATAATCTCTCTAACCTTCTTATCTAAACCTTCCACGAGTTTCTCAATTCTTTAGTGAATGCATGCACAATTTCCCATGTGTGACAAAACCCCCCGTTAATCTACAATTTCATTCCATATAAATTTCACTCAATGGAATTTACTTAGATCCTACTGGTCCTCTACATGACCCATTATACTCTTTAAATGTTATTCAAGGGTTCCTACGTATTTTAACCGGATTAAACAAATAGGGGAAAAATGCAGTTTTCCAGGAGGGATCGATCGATCGAGGAAAGGGGTCGATTGATTGATGCTCTTGGTCGATCGATCGATCAAGCAGTTATTCCGAATTCTGCAATTGTTAACCTACGGGTTTTCTTCTTCAACCTCAACCAAAACTCCATTAACGATTCCCCAACTCCCAAACAACTTTTCTACTGGTCAGATATACCTATAAACATGATTTCCTACGTGAAACATGTACAAATTCATCAAAGGTATTGAATTAATGGGGTAAATTACCATAATTATCAAGAACTCTAATTTTTCATAAAACTTATATTCTTCTAATTCTTTTCCAGATTTCTTACTTCTAAAACCAACTAATTTCGTGGATAATCCTCTACATATGATGAGATTTCCAGAATATATCTATTTCCTCTAATACATGTGATTTAAATCCTCTAATTCATCAAATTCTTCCATAAAACATGTGTTTAACAACCATAGTCTAACATGGATGAAACATTAACTAAAAAAAGGCGAGATAGATACTTGCCTGGGATTCTAATGTCTGATCTGTTAATGAAAAGGATATGGTTGCGTTCCCCGTCTAACAATCTATCGTTTGGTGGTGGTGGCGGTGCAATCGAGTGAGTTCTTGGCCTTGGATTGCTTGAAAATCTTTATACCTTCTTCTCTAATGGCCGTTCTTATGTTTTGTGATTGTTAACCCTAAAAGTTAACCTCTAAGAGATCATATATCCTAAGAAAATTCGTGGGTTTAATTACCCAAAAATGCAAAATGACTATTATACCCTCTCGGGATGCCAATTAGGCCTAAAAATGCCCGAGACCTAAACTAAACCCCGGGTCTACTTTTTTTGACTATCTCAACCCTTCCGGACACATTGGCGCACTCAAAATGATCATATGGGTGACTTATAATTTATTCACTTATTATAATAATAGCTTAGTCCTGACACGACACACGCACGTCCTGACTTAATTTCCATAATTGTCATATTATTCACTCGTGATAATTTTAATAAATTCAATTATACATATTACTTTACCCATTAAGTATTTTTCAACAAATTCCCAATAAATACTAACTCTCATCACACTAGTAAATATTTAAAATAAATTTCCAGATATTTATTAAATTAATAGCTCAATTTAAATTTAATAAATCCCCAAATTTAAAAGCCATAAAAATACGGGGTATTACATATCATTATAGTGAAATAGAATAATTGTAGATTTGTTGTATTTAAATTGTAAAAATTTAGATGCTCTATACTTGCTTTTGATGGAATTAGTTTAGTTTTACTATAATATCACGCCGCGCGTCTTTTTTCGGGTGCACGGGGTGTTACAGATGGTATCAGAGCATAGGTTATTCGTATTCTCAGGCATGGGGTTATTGGTTCATTACGCTATCCGATGAGATAGATTTGGCTTATGTTTGATCTTATTTGGGTGATGTCGAACTTTAGGCTTGAATTTAATGGAAGAAAATTTTGGGGGCAATTTCGAAGACGAAATTCCTTTTCAAGGGGGGAAGTATGTAATACCTCGTAATTTTGAGGGATTTATTTATTAATATTGTATAAGATTGTGATAATATTATTATTTTTTTGATCAGGATATTGATATTATATTTATTTTTATTTGAAATGAACCGAATATTTAAATTCAAATTTAATTGGCTTTTGGACATTTTGTAATGGTTTAAATATATAAACTATACAATTTTGAATTAAAGGGCAATGTTGTAATATAGGTTAGCTTAGGCTCCAAGCTAGGGTTTTAGAGAGGGAATATATAATGAATATTATGGATGATTATAAGTAAAGGGAGATGAAAAAGAGAGGCCAAAAACGAAATCCAAAGAGGCAAAAACGAGTGGAATGAGAATAGCCAATTTGGAATGTTTAGATCTTCTTTTTGAGTACATTCGTATGAGATTTAAGAAAAACTCAAAACACATACTTGACTCAATTTATCATCTAGAATCCAAATCTAAAGTCGGATTGGCAGTTCGAATAATTTTTGGATCATATTTTTCTGGGTTTTTAAAATAGTACTATTTGGGGTTAGCTCGTGTTGGGGCTAGAACATAATTTGATTATTTTTGCGAGAGGAACATGATGGTGCGATCAGATTTTGAGGCTAAATTTATATGGCGATTAATGTAATTATTTTAAGGTATGAAACTTACACAATATGCTCCTAAATTCTCTCGAGAGTATTCCGTTTGTTTTTCTGTGTCGATTTCACTCATAATTGAACTGTGATATTCATTTGAAATCTTAATAAATGTTAGAATCTTGATATTGATTCATTGTGGTATATATTTTGATTTGAGCATCGTGTCATGATATTTTAATATGGCACGGAGAATGGGCACTCGCCAATATTCTCACAAACTGGTATATGGCTTGAGAATGCCTTGGGGAGGTGAGGTGAGGCTTGGTGACTCATTGATGTTTTGTTGAGAAATTAATATTAATCTAATGCTTGCGTATTGCATTTGATTTGTATATTCGATTCATACTGTTGCGATTTATTCATTGTGCTAATTATTTTTTGGCATCTATTCCTGTCTACTTCCCCATATTGTCTTTTAGTTGGGAAGTTAACGTGGATTGGGACGTTATGGACTGTTTTGGAGAATTCTTTTTAATAATGGATTGGAAGATTTATTTTTGATGTATGAATTAGTGGTGAAATTTTAGTTGGAGAATTTTATATTTGACAGACATTATTGTATAATTATTGTGAAATAAAATAATTATAGATTTGTTGTATTTAAATTGTGAAAATTTAAATGCTCTGTACTTGCTTTTGATGGATTTAGTTTAGTTTTATCGTAATATCATGTTGCGTGTCTCTTTTTGGGTGCACTGGGTGTTACACAACCATAACATTTATTCCAAAGACTAAGATATAAGGGAGAGATGGGGGGAAGTAGATAAATCAAAGGAGAAAAGTAGAATATGCGAATTTGGGAGGAGATTCAAGGATTCTAACATCAAATCAATACACATAAGAGAGAGATTAGACCCCACAAAAAATCCAAAGCAAGTCATTAACTTGATTTAAATTAAATTGAGATTTATTCATGCTCATATCATGGTAGGTGTAGAACAAAAGAAATTTTGGGAAGGGTTCTCACATGTAAAATGTTTTTTTTAATGAAATTGATATCATGGATAATTTAAATGATCAATTGATTATGTAAAACCATTCATAATTGTTAATATTAGATTATACTTCAAAATTTGATTTTTAAGACACAAAAATATGGAACCTTGATTGGGTTCTTAGTTGAAGAACATGAATCTTAAATTACTTAGGGTTTAATTTGTGAACATAAGATGACAATCTGGCAGAATTTTTTATGTTACTTTAAACTTATGACATGTTAATTGTACTTAGAATTATATGATGTTGCATAGATTTATATAAATATATAGGTCTTATCTTTCTAATGAGCTTTGAATGAGGTCATTTAGAGTTCTGTAGAGTGGGAAATCGACTTTTTACTATAGGGTGTCTAATCTATTAGCATATCAATCTGCCAGAATTTTACTTTAAACTTCTGCCATTTTAATTGTACTAAGAATTAGATTGCGTTTCCATAGATTTTTAGAAAGTTTTAGGTCTTAGTTTTCCAATGAGATTTGAATGAGATCATTTGGACTTTGGTAATGGGGGAAATCGCAATTTTATTACAAGGTGTTTAATCTGCCATAAAATTTACGACCCGATTCAGTTGCTTAAAAAATGGCAATTTTTTAAGTTTAGGTGTAAAATTTGAAATAAATTATTGGAACCATAACTTGAGTAGTTTGGTATTATCGATCAATCGATGGAATCTATTTTTAAAGAAATTTGAGATTTTGTTATTATGTAAATTCCGAGGAGTTCCAAATGAAAATTATAAGCCCTAAAGGTCAGAGAGAGTTTAATATGGTGATTTAAAGAGATTTATTGGATATGGGTGAGTGGTTAATTAAATTTGAATTATAAATCATGAGAGATATAATTGACAATAAAGTTAAATATCAAATCGATGAGTTAAATTTGGGAATATTGGTTAGTTCAAGTGTTTTATTTAGGTGATGTTACTCAATAAATGTGAATGATTATACGACGGGCTATTTGGATAAGTCCGGACTTTTAGAAGGATGACGCTATTCTATTTAATTAATGGATGAGAATTTAATTCATTAAGAATCGTGAGATAGACTCAAATTTTGTAGGCTAGTTCTTTGAGCGACATGGACGGGTTAGCCGAGTTTTGTGATTAAATTTATATATACAGGTATAAAGAGAGTATATATATATATATGAATGTGAATAATATTTGTGTGTAATATATTTATGTAAAATATACATATCCTAGTTGTAATGCTATCAGGGAGGTTACGCATCGTGGGAGGTCACTTTGGCGAATCCCAGCAGAAGTAGTACCATTCCCTAGGGTCATAGGTGTTGCGCACACCTGTGTGATGTAGGGTTAGAGTACTGTGGGATAATGTGGTGTGGTTATGACCATAGACTTAAGGCCATGACCGCCTCCAATGTTCATTTATGTTTTTCGGGACCAGTGGTGAGATTTTGACCCAGTTGCCTAGAATGTCGTGGACATTCCTGGAGCGTGATAGCATGCTAGTAAGCTCGCTTTCAGAATGTGGAGGACATTCATAAATGCGGTTGCATATATTACGAGTGATATATCTATAAAGTATCTTGTTGTGACATGTCTTATAAATATATATAGTAGTGAAATAAATTATATCTGGTCTTAATATGTTAATGATGAACGTGAATAAATAACTGGAGTAAATTTATAAATTGATTAATGATTTAATAAGCTAATGAGAGATATAACTAATTAAGAAATAAAAGTTAGACAATACTCGAGTCTGGGTAGTGTGTTAGTGAGTTTTCCAATTAGACTACTTAGGCTGGGTAATGTAACTAGGTGGGTTAAGATGTAGGCGCTAGGTGTGTACAATAGTTGAGAGGTGAAGGGTAATCTCATGAGGGTGCAACACCAGCTTACATATGGAAAGTTTAACTGCATATTTATTTACTGCATCTTAATTACTTGCAAAATGTTTTTAAAAGGTTTTGGGTTCTGACCTGTTTCAAATCTATTTTCAAAACTTTCAGGTGCTTAGTTATAGGGGCGCTAAGGATAATTGTTCTTTCCAAGTACATGTAGCTGCAGCCGACGTGGAAGCTTGCAGAATTTTTGAGTAACCGATTTCATTCTTGATATTCTAGATTAGGTTCTCTCTTCTTGTATTGTTGGGAATGTTGCCCCTTTTTTATTCAAATTTATGTTTTCAAACTTTTTAGTTGATCGGATTTATTGTATTGGATTATCACCTGGGGGTTTAGAACCTTAATTATTTATCTCAACGTTAAACTTTATCTGGTGTTTCATTTATATTGGTCATTGTGTATGGATTTATTGTGTATTGGTTAATCTTTTTGTATCTTTATAAAATATAAAGATTGACACTGCCTGTTAAAGTAATTAGGTGGGTAGTAATTAATCATGTTTCGATAGTAATGCTAAGAATTATCCACATGAGACCAATGTTTTATTTTAGTAGAGAGATGACCCCCCATTATTTTAATAGGCGAGGTGTCACATTATAATATTTCCCTGATTGGGCATCCTACTATTGAACCCTAGCCCTATTTGGGCAAGCACTCCGCATATGGCCCTACTCCCCACATATGAAACATCTCCCAGTAAAATCTATCGGCCTATGGGCCTGACGAGGGTGCCCTTGTCTCTGGTCCTGCTAGCCTTTATAACCCGGCCCTGTTGGGCTTTGGTTTGGTTCCCCTGGCCCTATTATCCCCGAAAGGTATGTTGATGATCCTGATGGACCTGCCCAAAATTGTCGTTAATCGGCTTGAATCTCTTAACAGAGCCCCCCAGCTGAGAACCTCACTCATGCTGCCTCCCCTATTATCGTGGCGCCCCGCTAGCATTGTTTCCATTGGTCTTGCCCTGCTAGTTAGAATTTTCTATCATCTTCTCTCCCCTCATATGGACACAATGGTCCTAGAAGTGGAGCAATGCGGTGTTGACAACTTTAGGGTAAGTCCGCAATGCTGGGCTCCTAAATAAATTCTGGTGAATCCCCCAAGTAAGCCTGTTTGTAAACTTAAGGAACCTCTTCTCCTCAGTGTTCACCTCATCCAACACAAAGGGTGAACTCCTCCTCGTACTCGGCCATAATTCTTCCGTCACGTGAAAGATCTAAGAATCTCCTTCTCATCTCCATCTGAACTGCTGATGGAAAGAACATGCGATCAAACCGCAACAAAAAATACTGTATTGTTATAGTATCTCTCTCCCCCGTTATGGTTACCGACTCCCACCACTACAGAACTGCCCTGACTAGATTGATCGTACCTAGTATCTGATTTTGAGTGTCACTACACTCAACCATATGAAAACTCCTCTTAACTTACTTCTTTCATTGGCTAATTGCTATAATTTCCATACTCCCCTAAATCTCTGGCGCATGACCCTTTTGGAATGCCTCTTTGACTCTCTTCCAAACTGAGGGCATTGTGTGAGTCTGAACTACTATTACCATTGGCAGCTGTGGCTGTGCCTGGGGAAAATGCTATGCCAGGGAAGTCATAGCGGCATTGAACCCCTATGCGACTATAGTTACGACCTCTGTTGCGATCACAGTCCCCTGAGTGGCCTGTGGCTATAGTTGACCCTTCTCCTTTACATCCTTTCTTGTGTCACGTGCTGGTCTACCTCTCCTATCTTTGGCATCTAAAACCATACTGAAATTATATGAGATTAAATTTAATCATAAATAATAACAGAAGAACGTAAATTCATACTATGAGACAATAATTCTAAATATAGGGATATATATCAAACAAACACAGTGTTGACAACGTAGCAAGTTCGCATAAATAGTAAGGATACTAGAACCTGATGCTCTAATACCAACTGTGACAACCCGCCCATTCTAATACCGGGTGGTCGATCCTCTGCTAAAATAAAATAGGAATCTTGGTATGGTTTCACTCTCAGCATCATTGTCACAAAAAAAATATAAATAATACGAATAAAACCATACATTAAAATGAATAAATAAATCCCCATGCATAAATAAATAATAAAAGTGAACCGAATAATCCATCGGTCACCAAATAGTAATATCCACTAAATAAAACTGAATAAGAACTGAGTACTGAAAAATATACTGACATAAATAAACTCTTATCTCAACTACGGGAAGCACGCCCAAAATAAAGTACTGGAATAGTAAAAAAGATCATATCTAGATAAAATAAGCTGAGGCGACTAAGTCAATTCCGGTAGCGTCCACAAATACTGGAACGACAAGAAAATGATATATCCTTGCGGTCTCGACTACTAATGCATCACACTTGGGGTTTTTCAAAAGGAAAAGAAGAAAAAAAATTGCCTCACGGTTCAAAGCTCGAAAAGTTTAAAAATATTTTTGCAAGTAATTAATTGTTTTACATTGATAAAAGTTTTAGTGTATTACTTTCATAATTAATCGGTCGCTCTCACATAAGATAAAACCTCATCTCTCAACTACAGTGCGCACCTAACATGTTCATTTTTTATCCTAATTAATCTACCCAATCTAATTAGGTCATACAACCACTATCCCAACCCCACCCTGCTAATACTCTCTATTACCTAAGTATAAACAACCCTCGCTAGGTATATATTCATAAACACTATCGTAGCGACACCATGCTATAAATACATATTCACACAATAAATATAGCACGGTAACACTCATGCTATAAGTAAATATACACGCTATATCATGTATCATACATATATATTAGTCGATATATACCTATAACCATATCCCCAGAGCCTGGACCTCGCGAATACATCCCTCGTGTTTTATCGGGCTCTATGCATTACATATCACACTAAGCTAACAGGTTGGAATTTCATCACCGAAACCAAACGAAAACACATACAATAGAGGCGGTCATAAACATACGTTTGGGGGTTGCAACCACACCACATCTCACCAAACCGGCCTCCAAACCAACACCTATCCTCACACGTGGATAGTGGTCATGCAACCGTACTGTGACCCAGGGAATCAATCCCACACCTACTGGTTAATACCAGGGTGGATTGCCAACTATGCGCAACCTCTTATGAAAACACTACTGAGTAGGTATGTTTAATCTAAACATATAGAAATCACACACACACACACACACACACACACACACACACACACACACATATATATATATATATATATATATATATATATATATATATATATATAAAGAGAGAGAGATAGAGAGAGTACTAGCCTCGTAAGAAATCCCGTAAGCACGAGTCACTCAAATCTTAAAGTCTGAACTGACTTCCCGATTATACATCTAAGTGTTCACTCACTTGAAATCCCGCTTCTCCTCACCCAAACCCATATATTCGTTGGCTTATTACACATACCAAACCTTAGAAAGCATTCCCCAGTAGTTCCAGAATACCCCAAAAATCCTTATAGTCATTCTCCAAGCTCTAACGGGTCAAAACAACACACGAAAAAAGACGGGATAGACCAACAAATCAAACTGTCTTACTTGGTAGACCGATCCGATTCGGTTAAGTGAACCGGTTTGCTCCCCTTGCTAGCCAGTTCGGTTTGCTGTGTTGCCTGTCGTCTTCTTCCTCCGATTTTCCTTTCTAAACCCTCCAATGGACATTCCAAAACACCCCAAACATACAATTAACCTCCTATATCATTATACTAACATTCCAAAAGTATTACTACATATAATTGACCTCAAATTCACCATTAAAACCCCCAGGATACTAAATCATCTTCTAAATTATCAAACCTAGAATTTTGCCAATTTTAAGTGTTCATAAATTCAAACATCTTATCATTGTTCTACATTTTCATCATGGAAAACCCAAATTAATTTTTTAAATCCTTATTTTTTCAACGTTAAGTAATAATCAATTCAAATCAGAGAGTAATTTTAACTTACATCTCTTAAACAATTTATCAAAGTTTCAACCTCTCTCTTTAAATCCCAGATTTTTATACTAATTAAATGTAAAAGTGATGAAATACATGAACATGAAATTTAAAGCAAGTAACTACTTGCCTTAAAGGATTATATCAAAAGTTCTCTGTGATGCCCAATTAAATATCGAGTGATCAGTCCTTTATTAAATTAAAACAGGTTTCTCATTTGGTTCATTCTTAGTATCACTGTCAAAAACCATGTTAATTAGTAACCACTTTTTAGTGAATTAAGTAAGTGCCAAATTTTATCTTTCATTAAACAGATAAATATTATGAAGAAATAACTTAAACCAAACCATACACACAATCTCTATATAAAATTATACCAAGATATAAATGATTTGTCGAATAAACCGTCGGCTACAAAATCCAAACAATAACAATGCCTAATAACTAATTGTTGATATAAAAATGAGTCAACTGACGTGGACCAGTTACATGAAGACACGTTTCATCCAGTGTGGTATAAGTATATGTACCGAGAAACTTTATCGAGCTAGTCAGCGTATCGAGCTACTCAGTATACCGAGTAGCTTGATAGGAAGATCAAACGACCAAGACAGATTCAATGGATATTCTTACCATGTAAAGATGTATGTGCCTATTTAATAACGGTATATTATTTATTCATACTGACAGCCCAAGGGATATAAATACAATGTAACACCCTCATAGCAGGGTAAGCTATCATAAGTTAACATAATCAAGATTAAGGCAAAACACCCTGTAATACAAGATAGTGGATGTAGGCCATTCCATTATGGATGAATCACTTTAAAAGCCTCTTGTCTTATTTCTTTATTCATATTTATTTATGATTAATTAATTAGATCAAGTATAGGTTTTTACATCAACAGATTGGGGCCGTCTGTGGAAAAGACTATACGTAGAATTTTTCACTAAAAACCGATCATACATGGTGGAGATCCTAGAATCTAGTAATAGGAACAATGATGGGAATCCTCCTAACCCTTCTGCTCCTCCAAATGTCAATGATATCACAGGAATTCTAGCAAACTTAGTCGGGGGACAAATGACTGCAAGAAACAGTGTGACAGTTCATCCAAACTGTTCAAAATAAGGCATTTGCTCAGTCAGTCCAATGAAGCATTCATAGAAGCATGCGTCCACCGTCTTTAAGATCTAGACATACTGAAATCCCTCATACCGGGACTTCAAGTGATCCATCATATCACCCTAGTCAAACGTCTCCCATAAGAATTGCGAGTTCTCAAGAAAATGTCACTTTTATTCCATAACGAACAAGCGCTCTGGAAAGATTGAGCAGAGTTTTTTCGTTCGACCATTTGGGCCTAGGAGGAACATAAACCCTCCTCGGATTGTGTCGCGAAATTCTCAATGAACAAATGATTTGAGGGAAGGCTCTGCCTAATCACCTCCATATTCTGGGCCTGCAGCTCGCACAGAAAGATCCAGAAAGGGTAATTCTGCACGATCCGTTGCTCGTGAAAATATAAATAAATCAGAGGTTGAAAATGATGTATGGAAAGGGTTTATCCAGAGATTGGAGGACAAGTTAGGGGAAAAAACTAATGCCAAAAACCCTCTACATAGAACCTTTATCAAAGGATCTCCATTTCTGAGAGCAATTGTGGATTTCCCCACACCCTCAAAGTTCAAGGTTCCTGTAGTTACACCGAAGTACGATGGAAAAACTAATCATGTTCTCCACATAGAGCAATACTAAGCTGCGGTAGACATTTATGCAGTCCCAGATGAAATGAGGTGCAGGGCATTCTCAGGAACCATTACTGGATCTGCTCAGATATGGTACAACACCCTTTCTCGGGGGCAGATTGCAACCTTCCATCAACTGGCAGAGCTCTTTATAGGATTTTTCTATTTTAGTTCAAATCCAGTCAAAAGGGTAGCACATATGTTGAGTGTAAGGCAAAAGGTAGGAGAATGCATCAGGGACTATATCACACATTTTAACAATGAGAAAATAAAGGTCATTGACTATGAGGAGAAGGCAGCCATCACAGCTCTCATGAGTGGTCTTTTACTAGACAACCTGTATTACACCTTGGCAAAGGATCCCCCTAAATCTATGGACGAATTAATGGCTAAAGCAGCCAAAATTATGAATGGCGAAGAAGTTATGGGTGCGAAGAAGAATGCTACGGCAAAGGTAGAAACTAAAGTTGAAGGAAAGTCGGAGAGGAAAGATCACAAGCTTAATAGTGGGAGCAAGCAGTCGAAAGGCAAAGAAACTTTGGAACACTTGAGGAAGTATATAAATTATACTCCCTTAAAGGTGGATATAAACCACGTTCTGGAGGAGATCAAGAACAACGAGGAACTGAATTGGCCAGAAAAACTGAGGACAACCCCCGAAAGAAGGGATAAGTCCATGTATTGAGAGTTCCATAAGGATCATGGTCACATGATGAAGAAGTGTATAGCTCTCCAAAATGAGATAGAGGCACTCATTAGACAAGGAAAGTTGAATAAGTACATTGATCGCCAGAATGGTGGGAGGACCAACAACAGAGCTCTGCAGAGGTCCAAATCTCCCTACTGACCAAGACACGATAAGAAAAGGAACCATAAAGATGGCCCTGAAGATGACCCCGATCCCTTAAAAAGGCTAAGATAACCTGAGCATGAGGTATTTTTAATTCTTTTTGGTTCATTCAATTATAACATAATTACATTTGGAGATGTAGGAGGGGGTGATCATACCACTAAGAGGAAAGCTTACCTCAATGAGGCACAAGCTTGTTCCAATATACAACGGATAAATCTAGCATAATAGGATCGACCAATGAAGGTTAATAAAGATAAGTTGTCCATTAGTTTTTCCTAAAATGATCTAGAAGGAGTTTTGTATCCTCACGATGATCCTCTAGTGATCAAAATGAGAATGAAGGATGTAATTATCTTAAGAGTACTGGTGGATAATAGTAGCTCGACAGACATCATGTTCTACCCTTGCTTCGTTAGATTGAACTTAAAACTTGGTCAGTTGGAGCCATATCAGAGGCCCCTCATTGGGTTCTATAGAGAAAAAGTTTTTTCGCTTGGGACGATCAAGTTGGACATGTTGATTAGTACCTGGCCTGCTTGCAGATCAGAAAAGGTACGCTTCTTCATGATGGATAAAAATATCTAATCAACTTATAATATAATCATGGGGATAGTAGGTTTGAAAAAGTTTAAGGAAGTTCCATTGACTGTACATCAGTGTTTAAAGTTCCCGACCAACTTTGGTGTTAGAATTGTGAAGGGCGATAAAAAAGTGGCTTGGGAATGCTACTAGTCATCTGCCGAGCAAGAAGAATTAGAGGATGCCAGGAAGAAAACTACTACTTATCAAGTGGATGAATCTGATGAGTCTGAGATTGAAACCTTAGACCTAGAGATGAAACAGAACTCGTTAAAGGCCCAGCCATGGAGGCAACGGAAAACATTATTTCGGATGATGAGCAACCAGAAAGAATAACTCATATTGGTGCTTCACTTGATCCGATATTGAAGTAAGAGCTAGTGGAATTTCTGAAGCATAAAAAATAAGCTTTCGCGTGGAGTCATGAAGATATGTCACGAGCTCAATGTTAACAAAGAGATCAAACTAGTGAAGCAATGAAGAAGAGCCTTTAGTTCGTAGAAGAATCAGGCTATTCAAGAGGAAGTGGAAAAGTTACAAAAGGATTCTTTCATCGAAGGCGTCAAATATCCTGATTGGCTGGCTAATGTTGTGATGGTAAAAAAGAAGAACAACAAATGGAGAATGTGTGTGGACTTTACAAACCTTAATAAAGCTTGCCCAAAAGATCATTTCCCTCTGCCCAGGATAGATCAGCTAGTAGATGCAACTTCGGGGCACGAATTGCTAAGTTTTGTGGATGCCTACTCCGGATACAATCAAATTAAAATGAAGCCAGAAGACAGGGAAAGTACCTCTTTCATTACCCCACGAGGAACATATTGTTACAATGGTATGACTTTTGTTCTAAAAAATGCAGGTGCTACATATCAGCGGCTGATGAATAAGGTGTTTGCAGAGCAGATTGACAAAAATATGGAGGTGTACATCGACGACATGTTGACTACAAGTAAGAAAGTTACTAACCATATAGCTAATTTCAGCCAAACATTTGATCAGTTGGAGAAGTTTCAGATGAAGCTAAACCCCACTAAGTGCATTTTTAGCGTACAAGAAGGCATGTTTCTCAGGTACATTGTGAACCAAAGAGGGATCGAAGAAAATCCCGACAAGATAAAAGCCTTGATGGAATTACAATCTCCAACCACCAAGAAGGAAGTGTAGAGCCTTACGGGGTGCATTGCTACTCTAAAAAAGTTTGTATCCCGAACAACTGATAGATGTCTTCAAGGTGCTCAGAAAGACCTTTGAGTGGAATGACGAATGTGAGAAGGCATTATTAGAATTGAAGAGATACTTGGGGACACCTTCTTTATTGTCCCATCCAGTGGCAGGGGAAAAATTATATTTGTACTTAGCTGTTTCAGAAAGTGGAGTCAGTTCGGCTTTGATACGAAGTACAAAACTAGTTTACTATACGAGCAAGGCATTCAGGGGAGTAGAGATCAGGTGTTCAAAACTGGAAAAGTTAGCATTGGCACTGATTGAGGCGAGCAGGAGGATACGACCATATTTTTAAGCCCATATAATAGTGGTATAAACTAATATGCCACTCAGACAGGCTCTACATAAGCCATAAAAGTCTAGAAGATTGATGTAATGGGCAATGGAATTAGGGGAATATAACATTATCTACGAGCCAAGATCTTTTCTCAAAGGGCAGGTAGTGGCTGATTTCATTGCTAAATTTACCTACCCGAATGTCTCCGATCAACAGGGGGCTAATGCAGAGGAACTCAAGGATGCTAGAGGATCAACAAAAATTATCCCCGATCAACTCCCAGCCGCAGAATTATCAGAAGGAGAGGTAGCCGATCAACCAGAATCTTTTGATCGGGGGCCAGAATTGAAGGATGAAGAAATGAAGGAAAATATATTCTATTAAGGGATTTTTTCAGACCAAGGGTTTGATAATAATATCCCTATATGAAATTTATATGTTGATGGTTCTTCGTGCGCAATAAGTTGCGGAGCTGGAATTATTCTCAATAGTTCAGATGGAATAGACATACAATATGGTATGCATTTCCAATTCACGACTTCCAATAATGAAGCTGAGTATGAAGCCGTAATTGTGGGCCTCAACTTAGCTAAATTATTAAACGCAGAGCAAGTTGTGGTGTTCGGTGATTCCCAGCTAGTGGTAAATCAGATGCTTAGTCTTTACGCAGTAAAAAGGGAGTTCATATCGAGGTATTTAACTAAAGATATGGAGATTGTATCCAATTTGGTAGTTGTATAAGTGATTAGAATACCAAGACTGGAGAATGCAAGGGAAAATGCACTTGCTCGGTTAGCTTCAGCTACGTGCACTGAGCAACGAAGAACAATTCCCATTGAGATACTTGCAAGCAGAAGTATTGATGAAGATTTGATGGTGAATTTTATCGCTTTGGATATGGGACCTTCCTGGATGGATCCCATCAGGGATTATATCGAAGAAGGCACTTTACCAGCTGACCAACTTGCAGCTAAGAGGTTGAAGTTTAAGGCTGCCAGATATGTCTTAAACCATGGAGTTATGTACAGAAGAGGTGAGATAGCTGGTCTGCAAATATGTGTTCATGCAGTGAAAGTTAAAGATCTAATAGAGGAAATTCATGAAGGATCTTGTGGAGCTCATGTAGCAGGTAGAACTCTTTTATAGAGAATAAATACGCAGGGGAACTATTGGCCAACAATGCGCACTGATTGTACAGCTTATGCCAAGAAATGCGACAAGTGTCAGCGATTCTCAACTATACGTAGAATTCCTCAGGCATTGCTAACACCAATCACTTCACCTTATCCATTCTCTATGTGGGGAATAGATTTGGTCGGACCTCTGCCAACTACAAGAGGACGATTCAAATATTTGGTGGTCGCTATTGATTACTTCATAAAATGGGTGGAAGCTGAACCTCTCATCGATAAGGCCTATGAAAGGGTCTATCAATTAATTTGGAAAAATACTATTTGCATATATGGTCTACCCCATGCTTATATCATCGATCACGGTACCGAATTTGATAATGATGAGTTCGTAGTGTACTGCCAACAGTCCAACATTCAAAAGATCCATTCTGCCTCAGGTCACCCCCAAAGTAACGGGCAAACCGAGGTGACAAACATAACTCTATTGAATGGGTTGAAGAAAAGATTGGATGATGTTAAAGGGAATTGGATCAAAGAGTTTCACTCAGTTCTATGGGCTTACCGAACAACTCCCCGAACAGTAACTGGGGAATCCCCTTACATGTTGGCTTTTGGGAGTGAAGCACTCATACCTGCTGAATCAGGATTACTTACTCAAAGGGTGCTTAATTTTAATTCTCTAGTAAGTGATTTGGTGAGATGCTTGGATTTGGATATGCTCGAAAAAGTCAAAGAAGAAGCAGCAATTCAAAATGCAGCTTATTAGCAAAGAACTGCCATGTTCTATAGTAAAAGGGTCAAGAAGTGTGATCTCAAGGAAAGAGATTATGCGATCAAGAAAGTATTTCAAAAGCACAATAAGTTGGAAGCCAACTGGAATGGGCCCTATCATGTCACAGTTGTTGTTCGACCTGGCACCTGTTGAATAGAAACTCTAGAAGGGGAAGAATTCAAAAACCCTTGGAATGCTGAGCACCTGCAAAAGTACTACCAGTAATGTAACTGTATATGTACCCCATTGTTTCAGTATAAATGAAAACGAGGATTTCCCAATATTTGTTTGTGTTATTTTTTTTGGAGTACTAGTGCTACACACTACATTTAACTCACTTTGTAGCAACCAAAAACTTTTTCTCTCAACTAAAAATTGGTCGGCATCAGCACAAACACCAACAAAGTTTATTGGCATCAGCAGACACCAACTACAAGTTGGTCGGCATCAACATAACCAATAATGTTGATACAACAATAGAACAAGGCAAGGCCTGTTTGATTATGGGTGTCCCAAGTGGCATCTAAGCTGGGTAAAATATCCACCGCCTAGGCACCAGGGCAATTATTTATTTAAATGATTGATACAACTAAGCAGTAATATGGGATACAAATTATTCCATTTCTTAGGAATTTATGGGTGATAAGTCACTACAACTAGGCAAACATATGGGGAAAAAGTTCCATTATCTAGGCATTCAAATCAACAAAGGATAAGTTGTTCATGTATACATATATATATATATATATATATACTCATCGACTGGCAAGTACAACATTATTATAGTTGATCTCATAAAAATTGACATGATAAACATCATACAATAAATTTCCAAGGAAACAAAATTTCGAAAAGATGATATTTCTTCGTTAAACAATCACTAACGAAATGCAAATAGCCTATTCTACTAGTTTATTTCCTTCAAATTTAGGTACACGATCCATTCCAGTTGGAGGATTATCTAAAGTAAACAAAGAATTGATAAAGTTTAAATCTCGCAACATTCTGGTATTGCTAGTACTTGGTCGATCAAGAAAATGTGAAGGTTGGGATATTTCAAAATCTTCGTGAATATTATAATCACCAAGGTATTTGGAAATCAAACACTGAGTAATGGAGCTAATTGGAATCCAACTAATGTCTAGTTTGAAGGGAGTCACTAGCAGATCAAGTAATTCAGGGTCATACCAATCCCACAACTTGGTTCCATCCTCAACCTTCATCACAGCTAGAGCATTCAACCACCCCTGTTTGTATCCCTCATTGTTTAATTGCTTAAACCTGGCATCAAGATGACATAAAGATTTATTGTATCCCCATATCCAAAACTCTCTAGGCTGCTTGTGGAATTGATAAGTCAATCGTTTAACATGCTGATGAAGCCTCTTCACCAAACTTTCTTTATTCTCCAGTACAAAACTCTAATTATAAAGTTGCTCGGTAAGAGCTTGAATTTTTTGGGACATCTCAACTAAAGCTTGACTTTTTACCTTCAGTTGAGCAACTTGATTTTCTAAATCTTATTGAGTCCTAGTTTCTTCGATGCTGCTCTGACCAATTCTTGCTCTACCCTGGGAAGAGGATGTAAGTTTGTCTCTATTCAAAGCTTCCAATTCTTCTCTTAATGAAGCATTTTCAATCTCTAAAAAGGAAAAACCTTCATCACTAACTGGAATCAGAGCTATAGAGGAGGAAGCATATTTTAGCTGTCTCAATTCTTCTCGTAAAGTAATGTTTTCTTCCTCTAGTAGCTTAGTAATGTTTCCATGCAGAAGAGTAGTGGCTTCCTTGTGTTGAAGTTCTTCGATCACTTATTGGAGATCTTCAATTATTTCATAGTAAGCCACGTTATTTGAAACAGCCTGATCAAGTAGAGATTTTAAATATTGATAAGTCTCAATTGCTCGTTCAGAGGCATCAGGTCCTAGTATATCAATTATTTGTGCTTCAGTAAAATCTGCACAACCAACTTTGAAGTAATGAGTACACTTCTTCATCAATTCTGTATCATGAGCTGACAACAGTTCCATCCTGGCAATAAACTAGTAAGGAAAAGTAAAAACAAATTAACAATAGTACAACTATATTGAATAAGTAAAGGGGAAATCCAGAATAAATAACAAAGTCTATTTTGTTGATCATAAGAGAAGAGGGTACAACCAAAGGTACAAAACAAAAGGGAAAACAGAGAAAAATAACAAATTGCCAAACAACTTTACACCTTCTCCTTATTCCCTACAACATCCTTAGTTGATTTTGAAGAAGGAATTAGTTACTCGATGGGCAGCTGACATTGCTCGGTAGAAGTTATTGTCTGCTGAACTTTCTCGGAGGATTGAGGATAGTGGCAGCATGCGTTTGTTCTACTATCAACAAAGAAGATTCGTCAGACCCAACTTCATCATCATCATCATCATCTTCTTCTTCTTCTTCTTCTTCTTCTTCTTCTTCTTCTTCTTCTTCTTCTTCTTCTTCTTCTTCTTCTTCTTCTTCTTCAATAGCAGGAGGTGGGACGTGAACGCGTCTATGAGATAGTTCAGAATCCTCAGCAACGTTCAACTCCTTCAACGCTGTAACCCATCCATCCCTAAAGAATTTCAAACTTTCATACTCCATTTGAGTAGAGGCATCAATTACATCTTTGTTCCACCCTTTGTCCCAGCCAGAGCTAAAGGACTTCTTCACAACAGCTTTTCTCTTTTCCCTCTTCGAGGAAGAATTTTCTCTAAGAATATTTTCAGCAGATTTTACTTTAGGCTCAAGATCTTTCTTACGCCGTTTAGCCTCTTCAAGCCTGCCCTCGGCCTCCACTTTAAAAATATCTTGTCTTATTTCTTTATTCATATTTATCTGTGATTAATTAATTAGATCAAGTCTAGTTTTTTACATCAACACTAATAATGAATCTTAATACAAAATCTGAACTAAAATAAAACCTGAATAAGTCCTGAAGGCAACACACCCAAGTTACAATACTGAGGTAAGATTCCTAATCTAGGAATGAAATAAACGAGCGTCTTCTCCAACTCCCGCATGCATTCACATATGCTGCAACTGCATATCCTTCGAATAGAAAATCAAGTCTGGCGTTCTTGTGGCTAGACACTAAAAAGGTTTTGAAAATATTATCAGCAAGGGTTAAAATCCAAAACATTTTGAAAATATTTAGCAAGGGATTAATGTTGCAGTGAATAGAATGTATGAATGCTCTTCATATTTAAGTTAGTATCGCACTCCCTTGAGATAATTCTCACCTCCCATCTAAAGTGCACACCTAATGCTTCTTCCTAACCCTTTTGGTTTTACTACCCTTTATAACTAGACATGTTATGTACACTTATTGACACACTACTCTAACCCGAGTAACCTTACAACCTTCATAAGTTGTTTGATCTCATTAAATTAATTATTCATCTAAATTAATCTATTTAATACTCTCAGTTTTAGGTATTTTCCCTCGTATACTATTTTATTTGCCAACCCGTATTGCCCATACACTACGATACCAAATTTCCAATCCCTCGTGATTTATTTAGTGTCACCAACTAATTATAAAATTCTCACATACATAATTATATTAATATGCCACTATATACAATGTCTACTAAAGCACACATAATACATACATACATACATACATACATATATATATATATATATATATATATATATATATATATATATATATATATATATATATTCACATCAATATCATAATATATATACGTATACAAAGCCCCTAGGCTCAGCCACGGTGCATGCATACTCTGTTTTCAAGTCTCGGTACATCTTGTACTAAATAAGGACATTGGTTTAGATATCATCCTCGAACCATAAAAATCAAATCACACATATTGAAGGCAAACATAGTCCAAGCCTATGGGATATCCATATACCTACGCACCCATATGGCTGCTAACTTATCAACTCACCGATAAGTCGTTCCTAGGTCATATATTCCGAGGAACAAATCTAAAATCCATCCAATGGACTCATTAGGATAAGACTGTCCCCTTTTCAAAACCTTTTGCGATAGCAAGCAGCGTAGGTATGTCATACACATAATCAATCAACCAATAGGTAATCACACAACCTCTCTCTCTCTCTCTCTATATATATATATATATGTATGTGTATAGGTATACCCTCGACCTATAATATTGGTAATATGCGTAGTGTATACATCGCATTCAAATATCCTCCGCATTTTTATTATTACTTCACTATTAAATTTCTCGTCGTATTCTTTTGAGGGTTCCCCCGCTATTAGAAAAGTGATAATCACTTCATTTTTTAATTCATTAGTATAGAATAAGATACCCACACACATCCACTCGGACCGTCATTTAAATCCATTGAACTCCATTTCTCTTACTTTATTAATGAAAATAAATCACTAATTTATTTTCACCTCGATATGGCTTCCCATCAATTTTCCCCTTCTCACAGAGATCACATAATCCAATAAAATACTTTTAGCAAGTTTTCTATCAAATACATTCAATAATTCTTATTGAAACCCCTCAATTTTTAACCCTAAATTTCCTCGACATTACAGACCCCACAAACCAGTTCGTAGGTACCCATGAACCGGTTCACAGGTACCTGACTGTAAACCGTCTTCCCCAATTAGATTTTCTCCATTGCTACTCATTCAGACTCTTTGATTCTCAATATAGAACTAAATCAATTTTCTCTCAATATATTCTTACCCTCTAAATAGGTTTTAACACTTTACTAATCATCAAACAAACTTAATTTACATCTTTCCCCAATATTTCTCGAATCGAGTTCATAACTATATATGCAAATCTCATCTTCAATTCACTTCCATTAATCCCAATTACATGAATTTATCTACTGAATCAAAAATCGGATTCTACAATCCCATATAATAATCCACCATTAGTTTAATATTAATCTACATGATTTCATCCAATTGTCAAAAACCTAAATTTCATATCAAAACCCTCCCAAAAATAATTTTTAATTACACCACTATGATATGAATCAATTATCATAGATTTATATTGAAAGAAAAATTAATCCACTTACCTCTATTGATTCGTAGGGTCTAATCCTTTGATGTGGAGAATGATTTGACGAAGAACACCCAATTTCCCGCTTGATTTGTCTTCAAAAAATTCCCCAATTGCTCCCCAATTATTCCTCTATTCTTCTCTCAAAGACTTAGGTTTATAATTACGAAATTTATTGTATAACACTTTTTTTCTTAGGTTTAATAACACCAATCCTGTTTTTAGGCTAATGGACCAAGTCCAAATGACCCGAATACCCCTGTGTGAGCCCGACTATGTCTACAAATGTCCCGAGATCCAATTACTACCCCGGGTACTCTTTTTCTCGACTATCTCGACCTATTCTGAATCAGGATTGACCTCTAAATCATCATTTGAGATACTCTATATAACTTTTCTTATTTCTCTTCAAAATATATTCAATGTAAAAATAAATATCAATTTGAATTTATTAATTCTAACTCACCGAATTTAAATCCAAAGTAAATAGTTCTCTAAGATTAAATCAATTATCCAAATTAAGTAGATTCTCCAACTTAAATAAATTTTCCAAATCACAAATTTTGATTTTAATTCTATATCCTAAAAAATACAGGGTATTACATACTTCTCCCCTTACAAAGAAATTTCATCCTCGAAATTTACGTAAGTCTATTACCCCAAGTCTTCAAACATACCCTTATTCACACAATCCTAAAATTTCTACACATACTCATACCCTTTATACTCGCAAGTTATATTAAGATTAAACTAATTACCCAGGGTTCCCATACACCCTATACTCATGTTTCTCACAACACTAATGATAATCGACTCCATTTAGCCTTACATCGTAATATAACTTTCAACTCACAGTTATAACTACATATATGAATAATAACCAAGGTACCAAACCAATGTCCTACTGACCAAACATCTCACAACTTCTAACGTTACACTAAATTTCACGTGTGGAACATCTCGCAAGTGAAATCCAAACAAGGGACCCTCTCGATACACTACTACCTAACATTATTGTTCATTGAGATATGTTAAGCCCTCAATCCATAACACCTACACCCAAATTCTCATCTTTAGACATAAAAGTATACTTGTCCACTCTCATGTTACAAAAGAAAATATGTAATACAACACCCTTACTATCACTAGTTTCTATGTGCTAAAATAATAATGAGTTATATCTCTCTGCTAGAAAATAGGCCAATATGTCCTGAATCACATCAGTAAATGTCCCTATTCACCGGGATCCCGTATAACGATACAACATATTCTTTTAAGTCTATTATGCAACACATGTTAACATATATACACTTATATATAAACTAGACATTCTTTCAGGTGGTAACTAGCAAAAGTAAATCATACTTTGAAACCACGAACGTAAAGTCTCACCATACCAAATACTATAGACCAAACATTTCAGCATAATTATGATTAATGTCTCGCACATAACATACTTATTTCAAGCTTAGCTCTACACTCTCGGTGTGGCTATATCATATAGGTATTCTCAATTACCCCACGAATTTTAATTTAATTCTTTTCGATACCGCCCCACCCATTAACCTGTGACGCAAAAATTTTCCCAGTGCTTCTTTCGCAGCACTACTCGGCTCCACTAGCATATTTCGTAATAGCTCTCAAATTTCCTCTACACGTTTAATAACTTAACTTTTAACATCGATGCACTATAATCCAACAACGTCTCATAATTCCCAATGTTTATAAAGGTCCATGCGTGCAATATCCCGTAATGAAACTCAAAAGAACTTCCCCCAATTCACTACTCCTTAGCATTGTCGATGATTAAGATTTGTGGATCCCAAACATATAGTTAAAATTATCACTAATTTTTTATCCCGGAACAAGAATCAATTCTCTCGTGCTCATATCGCTCAAGGCGTCATACGATACATTGTTCTTACTATCACTAAGTTCTCAGCACGTAAACAACAATGAGGTAAAATTCTCCGCTCCTCGGTGAACCCGACTTACCTTGAATCTCGTCAGTAAAAGTCCCTTTAAACCGGGTTCAATGTAACTAAACAACTGCACTCTCTGAAGTCTACTTCACAAAAATATTGGCACGAGCTCGACCCTCTTCCAAGTGGGACATTGCACCTATACATCCTGCCCCGGAATAGCGAAAATAAAAATCTGGTTGTAACTGCCCACCATTGCTTATGGAATTATACCTCGAGTATCGCCTCTCAAAATGAGTTATCCTTATAAATTATATCTCCTTAGTGTTCATACATGCTCACCTATCCAAACGAGCCCCATTGTCTCAATGGTGAATATATATACCACTATAACCCCAAACCATCACTAATCAGTAGAAAGTTGGAAAATCATCTACCCTACTCCCATAACTCTCGAAAGTAGTAATCTCAGATATAATGCAAATGTTCTCTTAGTGTTCATCCCCTCTCTCTAGTGGGTAACACCAATGAACCCCACTACCCCACGATAATTATATATACATTATATTAATATCAACTACATCTCTACTATACTCGTTTCACATATGAATCTAGTATTAACAAATTATCGTAACTATCTCGTGTCACAAAAAACATACCTCAATCAATCAGGGAAAAAACTTACCCTTCCAATTGTCAATAGAACTGGCGATTCAAATGGTTCCTGTACACAACACTCCCATCCCAACCGAACAAAAATTTTCTTATAATTATTGCCCTTACTGGGTATTCTGTTCTTGTCCCCAATTCACTGCAGACAGGATTTACACGTGTTCCTACTCTTCACCCATAAGACCCTCTCTATGTCATCAGCCTTGCCCCATCATTGAGTCCCCGAATATAACTCTCATGTCGAGACTAATCCATGATTTGCTGTAATGATTGTACATCTAGGATCTCATCCTGTAATTGACCACTGACTCATTTTAGGAAAGACTTCTTCCTGTGGCTCGTCTCTCCACAACTAAGACAGATATAAGAGAACCCCATGTTTCTAATCGTGGCCCTACTGGCCTCCCCTACCATTCACTTGGCTCTGATAGCCCTGAAAAACTGAATGATGCTGCTGTTGAGGACCCTATTGGTCTTGAATAAACCCACCCTTCTCGAGTTGTAAGAATTTGGACCTAATTCTCTTAACCCGATTCTTCTATCAAGAATCTCGTTCTTCTCCCCCGATGGCATTATTTCCATATACTTCCCTATTTGACTGGTCTCACTTTCTCGTTGTGGACAAGTTTAATATAGGTGGACCTACTAGCCACACTTAGGATACATTTATGTGTTATCCCCTATCTTTGGTCACACTGACAATGTTGGGGTGCCCTTCTCTCGGTCCAGGCAGTCTTGGCCACGTTCGCTACCCTGGTTATCCTTTTGGATTAGATATCCCTATGGGACTCGTTGCTAGCCTCGATGGCCCTGACTGAACTCACCATCAGTTGGTAGGAATTTAATGGTTCTGAATCATATAACTGGATCCTCTACTGGGTATGCCCTCCTACGGTACTTCACCAGCATTGTTTAATCTACTACTTTACTGCGGTTAGATTTTCTAATCCTCGTGGCACCCTTATTAAGGAAGCATTGATCTAACTTGTAAATGTAGGTCCTTGATGATGTCGAACCTAGTCATCCTATCAGTATTTCCCTTCCATACTTATATCTTCTATTAACAAGTCCATTATCAACTTACGGACCCCTTTTTTTTTGCCTTTTTTCTTTTCACATCCCCTCATTTGAGCACGAAGTTCGTTAAATAAGTCAGCTTGCCTTTAGCGATAGATTTTCATTTGACTCACTAATTAAAATATTGTGAACTCCGTTTGCATCTTTGTCTAAACAACAGATGGAAGGTCTCACGATTTACTTGCACCCAAAATTCTCATTTAATTCTATGTACACATCTTTATATGTGGTAAGTAACTCTCATCACTTTATGCTACTCCTATTAGCAAAAAAATTTACTCAAAATTAAATCTAGGGTTTCTCTACACTCCACCCTACACAATTGCCTTTGGATTATCCCCTTCCATTGGCTCATCACACTTCCTTTCTTCCCTTTATCCTTATAAGCACCCATAATATTTCTTATATAACCCCTTTTTTATTAAGTAGCTTGGAGCCCAAGTTAAGACACAATACTATATTGCCCTTAAATTCAAAATCATGAACTTTGAATATTTAAACCATACTAAGATGTTAAAAAGACAATTTAAGTGGCTCCTCAAAAAAGTCCTTACGACTTCCCAACCTATGTCGACTATATGGAGTGAGTCTGTAATCTGCACAACTGTCATCTACGGCAGTGCTTGGGCAAACTACTATCATCGTAAAATTATCCTCTCATCATCTTCCTGTACAATAATTAAGGTGACTACTATTGCAATCACCGATCACAAAATACTCTATGGCTTCTGTCAAGCCTCTCCTCCTACAGTCCTTCCAACGACCTTCGTTGGTCATCCTATATTATTCAGTGTACGAAGCCCAATCGAACTCGTATATGAATCACATCAACTATACTTAATAGTAGAGGAACGTAAGTCACAATACGTAGATACTACACCAATCCTATAATAGGGCTCTATATCAAAGAATGCTAAGCTAAAACGTAAGAAGCCGAACATATCCTAAGGACACTAGAACCACTCCGACCAATTAAATATCAGGTGATCAATCCTTTATTAAATTAAAACAGGATTCTCATTTAGTTCATTCTTAGCATCACTGTTAAAAACCATGTTAATTGCTAACCACTTAATAGTTAATTAAGTAAGTGCCAAATTTTATCCTTCATTAAACAGATAAACAATATGAAGAAATAACTTAAACCAAACTATTCACACAATCACTATATAAAATGATATTGTGATATAAATGATTTTCCGAATAAACCGTCGGCTACAAAATCCAAACAACAACAATGCCCAACAACTAATAATGAATATCAATACAAAATCTGAACTGAAATAAAACTTGAATAAGTCCCAAAGGTAATACAACTAAGGTACAATACTGATGTAAGATTCCTAATCTAGTAATGAAATAAAAGAAGTTTCTACTCCAACTCCTGTATGCATCTACATATACTTTAGATAAGTATCCCTCGAATTGAAAATCAAGTCTGACGTCTGTGACACCACATCTAATTAAACATTGGTTGATCAGGCCTATATTAAATTAAAATAGGTTTCTCATATGGTTCCTTTTTTGTATCAATGTCTAAATTTTTTTAATTACTAACCACCTATGTGAAATCAAAATGGTACTATTTTTATCTTTCTTTAAAAGCAGATAAGTTTAATAATACGTAAAACCAATTTAAACATTTGCAATACACTAGAGTCCAACCATAAAAATATATAAATGAATAAAGGGTTGCTGAATAAACCATCGGCTAAAATCCATAACCAAATACTACATAATAATAACAGAGCTAAATGACTGAAAATTATCAACGAACAACATGTCCATACATGGAATATAAAGTGAGATCCTACACTAGATCTGAATGAAGGAATCGTCAAATCAAATCCTGCCAGCATCCACGGTGCTACAGCTCCGAATCCCTGGAATGAAGTCATGCCTAACATCCCTGTGGCTCGACATCTAAAAGGTTTTGAAAATATTTTATAGCAAGTGTTAGAACACAAAACTTTTTGAAAATATTTAGCAAGCTTATATTACATTAAAATTCGGTTATTGATTACACATGTTCACGTACACTCTCTCTTGAGTTTTCCTCACCTCTCTTCTATAATGCATGCCTAACATTTTATACTTAACCCACCTAGCTATACTACCCGAGATAACAAGACTAAAGTATCCAACAAAACTTATCTATATGTCTAAGTTACTGTACGCCCCATACAATACATTATTTTATTAACATCTCTTATGTGTTAATTATTAACATAAGTTCAACCCCAAATTGAACTTTCATGTATTGGCTCGGATGTTCCCATGACCCGAATACATTTAGTATACTTTAGGCATTTACTCCACCTAAGTATTAACATGATAGGTATTCGCATGACCTAATTATTCATTCTTATACATAGTATATTTCTCTCGTATACTCACTGTACTATTTACTTTACGATGTCTCTCACTATCATATTAATTCGAGTATTCACCTGACTCCATGGGCCCTAGTTACCCCTTTATAAATTTCAGTATTTAAGTCTATCTTACCCTACTAGTATAAACATTAATACCTTTGGCTCCCGTAATTCGTCATCTCCTCTCCGATAAATTACGACACAATTCATCCCAATTTATTCTCATCTTAGCCCTCTCAATAAGACAAAACCACAAACCCAGTACAGGTCTATGATAATATAATACATACCATATTATATCCTACCAAAGTTACAAAAGTTTCTCACGAAACTGTTTAGAAGGTTTAGGAGAAAAATAATTTCATTTTTTTCCAAGGCTGAACTGGTCTGACTACAAGGACCGAACCGATATGAATATTTGTAACTTATCTTGTTTTTCCTGTTCATGCATTTTCCCACCATTAACATAGCTCTAAACCTTATGCAACTTCAACACACTTTAAACTAATCATTACTAACCATTTATACATATATTAGGATCAATTCCAGCGTGATCTTTACACCAAAACATCACAATAATTAATCAAGAACATCTTAAATCATAAAATCCTCAAAACCCTACATTTCCACATTCTTCCTCAACTTTTTAACATAAAACCCAAGTTTAGTTCGTATTGAAAATTACTCATATATTGATTATCAATTCTCTACATATATAAATCACACTATATGAAATCCCTACCCATAAAATGCATAAAAATATCCTTTTCTTCCAAGAATATGTATTATATCATCAATTTATGAAACCCTCTTAACATGGGTATTATAACTTCAAAATATTTGCAATAAACACTTACCTATGGATTTGTAGGGTCTGATTTCATGGTGTTAATGATGGATTGATGGTTCTCCCTTCATATGCGCACTCCTTAGATGCTTAGGATGCAGGATTAGGGTCCAAATCTTCAAGAATACCTCCCAAGCCTTGAAAATTATTTTCTCTCTTCTCTCTAATCGCCTCCTTTGGGTTTAACTGTTTCTAACCCTAGCCTCAAGTCTTAGATATCAGATATAACACTTAGAATTTCGTTGGTTCCTTAACCTCTTTTTTCCAAATGACCAAAACGCCCTTAATAGGTGCCGATTGGTCTAAAATTGACCAGTGACCCAAAAAATACCCCGGGTACACTTTTTTTTACTATTTCGACCCATTCGAGATCATTCGTGACCTCTAAATTATCATCCGAGTCACTAAGAATATATTTATTTTATCAACCTCAAATTAGCCTACACATGACTCCCGGTTGAGATAAAATAAAATACGCACATATCACTCACTATGCCGTATAACACTAATTATCAATTATTTACGGTCCACACTTAGTAAATATTATATCAGACGTATAACACTAATTATCAATTATTTACTATCCACACTTAGTAAATATTATATCATAATATTAATAAGCATCTATCTCCCGATTAATATTTAACAATCACATTTATTATTTAATCACTTTAAATTACTTCACTCACGTAATTTAAATAAAACATATTTTTCTCAATTAATTCCCGAATTAATTGAATTATAAATATGCAAAAGTATGGGGTATTACATACTCCCCCCTTACAAATGAATTTCGTCCTCGAAATTAGGATATACCTGTTGTGAATAACTTTTGATACTGCTCTCATGTGTCATCCTCCAGCCCCCATATCGACTCATCCGTATTGTGGTGTCCCCACTGAACTCGCACTAGTGGCACCACCTTGGATCGCATTTTACGCTCACTACAATCTAGGATAGCCACGAGCCTCTCCTCATATGAGACGTCTGGTTGTAGGTCAATCTCCACAAGTGGTACGTGCTAGAAGGCTCTATCACTCCTCATGTACTTCTTCCGTGATGACACATGGAACACGTCGTGTATCCACTAAAGATGCTCTGGAAGTCCCAGTACGTATGCTACCGATCCCACCCTCTTTATAATAGGAAAATCTCCCACATATCTCGGTGATAACTTCCCTCTGTTGCTAAATCTCATAATCCCCTTTATAAGAGATACTCGAACCAACACCTTGTCACCAACCTCTAACTCCACATGCCTTTTGTTGGCGTGGGCATAAATCTTCTGCCTATTCTGAGCTATCTGAACACATCTTTAAATTAACTCAATCTTGGTAGTAGTCTTCTGAATTATCTCGGGTTCCAACAACTTGTTGTCCCCCACCTCTAACTAGCATGCGGGTGAACGATAAGGCCTCCCATATAATGCCTCGAACGGTGCCATACCGATAGTACATTGGTAGGAGTTATTATATGCAAACTCTACCAATGGGAGGTATCTCTCCCACCCTCCCCCAAAATCTAGGATTCACCCTCTCAGCCTGCCCATCTGTCTGCGGATGGTACGCCATACTCAATCATAAATCTGTACCCATGGCCTCCTAAAATCTCTACCAGAAGTGTGACATAAAATTTTTGTCTCTATCAAACACAATATCAATCGGGACCTCGTGTAGCTTAATAATCTCTGAAATGAATAGCTGTGTGTATTGCATCGTCTCGTAGTTTGTGCGAACTGGCAAGAAATGAGTCACCATGGTCAGTCGATCTCGTCCATATCCAATCGTGACCCTGTTGTGATGTAGGTAGCCCAGTAATAAAATCCATTGAGATGCTCTCCCACTTCCACAGGGGAATCTCAAATGGCTGTAACATCCCCGAAGACCTATGATGGCCACTTTCACTAGCTGAGAAGTAACACATTTTGAGACAAACTCTGTTATGTCTCTCTTCATATGGGCCCACTAATACTATCTCCTTATATCCTGGTACATCTTATCCCCCACTGGGATATACCACAAATTTAGAACCGTGAGACTTAATCAAAACTGCATGTCTCAAATCCTTATCTTTGGGCACTACCAATCTCCCATTAAAGCGCAGGCCTCCCTCTAAGATGACTGAGTAGGACTTCGCACCCTCAGTTAAAAATTATCATACTCTGTCCTGACTGAATTAATCCTCTGCATGTGCCTTCAATACCCGCATAACGATCTCGAAAGTGATAGTCATAACTGCTATGTATGCTCTGGCAACCTCGTCTTACTGTTTAGCTCACTCCACTTCGCTTTCCACACCTCTACTAAGTCTCCAATAGGTCATTGGCTTAACGCGTCTGCAACCACATTAACCTTTCCAGTATAATATTATATATCAAACTAGTAGTCCTTCATGAATTCTAGCCACCGATCTGCCTCATGTTCAGATCCTTCTGTGTGAAGAGATACTGAAGTGACTTATGATCCGTGTATAATGTGAACTTCTCCCCCAATAGATAATGTCTCCATATCCTGAATGCAAAAATGATCGCTGCTGATTTTAGGTCATGGGTGGGGTAATTATTCTCGTGGGGCTTTAGCTTTTGAGACTCATAGGATATCGCCCTCTTCTCTTGCTGAAACACACCCCCAACTCACTATAAGTATGCATCCATATAGCCCCGATACTCTACACCGCTCCTGGGCAGTACAAGTATGGGTGCTGATATTAATCTATCTTTCAGCTAGTCTAAAGACAACTGACACTAGTCGCTCCACATAAATGGTATGACCTTACGAGTCAAGTTCTTCAAAGGACTAATAATCTTTGAGAACCCCTTGATGAAGGGACGGTAGTATCCGGCCAACCCAAGAAGCTACGAATCTTGGTCAGTGTCATGGGCTGTCAACACTCCCTTAAATCTAATACCTTACTCAGATCAATAGCTATGCCCCTATCAGACACAATATGGCCAAGAAACTATACCTCCCAAAGTCAAAATCCACACTTAATGAATTTATCATACAACTGATGGTCCTGTAACATATACAAAACCATACATAAGTTCTCAGCATGCTCCTCCTTCATACGCGAGTAAACGAGCATATCATCGATGAATACGATCACAAACTGATCTAAAAACTCCTGAAATACTCTATTCATGAGGTCCATGAACATTGTAGGCACATTGGTGAGCCCAAATGGCATCACCTTAAACTCATAGGATCCATACCGCGACAGGAAAGCAGGCTTAGGAACATCCTCCTCTCGATTACACAACTAGTGATAGCCTGACCTTAAATCGATCTTAGAGAAGTACATATTGCCTCTCAATTAATCAAACAAGTCATCAATCCTAGGTAACAGATAATTATTCCATATCTTCACTTTTTTCAGCTCCCTGTAGTCAACAGACAAGCGAAGCGAACCATCCCTCTTTTTTACAAATAACACCGCTGCACCCTAAAGTGATGTTCTCTGTCAAATGAAACCCTAACCCAAGAGGTGGTTAATCTACTCTCTCAGTTTTCGCATCTCTAAAGGAGTCATATGATACGGTGCACTGGCAATCGTTCTCGTCCTCGATGCTAAATCGATGACAAATTTTATTTCCTGACTCGGTGGCAACCCGGGTATCTCCTAGAACACATCCTCAAAACCCCTCACTATAGGAATTGAATCCAAGGGAACAACCACCTCTTGTGAGGTAATATAAATGAGTGTGCGATTCTCCCTCGGGAAGAGGCATCGCCACAAGGAACATCTCTTATCCTGGAATAAAAAACATAATAGTCCTCTCATAGTAATCTACCATAGCTCTATAGCCTGCCAATCAATCCATACCTAGAATCACGTCATACTCCTCTATGTATAATACTAGAAGGTCTGTCGCAAGACTCAGTCTTCCAATCATAATATTAACTCCTCTAAAAATCAAATGTATCAAAGAACGACTACCCATAGATGACTCAACACATATAAGGAGACTATCGGTCGTCTCTAATAATCTAGCGGCTTGTGCAAATTTAGTCTTAATAAATGAATGAGAACTCTAGTGCGACATTGATGACGTCGGTGTAAGTCATCAACGTAGGATTATTGATGAAATTTTGTATGATCCTCCAGGATAACCCATCCATAGACTTAGATTTCTTCGTCTCTTTATTGCTCACCTCATCTGGCATAAAGTTGGCCAGGCGGGTGAACTCTTCCTTGTGGTCCGCTACTGAGTGGTCACCCTGTACTACTTCCCCAAACTTCTTTTTCATCTCTGACTCGAATACACACAAGAAGTACTTGTGGTCAAACTGCACCTAGAACTCTGAAATAGTCATCGAGTCTCTCTCCTCAGTGGTGGTCACTAACTCCCACCACTGAAGGGCTGCCCCTGCTAATCTGAAGTTGGCCAAGATTTGTCTCTATACCTCACTGCAATCTAACATGACAGATGGCGCTAAATGTTCTTCTTTTATTATCATGCCACCACTACGTTCGTACCACCCTAAAACTCAGGCGGGTGGCCCTTTTAGGTCTCCTTAATGTTGTGCCAAGTGGGTTGCCTTTGCTGGGCCTAAATAGCTAGTGCTGCAGGCTGTTGTGCCTGAGGCTGAGGGAAGTTAGATGCCATGGCCCTCATTGGTATCTCAACGACCTGTACCACTATCATTACCACCTATGTAATAAAAATCATCTCTGGTGATGGTGGTGGTGGTACCTGCTGCTTCTGAGGGTCCTCCCTAACCTCATCTCTGGCTGCTGCCCTCTCGACTCGAACTCTCCTTGGAAGCATACTGAAATAAAATTTAAATTGTATAAGTACCGAGTTGATACAAAATTCTAATAGCAGAATAACAATATCTTAAACAAGCAAAGATGAAACAATAATCCTAACAATAGTGCTCCATATAAAAATAACGATATGCTGAAATCATAGTAAGCCGTACAGATCCTAAGGACACTAGAACCTGATGCTCTGATACCGTCTGTGACACCCCATCCAATTAAACATAGGTTAATCAGACCTTTATTAAATTAGAACAGGTTTTTCATATGGTTCATTCTTAGCATCGCTGTCAAAAACTTTTCATTTACTAACCACCTCAATGAGATTAGAATGGTGCCAATTTTATCATTCTTTAAAAATAGATATGTTTAATAATGCGAAAAACTAACTTAAACATTTACAATACATTCGAGTCCAACCATCACAATATATATATTAATAAAGGTTTGACGAATAAACCATTGGCTAAAATCCAAAACCAAATACTATATAATAGTAGTAGAACTAAATGACTGAAAACTGCCAATGGACACATATTCGTACATGGAATTTAAAGTGAGATCCTATACTAGATCTAAATGAAGGAACCGTCTAATCAAATCATGTCAACATCCATGGTTCTACAACTCCGAATCCTTGAAATGAAGTCATGCATGGTGTCCCTGTGGCTAGACATCTAAAAGGTTTTAAAAATATTTTATAGCAAGTGTTAGAAAACAAAACATTTTGAAAATATTTAGCAAGCGTTTATTCCATTAAAATTCGGTTATTGATTACACATGTTCACGTACACTCTCTCTTAAGTTTTTCTCACCTCACATCTATAGTGCACGCCTAACGTTCTATGCTTATCCCACCTAGCTATACTACCCGAGATAACTAGACTAAAGTATCCAACTGAACTTATCTACACGTCTAAGTTCCCGTACCTCCCATACATTACATTAATTTATTAACATCTCTCATGTGTTAATTATCAACATAAGTAACATTCCTCACATGTTATCTTTTAAATTCCTACCTTAAGTTTCTCTTACTTTAATTATCATTTCGATATCCACAATTGTAATTAACATTCAGATTTGTTATTAGCTACATCATAATTAAGTTTCTTGACTTAATTTATTCTTATAAGATATACTTTATCTAACTTTATACTGTTACGCATAAGTAGATAAGTTGCATGGTATATATTTCCCACATAATATGTACAAATAAATATATTCTTTACTCTAATATCCTCGCATCACACATTGAGGATTCATTGGTTCGGATGTTCCTTCGACCCCAATTTATCATGTCATTCACATTGTTCTGGACAACCCTCCACCCAATGTAAATGTTATATATATATATATATATATATATATATATATATATATATTGGTCTGGATATTCCATCGACCACAATGTTATTTATGTTGGATATTGGTCCAGGTAACCATCGACCCCAAATTGAACTTTTATGTATTGGTTCGGATGTTCCCTCGGACCCAATACATTTAGTATACTTTAGGCATTCACACCGTCAAAGTTTTAATATGATAGGTATTCACACAACCTAATTATTCATTCTTCTACATAGCATATTTCTCTCGTACACTCACCGTATTATTTACTTTGCGATATCTCTCACAACCGTATTAATTCGAGTGTTCACCCAACTCCATGGGCCCTATTATCCCTTTATAAATTTCAGTAGTTAAGTCTATCTTACCCCTACTAGTCTAAACATTAATCACTTTGGCTCCCGTAATTCATTATCTTCTCTCCAATAAATTACGACACAATTCATCTCAATTTATTCTCGTCTTAGCCCTCTCAATAAGACTAAACCACAAAACTAATACATGCCTACAATAAATATAATACATCCCATATTATATCCTAAAAAGGTTCCAAAAGTTTCTCACGATATTATTTAGAAGGTCTAGGACAAAAAGAAATTTCATTTTTTTCCAAGACCGAACCGGTCCGAATATTTGTAACTCATCTTCTTCGTCCAGTTCATGCATTTTTCCACCATTAAAATACCTCTAAACCTTATGCAACTTCACCACCCTTTAAACTAATCATTCCTAACCATTTTTACATGCATTAGGATCAATTACAATGTGATCTTTACACCAAAACATCACAATAATTAATCAAGAATGGATTAAATCATAAAATCCTCAAAACCCTAGATTTCCATGTTCTTCCTCAACTTTTTAACATAAAACCCAAGTTTAATTCATATTAATAGTTAATCATATATTGATTATAAATCCTATACATATATAAATCACACTACATGAAATACCTACCCATAACATGCATAAAAATATCATTTTCTTCCAAGAATATGTATTATATAATCAATTTATGAAACCCACTTAACATGGGTATTATAACTTCAAAATAATTGCAATAAACACTTGCCTCTAGGTTTGTAGGGTTTGATTTCATGGTGTTGATAATGGATTGATGGCTCTCCCTTCCAATCCTCACTCCTTAGATGCTTAGGATGCAAAATTAAGGTCTAAATCTTGAAAAACACCTCCAAAGCCTTAAAAATTATTTTCTCTCTTCTCTCTAATGGCGTCCTTTAGGTTTAACTGTTTCTAAACCTAGCCTCAAGTCTTAAATATCATATATAACACTTAGAATTTCGTTGGTTCATTAATCTCTATATGCCAAATGACCAAAACGCCCTCAATAGGTGCCCGTTTGGTCTAAAATTGATCCAGGACCCAAACAATACCCCCGGGTACACTTTTTCGACTATTTCGACCCATTCGGGATCATCTGTGACCTCTAAATTATCATCCAAGTAACTAAATATATTTCCTTTCTCAACCTCAAATTATCCTACACATGACTCCCAGTTGAGATAAAATAAAATACGCACATATCACCCGTTATGTTATATACCACTAATTATCAATTATTTACTATCCACACTTAGTAAATATTATATCATAATATTAATCAGGATGTATCTCTTGATTAATATCTAATAATCACATTTATTATTTAATCACCTTAAATTACTTCACTCGCATAATTTAAATAAAACGTATTTTCTCAATTAATTCTCGAATGAATTGAATTATAAATACGCAGAAATACAGAGTATTACAACGTCCCTTTGACTGGACACTTAAAAGGTTTTGAAAATATTTTCAGCAACGGTTAGAACCCAAAACATTTTGAAAATATTTAGTAAGGGATTAATGTTGCAATGAATAAAATGTTTGACTGCTCTTCATAATTAAGTTATTGTCGCACTCTCTTGGTATAATTCTCACCTCCGCACACCTAACGCTTCTTCTTAACCCTTCTGGTTTTACTACCCAATACAACCAGCCTTGTTATATACACTTCCTGACACACTACCTTAACCCGAGTAATCCTTCAGTCTCATAAGTTGTTTGATCTCATTAACTTAATTATTCATCAAAATTAAGTCTATATGATACTCTCAGTTTTAGGTCTTTTTCCCCGTATACTATTTTATTTGCCTACCCATATTGCCCATACACTACGATACCAAATTTCAAATCCCTTATAATTTATTTAGTGTAACCAACTAATTATAAAATTCTCACGTAAAAAATTAAATTAATATATGACTATCTATAATGTCTAATAAAGCACTCACAATAGAATAAATCACACGTTATATATACGTATAAGACACCCCTAGGCTCAGTCGCCGTGCATGCATACTCTGGTATTAAGTCTCGGTACATCTCGTATTAAATAAGGACATCAGTTCGGATATCACCCTCGAGCCATAAAAATCAAATCACACATATTGGAGTCGAACATAGTTCCAATCCTATGGGACACGCACATACCTATGAAACCATATGAACGTCAACTTATCAACTCACTTATAAGTCATTCCTAGGTTCTATGTTCTGAGGCACCAATCTAAAATCCCTCAAATGGTCTCATCAGGATAAGACTGTCCCTTTTCAAAATCTCCCGTGATAGCAAGCAACGTAGGTATGTCATACACATAATCAATCAACCAATAGGTATCCACGCAACCTATGCATACATATTTATAGCATCAATATAGGTATACCCTCGACTATAATATTGGTAATACGCGTAGTGTATATATCGCACTCAAATACCCTCCGAATTATTATTATTAGTTCTCTATTAAATTTCTCATTGTATTCTTATGAGCATTCCCCCGCTATTAGAAAAGTCAGAGTCACTCCATTTTCTAATTCATTAGTTTAGAATATGATACCCGTACACATCCACTCGAACCATCATTTAAATCGTATGAACTCCATATCCCTTACTTTATTAATAAAAATAAATCACTAATTTATTTTCACCTCAATATGGCTTCCCATCAATTTTCACCTTCTCACAGAGATTACATAACCCATTACAATACTTTTAACAAGTTTTCTATCAAATACATTTAATAATTCTCATTTAAGCCCCTCAATTTTTACCCCTAAATTTCCTCGTCATTACAAACCCCCCGAATCGGTTCGCAGGTAACTGACTGCAAACCGTCTTCCCCAATTAGATTTTCTTTATTGCTACTCACTCAAACTCTTTAATTCTCAACCCAGAACTAAATCAATTTTCTCCTAACATATTCTCACCTTCTAAACAAGTTCTAAGATTTTACTAATCATCAAACAAACTTAATTTACATCTTTCCCCAACATTTCTCAAATCGGGTTCATAACTATATATACAAATCTCATCTTCAATTCACTTCCATTAATCCCAATTACATGAATTCATATATTAAATATCAAACGAAAATTAGATTCTACAATCCTATATAATAATCCACCATCAATTTAATGTTAATTTACACGATTTAACCCAATTGTCAAAAACCCAAATTTCATATCAAGACCCTCCCAAAAATAGATTTTAATTACACCACTATGATATGAATCAATTATCACAGATTTATATTGAAAGAAAAATTATTCCACTTGCCATCATTGATTCATAGGGTCTGATCCTTTGATGTAAAGAATGATTTGATGAAGAACACCCAATTTCCCTCTTGATTTGTCTTCCAAAAGATCTCCAATTGCTCCCCAGTTGTTCCTGTAATGTTCTCTCAAATACTTAGGTTTATAATTATGAAATCTTTCGTAAACCCTTTTGTGCTTAGGTTAAATATCACCAATCCCGTTATTAGGCTAATGGGCCAAGCCCAAATTACCCGAATACCCCGTGTGAACCCGAATATGTCTAAAAATGTCTTTAGACCCAATTACTCCCACGAGTACTCTTTTTCGACTATCTCGACCTATTCGGAATCAACCATGGCCTCTAAATCCTCATCCAATTTAGTCTATATAACTTTTCTTATATCTCTTCAAAATATGTTCAACATAAAAACAAATATCAACTTGAATTAATTAAATCTTACTCACCGAATTTAAATCCAAAGTAAATAATTCTCCAAGTTTAAATCAATTCTCCAAATTAAATAGATTCTCTAACTTAAATAAATTCTCCAAATCACAAATTTTAATTTAAATTATATATTCTAAAAAATACGGGGTGTTACATGATTTACATTGATGATGGGTTAAATCCGGAGATAAGTCCCTCTCTTTTCTTCTCCAAGCCTTTCTCTCATTTTCTTCCTTTTTTTCTCTTTTCTTGAACATTCTCTCTAACTTAATTGTTCAAATTGTTAAATATGGGATTCAGTCCACATTCCCTACTTTTAAATACCTCCTTAATTCGCCCTAATCCCGATTTTTCATTAAATCCTACGTGTAAAAAACATCTAACCCTTATATGGGCCGTGTTATGTCTAAAAAGCTATCGAAACCCAATCATAACACACAGGCACCTAATTTGGACTATTTCGATCCTTCCCGTATCATCGCTGCACTCGAAAAGGTCATCCTAGTCACCCAACTACAAATATACTAACATCTCATTAATCGGGCCCAACACATGCATACCATACGCGTCCCCCATAAAATATATCGATCCTCTGATGTAACACTATAGCAAAATATTATAATAAATTGTCGCTTTCAATCATACGCGATATATAATAAATCATGTATCTATTTACTTATCACACCCAAGTAAATAATAATAATTATTATTATTGTAAATATTAATCCTTTATACGTACTTCAACCGATAACCATCTTTTGGCTAACTTAGCCTCCTCCGTCCCTCAAGATCAATAAGGGGTAGTACAAGAATATTCACCTGTTGTCCATCGACTATGCCATTTGGCCTGATTTTAGGCGCTGACTTATCCTCCGTGGACGAACCATGAAGAGAAACCCTTACATTTTAGGGGAATTGGATTCTCACCAATGTTTGTGTTACTCAAGGCGCTAATTAATATTAACCGAAACCCAATTTAATTTCCCACAAATAAATTAATAATTATAACCACACATATTCAGTTCTTCAGCTGTAGTTCGGTTCGATTCAGTTCAGGTATAAAATCGAGAACCGAATCGAACACTTTGATTCTCAATTTTTTAGAACCAGAAGCAAGCCATGGATATATTTATTGGCAATGGGTATATTTATTGGGATTTAGTGTATCCCTTTGGCAATATGAGACTTTAATTGGCAATGGGTAAAAGTTAAAATTTATATTAATATTGCACACATTCATGATTATTTCATTTTCTTTTAATCTTGGGCCGATGGATCAGAATAACTGACTAAGCCGTACAATAGTGTATTGGGAGGGTTCCTTGTTTAAATTTTACTTGCGAGACGTACCATGCACGAAATTGGTAAAAGTCAGGAGTTGAGGGAAGTCGGATACTGAGATCTTTATTTCTCTTGCATGTACAGATATGGTGGTATATTTGGTGTATGGTTATACTTGGTGTGAATGGTAAAAATTAGATGTATATGTATTATCCAACTTTGTTAATGTTATGTGTGTGTACATATGATGCGGAATATGTGAACACCCCGATGATGTTATGATAGGCATGGGTGAGACTTTTCTTTTACCTCATGGGATATGAGTATGAAATAATTGGGTGTAAAACGTGGGTTAGTAACACGGATTAAAAATAAGATTGGGTTTTAGGGAATTTCGAGGACATAATTCTGCTATAACTTAAGGGGAGGAGAATGTAATACCCCATAATGTTTAGAAATAAAATAGCACGATATAAAAGGGTTTGATGATTTCAGATTTATTTTTTTAGAATAAATTAAATTGAGAAGATTTAAAATTTAAGTGAGTAAATTTTTTAATTTAGCATTAATGATTTTATAAAAATAAAACTCAACTGGACATCATGGGGTTGCGAGTAAAAAATAATTAATCTATAATTAAATTTTGGGTGCATTTCGTTTTAGTATAGTAAAATGTGCAAATGAAATAAAAATATTTGGGATGTATTCTGGGGAGCGTTGGAGACTTGATTTAGTGCTTTAAATCTCTATAATTGGGCCCCGGTCATAGAAATATAAGTTGGGAAGCTTTAGGCCTAATTAGATTATGAGTTCGGGTCCATTTGGGGGTTCAAAAGTTGAGTTTTAGGCCCAACTCGGGATTAGCACTAATTAAGTGTTTAAATGGGGGTAAACCACTCCCCCACCATCATTATAGAAAACCTAAATTGACAATAATGGGAGAAAGAGAGGAAAGAGCCAAAGAAGAGGAAAAAGGACAAGAGCATGGGAGAATCAAGGAGAGAAATCAAAAGGGATTCAAGGGAACTTCTTCCACAAATCTTTAAGGCAAGAATTTTCTTGCTTAATTTATGTTTTCAATTTGCTTCTTGATATATGTAAATATCTCTCTTGTTTATGGGAATTACGTTTTAATATGTTTTATTAATGATTATTAATGCATGTATAGGATTGATTAATTTTTTTATGGTACGGTTATTCCCAAAAGTTTAGTATCGCATTCTTGAAATTTGGGTTTAGAATCCTTAGGTTTCTTGATAGTTAATTGGGGCATTTATACCGTGATATGTAGAGGGTGTTAATGTTGGTTTATGATAGGAGGTTTTCATATAAAAATCATGTAAATGACCCATATTAGGAATGAAATAGGCTTGGAGATATGGAATAAAATTTGGATTGAAATGGATATACGAATGTTCATAAATTCTCGGTGAATGGTCATAAATTGGGACCTCAATCATGTAATTAACAATCCTAAATAGACTAGATAAGTTATAGGGACTCAATTACATAAGTATGACATTTTAGAAACCATTGGTGGTGAGCTGGGAATGAGAAATGTAAAACCCGTATACAAACAAAGTAGCAGATCTTGGTTCCTGCGTCGAAGAGAATCGATTCGGCTCCTGCAGCGAATCGATTCGGCCCAAACTGAATCAATTCGGTTCTGGGGGCAAACCAAGCTGGGTCTGGAATTTGGTTATGGACATTTTTAGGAGTTCAAGCGAGTGGGTTGAAACATGTTTGGGTCAATAACGAATTTATTAAAAATATAAATGTGTTCACATCAAATCGGAAAAAAATTATTTAACTAAGGGGTTAAATAATTATAAAAGGGAATGGGAGTTAATAATCATCTAATGATTAAATATTAATTGGACACTTGTGGATATTAGGTGGGATATTTAGGTAATTATAAAGTAACTACCCACACTTATTATATGAGATAAGCAATAAGTAATTATATATGGGAAAAAAATTAATACTTTAATCAGTGGTAAATTATCAACGTATAGGGAATGTTGTGGAATTAGGTTGGATTGCTATGGTAATTATAGGATAATTACTGATTCATATTATATGGAGTAATAATATGTATTGTTGTGGATTTGTGTGAAATTTGGAGGGATACTTATGGTAATTATAGGATAATTACCATTACATATTATAAGGGAAAATAATATGTATTATATTATATTTGTGTGTGGACATACCAGTGAAATTACCTATTGGCTCGGGGGTTCGCGCGTTCGGGACAATGACCATACGTCGGCACGAGTGGGATTGACGTTGTATAGGCATATAGGTACCATGTAGAGGCTCCACCCTCGAGGGGTAGGTGTGGCGCTGGCCCTTCCTGTATTACCGTTGGGTATGGACCGTATACAGGTGTCCTGCATGGGGATCGCCCCCTTCTTATGTGTATTTTGTGGTGTTCGCTTAGAATGTCAGGATTCCTTTGGATTGTCCGATTTAGATGTTAGAATTCCTTCGGAGTTGCCAATAGAACACGAATTTGACATCAACGGTAGATGCCCTTGTATGTGGAAGGACATATATTATAATTTCTTCGGATACTATATAAATAAATTAATTACCTAAGGATGTGGCTATAAATTAAATTTGTGATCATTTTTTACAAAGTGGACATTTATGCGTCTTAGGTGGAGATTATAAGAATGGAAATTTTTTGGATAATTATAATTAAATTTAGTAGGCACATTTAAATCAGTTAACCATTATATAAAATTATCACGCAGGCATAGTTATTATTTAGGGACTTTTGGGATGCGAGACAAGTCACACTTAGATGAGAGGTAAGGTGTTATATGCATGTGAGTGTCGAAAAGGGGGAATACTTATTTTTCATCAATTGTATTATTGCATCATAAATTAATTAAGTTAATTCTTGAACACCTTGGGCTCTGACCCAAATTATAAATGTCCCCCCCGAGGTTATTTCAAGACAGGGATAGCAGGACTCTTGTTGTACTAGCCTTGGGATCTCTAAATGCTTAGCAGCCTTTCGAATTGTTGACTCTAGCCTAGTTGATTTTCTTCTAGAGTTTAGTTATTTTATTTGGAAGCATTGTAAGGACATAAGCCTAAAATTTATTTAGTTATTTACATTAGGTTGGAGTTTATGATATTACTTGCAGTTGGATATAATTTCAAGTTAGTGTTGGTTTGGTTTTAATTATTGTCAGAATGATATTTATAAAGTTTTAAAGTATCGACTTTTAAATTAGCATATTTATGTTACATTGTGCTGAGAATGGTATTAATTGATCGACAAGCCCCATCTTCGGCGTATTGTGCTTGACCAGCCTTTACGTAAGAAAATAGGGGGTTATTACAGTTGGCATCAGAGCACAATTGTAGTGTCCTTAGGATCTATGTTTGATCTCGTTATGTTTTGTGTTCTTTGATGTAGAGCCCCATGATTAGGAATGATTATATTCTTTAGTAGTCAATGTTACCCATTTGGGAAGGGGTCAGTTTCGAGTGAGTGTCATAGAGACCTTAGTGTGGGTTACTTGCTAGAATTTCGAGGAGCTCAGGAAATTTAGTGTCTAGTAATTTAACGGAAGACATATAAGAGTTTTGAGGAAGCGGTAATGTACAATAATGTATCAACAGAGATTAGTTCGTGCAAACTAAGACCCATAGGAAAATAGGCATCAGATTAGAGATAAAATTATTTGGGAAATAGAGACTAATGATAACATAAATGGTGAAGGGTATGTTTTTCCCTATTTTGGAGTATGTTGGATATGTTTTATTTGATATTGAAACTAAGTGTTCCCTTGGGTTTTGTTAGTATATTGAAGAAGTTGGACTTCGTACTTGTGATAGTGTTTTATGTTAGTTCACGTTGGGTGAGAAAGATAAATCTTAGATTGGTTAGTAGATGTATGGAAGTGCCAATAGGGAGGCTTATGCATATTTTAGGCAAAATTGTTAAGATATTTCGTAGTAAGATAATTATCCAGCGATGAAACCTTCCTATTTCTATTAAGACTACGAAAAACGTGTAGAAGTATTTGGTTCCTTTGGGAATAATAATAGCAGTGGTAGTCCCGATTACACGATGCTGTGTACAATCATAACAATGTTAATATAATGATTATGTCATTGGAAATGGGCAGTGATAGCCTTTATGGGAATGAGCAGGTCGTGAAGTCATATATATTGATTTAAAAATATTAATAGACCTAGATCCTGTACCAACAGATCTGAATGACCGATATAGCTACGTAGTAGTGTATTGGGAGGGTTACTTGTTTGGATTTCGTTCGCGAGACGTCCCATGCATGAAAGTAGAAAATATCGCGAGTTGAGAGATGTTGGATTCTAGGATATTTTTTAGTTATTGTTCTTGATACTGTAATATTGATAATTTATCGGGCATTAATATTTATTTTCACGTCAAAAAATACTAAAGGAATTGGGAAACCTTGAATTTAAATATGGTTAAATGGGTGACTATAGGACTTGGAGAGCATTATAAATATTTATGAGTACATTATAAACATGGACGGATCACAGTGAATGACAACGCTACATAGTAGTGTATCAGGGGGGTTCCTTATTTGGATTTCTCTTGCGAGACACCCCATGCATGAAAGTAGCATAGGCCAGGAGCTAAGAGATGTTATACCTTCGGACATTTTGGATTATTAATTTGAGTAATTAATTGGGTATATTTATTGGGATTTAGTGTATCCCTTTGGCAATATGAGACTTTAATTGGCAATGGATAAAAGTTAAAATTTATATTATTACTGCACACATTCATGATTATTTATTTGTCTTTTAATCTTGGGCCGATGGATCTCAATAACTGACTAAGCCATACAATAGTGTATTGGGAGGATTCTTTGTTTGGATTTCGCTTGCGAAACGTCCCACACACGAAATTGACAAAAGTCGGGAGTTGAGGGAAGTCGGATGCTTAGATCTTTATTTCTCTTGCATGTACATATATGGTGGTGTATTTGGTGTATGGTTATACTTGGTGTGAATGGTACAAATTAGATGTATATGTGCCATCAAGCTTTGTTAATGTTATGTGTGTGTACATATAATGCGGAATATGTGAACACCTCGGTGATGTTATGATAGGCATGGGTGAGCCTTTTCTTTTACCTCATGGGATATGAGTATGAAATAATTCGGTGTAAAACGTGGGTTAGTAACAAGGAATAAAAATAAGATCGGGTTTTAGCGAATTCTGAGGATGGAATTCTGTTATAAGTGGAGGAGAATGTAATATCCCGTAATGTTTAGAAATAAAATAGTAGATATAAAAGGCTTTGATGATTTCAGATTTATTTTTTTTAAATAAATTAAATTGTGAAGATTTAAAATTTAAGTGAGTAAAATTTTTAATTAAGCATTTATGATTTTATAAAAATAGAACTGAACTGGACGTACTGGGGTTGCTAGTAAAAAATAATTAATTTATAATTAAATTTTGGGCACTTGTCGTTTTAGCATGGTAAAATGTCCAAGTGAAATAAAATATTTGGGATGCATTTTGCGGAGCGATGGAGACTCGGTTTAGTGTTTTAAATCTCTAGAATTGGGCCTGGGTCATAGGAATATAAGTTGGAAAGCTTTGGGGCAAATTAGATTATGAGTTCAGGTCCATTTGGGGGTCCAAAAGTTGGGTTTTAGGACCAACTCGGGATTAGCACTAATTCAGTGTTTAAGTGGGGGTAAACTACTCCCCCACCATCATTGTATAAAACCTAAATTGACAGTAACGTGAGAAATAGGGGAAAGAGCCAAAGAAGAGGAAAAAGGGAAAGAGCAAGGGAGAGTCAAGGAGAGAAATCAAAAGGGTTTCAATAGACCTTCTTCCACAAATCTTTAAGGCAAGAATTTTCTTGCTTAATTTATTTTTCCAATTTGCTTCTTGATGCATGAAAATATCTCTCTTATTTTTGGGAATTAAGTTTAAATATGTTTTATTAATGATGATAATGCATGTAGAGGGTTGATTATTTTTTTTATGGTAGAATTATTCCCATCTAGAAATTTGGGGTTAGAATCCTTAGGCTTTTTTTTATAGTTAATTGGGGAATTTATACCGTGATATGTAGAGGATGTAAATGTTGGTTTATGATAGGAGGTTTTGATATAAACCTCATGTAAATGATCCATATTAGGAATGAGATAGGCTTGGAGATATGGAATAAAATTTGGATTGAAATGGATATATGAATGTTCATAAATTCATGGTGAATGGTCATAAAATTGGGACTGGGACCTTAATCATGTAATCAACAATCCTAAATAGACTAGCTAAGTATGATGTTGGGAATGAGAAGTGTTTCTATATGGGTGAATGGTGTTGGGCATTTATAGCGTTGGCGGTGATCTGGGAATGAGAAGTGTAAAACCCGTATAGAAACAAAGTAACAGATCTGGGTTCCTGCATCGAAGATAATCGATTCGGCCCCTGCAGCGAATCGATTCAGGCCAAAACGAATTGATTCGATTCTGGGGGCAAACCAAGTTGGGTCTGGAATTTGGTTGTGGACATTTTTAGGAGTTTAAGCGCGTAGGTTGAAACATGTTTGGGTCAATAACGAATTTATTGAAAATATAAATGTGTTCACATCAAATCGGAGAAAATTTATTTAACTAAGGGGTTAAATAGTTATAGAAGGGAATGGGAGTTAATAATCATATGATGATTAAATATTAATTGGACACTTGTGGATATTAGGTGGGATATTTAGGTAATTATAGAGTAATTACCTACACTTATTATATGAGATAAACAATAAATAATTATATATGGGAAAAAATCAATACTTTAATCAGTGGTACATTATCAATAAATAATAGGGAATATTGTGGACTTGGGTTGGATTGCTATGGTAATTATAGGATAATTACTTATACATATTATATGGAGTAATAATATGTATTGTTGTGGGTTTGTGTGAACTTTGGATGGATTCTTATGGTAATTATAGGAAAATTACCATTACATAGTATAACGGAAAATAATATGTATTATATTATATTTGTGTGTGGACATACCAGTGAACTTACCTATCAGCTCGGGGGTTCGCGCGTTCGGGCCAAAGACCATACGTCGGCACAGGTGGGCTTGACGCTATGTAGGCATATTGGTACCACGTAGAGGCTCCACCCTCGAGGGGTAGGTGTGGCGATGGCCCTTCCTGTATTACCGTTGGGTATGGACCGTATACAGGTGTCTTGCGTAGGGATCGCCCCTAACTTATGTGCAGTTTATGTTGTCCTCTTAGGATATTAGGATTCCTTCGGTCTTGCCGATAGAGCACGAATTTTACACCAACGGTAGATGCCCTTGTGTGTCACATATGTGGAAGGACATATATTACAAATTCCTTGGATACTATATAAATAAATTATTTGCCTAAGAATGTGGCTATAAATTAAATTTGTGATCATTTATTACGTAGTGGACATTTATGCATCTTAGGTGGAGATTATAAGACTGGAATTTTTTTAGGTAATTATAATTAAATGTAGTAGGCACATTTAAATCAGTTAGCCATTGTATAAAATTGACACTTAGGCGTAGTTATTATTTGGGGAGCGAGACAAGTCACACTTAGATGAGAGGTGAGGTGTTATACGCATGTGAGTGTCGAAAAGGGGGAATACTTATTTTGCATCAACTGTATTATTGCATCATAAATTAATTAAGCAAATTCTTGCACATCTCGGGATCTGACCCAAATTATAAATATTTCCCCCGGGTTATTTCTAGTCAGGGATAGCAAGATTATTGATGTACTGGCCTTGCGATCTCTCATTGCTTAGAAGCCTTCCAAATTGTTGACTCTAGCCTAGGTTCTTTTCTGCTAGAGTTTAGTTATTTTATTTAAGGGCATAAGCCCAAAATTCATTTAGTTACGTACATTATGTTGGAGTTTGTGATATTACTTGTCGTTGGATTTAATCTCCAGATTGTGTTGTTTTTGTTTTAATTATTGTCAGAATGATATTCATAAAGTTTTAAAGTATCGACTTTTAAATTTCCATATTTATGTTACATTGTGTTGAGAATGGTATTAATTTATCGACAAGCCCCATCTTCGGCATATCATGCCTGGCAAGCCTTTTACATAAAATGAGGGTTATTACACTGGGTCACCATTCCAGGGATAAATTGCAGGATGTCAGCCTCCTGAGTTGTACCTGCAGAAAACAAATTATGGAAGAAAGAAATAAAAGTGTTAACTATGTCCTCTTTACTCTCCAAACTTCTTCCATTTTCTTCTTTGATACTATGAATCCATAAACTTCTTCTTAACTGATTGACATAACCATGATAGAATCTACTATTCCTATCTCCATCTTTTGGCCATTGACACATTGAAATCTGATACCAATAAATCTCCTCTTTTTGAAGGTCTATATTAAGGTTTGCTTTCACGTTTGAAAATTTATTTCTTTCCTCTTCACTTGTATCATTCTCCATTGCTAGATCCTCTTAAATAAGATAATCCTCCAAGTGTTGAATTTCCTCAAAAATATTTTTAAAAACATCCCTACTCCACTTTTTCAAATTAACCAGCCTATTTAGCTTGAAGGCAAAAATATTCATGTATCGTCCCAAATTCTCTAAAACCTGTTTTAAATCCTCATGCGCATATCACATATTTAGGGTGTTTTAAAGGTTTTAAGACAGTGTCTTTAGAGTTAGGGATGTCAATGAGTAAAGGTGAGTGTTCAGGGCAGTTTCTGTTCAGTTGGTGTTTGGTTGTATTTGGGAAAACATTCAACTAGCTGGAATCGACTACTTCCTTATCTAGTCTCTCTAAGATTTTCCAACCATTCATAAATTTATCCCAGGCGAATTTAGAGCACGTGAATCCCAATTCCTATAATGAACAACTAGCTAAGCAATCATTGAAATTTGCAATACCTCCCAAGTCAATGTCATTAGATCCTGATCTTCTATGACAATTTTTAACTACATTAAAGTCTCCCACCACTATAAGAGGTTTATCCATGAATATCACTACACTGTGAGCTATTGTGTCCTATAGACTTCTGCTTTCCTGTTTAGATCACTTTGCATAAATAACATTAACTCTTATATCATTTGGAAGAAGTGGATGATCTAAGTTGATTACAATATTTTGAGATCCATCCAAAAGAACTTCACAAGTTATACCATGTCTCCAAAAACACCATATTTTATTTGTAAAGTTAAAGAAACACCCTTTCAAATTTAAAATTCTCCTCACGTCTTCAATCTTTTGGCTATCTAACATAGGTTCTAAAATTGCTAATAAAGAAATATTTTGAAACTTGCAAAGCTTTTTTATTCTCCTTCTTATAAACTTGTTACCAACCCCCCATGCGTTCCATATAATCAATATAATCATTGGGAAATGGCTAGAGAAACGTTTTTGATATCTTTTTTAGAAGACTAGTTCTACTCATGTGTAAGCATCTTAATGATTTGGACAAACCTCTTTTATTGGACTTTCTATACCTTTTAGATGAACTGCTTCCTTTTTTTTTCGCTTTTTAATTATCTCCTCTTTGGTTTTTTGGTATGCTGTAATTTTCTCTAACAATAAAGATGAGAAAGATATGAAATCTTCCATAATGGGAATATTTTATATATTCGATTCCTCATTATCTTAATAGAAACCCCTCATTTCCTTATTCCTTTCATATTTGTTCAACCTCAACTTAGAGTTTGAATAGATATATGTTTCCTTTCCTCAATTGGAGTTCTGTTTTATTGAAGGAGGGCTTGAATATCAAATTCTTCTGATGGCCCTTCGATTTCTGCAGTCTCCATCCATTCTCCTTCTCCCTATGTTTTCACTTCCTCTAAAATTTGGATCACTGGTGATCTTGAAAATCTTTTTTTTTGCCAATATCCAGTGCCTCTCCTTTTGACTTGCATCTCCTTTTGTTTGAAACCTTCTTGGAAATGTTCTTGATCATTCTCCTTTCCTTGAATCTCTTGAGCTTCAGTTGCATTTGATTGTGACAACCCGCCTTTTCTAATACCGTGTGGCCAATCCTCTACTAAAATAAAATATAAAATGTCAATAAGGTTCATTCTCCGCATCATCATTGCAAAAACAATATAATATAAATAATACAAACAAAACATACAATCAAAATGAATAAATATGTCACCATGCATAAATAAATAATAATAGTGAACCGAATAAACCATCAGTCACCAAATACTAAAATCCATAGCATAAAACCAAATAATAAAATTGAGTGCTAAAATAAAATATTTAACGGTAATATAAAAAATTATCAATCTAGGGGTAATACGTGAAAAACTTAAACAAAAATGAATGGTCCCATCTAGATAGAATAAGTTAAAGCATCTAAAACAATCATGTAGGGTTTACATATACTATAATGGCAAGAATGGATCTATCCCTCTTGTCCAGGCTGCAGCTGCTGCACACCTGGGGTGTAAAAAGAAAAACAAGGAAAAGTAAAAGCCTGCGGGTCAAAACCTGATAAGTAGAAAATATTTTGCAAGCAGATAATTATTTTAAATCGATTAATACAGTAGGGTATGACTTTCATGATTAACTGGTCACACTCACTAAGATCAAACCTCACCTCTCAACTACAGTGCGCACCTAACGTATTCATTTTATTATTGTAATTAAACTAACTGGTCTAACTAGGACATGTAATTGCTATCCAAGCCTAAACCCCTCTAATACTCTCTATTAGCTAAGTAAAACTACCTTCACTAGGTATACGTTCATAAATAATATTGTAGTATCACCCATGCTATAGATAACTATTCACGTAATAAACATAACATAGCTACGCTCGTTCCATATGTATATATATATATATATATATATATGCACACACACACACACACATTATATACGTATAACCGTATCCCCGGAGCTTGGACATCGTGGATACATCCCTTGTGTGCTATCCAGGTCTAGGCATCACGCAGGACATTGAGCCATCGGATCAAAATCTCACCACTAATCCCAAATTGAAACACATACAACGAAGGCAGACATAAAATATGTTCGGGGATCGAAACCCTACCACATAGCACCCAACCTATATCCAAACCAATACCTATCGTGACACATGGATAGTGGCGATGCAACTGTCCTATAGCCCGGGGAATCAATCCAACACTTGCTAGTATACGCAACCTCCTCTGATAGTTCTCCTGAGTAGGTGTGTATAATATAAACAAGAAACATACATGCACACACACACACACACACACACACACACACACACACATATATATATATATATATATATATATATATATATATATATATATATATATATATATATATATATATATATATATATACGTCACTTTAATATGTATATATATAAAGTATCGAATTCATATGCATATCCCACCAATTCACCCAATCCCGAAGTTTGAACCCACTTTTGAATTAATATTTATATAGATACTCACTTGAATCCTCGGTTCTCTCCATTCAAACCCATCTAGCGCTAGTCTATCACATGTACCAAACCCTAAAAATCCTTCCCTAGTAATCCCACAATACCTAGGAAGCACCTACGGTCATTCCCTAAGCCCTAACGAGTCAAAATATAACACGAACAAAAACTGGACAGGCTAACAAATGGAACCGATTCACTGGAAGATCGAACCATTTTGGTTGAGCGAACCGGTTCACTCCCTTAGCAAACAGTTTCGATTTATGGGTCGCTTGTCATCTTCTTCCTCTTTTTTTTTCATCCAAACCTTCCAATTGAGTTCCAAACAAACCCAAACCCCAAATAGACTGTGACATCCCGCCTACTTAAATAACGGGTGATCAGTCCTCTATTAAAATAAAACATGAATCTCATCTGGTTAATTCTTAGCATCACTATCGAGAACATTTTTAATAACTAATAGTCTATTAGGTATAGTGTCAAAATTTTAAAACTCTTTCCCTTACCTACACAAAATTCCCATTCGCATAACCAATTATGCAAATAACAAAACTCATACTCACTGGCACAACTAAACTTATCGATAATCTCGGTAAAAAGTCAAAATACAATTATCCAACTCATTGAAAGGAAAACATCTAAATAAAATAAATACCGACTAACTGGGAGACATTCCCGAAGTAACTCTGAAGTTCCTCTTACCTATATCTCAAGGATATAAGTGTCTAATCAATCCCTACAAGCATCCACATTAGCTATAGCAACATCTAACTAGAAGGATAGTTAAGTCATACGCTTCCTTATGACCCACGTATACTTTTATTTAACTTGGATTTAACATTAAGCTTTCTCATCTGCTTATTCATTATAAATCTCATTTATAATCTTGCCAATTCATTTCACATAACTTCACTAGTTATTAATTAAATGTTTACACATTAGTGTCATATACATGTATATATTCATATCACACTTATATACATATTTCCACATAGCATCACCGATTTGATCTCCCGGATGCATATAAATTTACTGTTCAATATCCTTTCATTCACCTGTATATATTCACACATGCATATATATGTATATACAAATTACATCAAGTATACATATATATAAATCACTCACTATATATGTATAACAATAATTCCTAGAGAATTACCTCACGAATTCATTCTCTAGTCTACTCCTCCAAGGAACACACATCATATCTTGAGCCATCGAGTTGGAATCTCGCCACCGAACCCAAATAGCAAACGTAACTGGAAGTGGTCATAGTCTTAAGTCGGTGGGTTATAAACATACTACATTCCACTTGGACTCCAACCTCACCTAGAGTGGGCATGCATAGACCTATGACCCTGGGGAACCGATACTACACCTATTGGGATTCGCCACGATAGATTTCTCACTCAGCGAAACCTCCATTAATAGCATCCCTTAGAATAGGTACGTTTGACATACACACACACATACACACACATACACACACACATATGTATATATATATATATATATACTATCTCTATACCCGTATATATAAAATAAAAAATGGGTAACCGTGCATGTGACTCATAGCAGTAGCCTATATCTACGATTCTAAATCCCACGATTATATTTTATTCTGGACACTAAGCCTATCTCAATTCATCTCGCACCCCAATGTTATTCAAAGTTCCCATTCGAATCCATTAATATATTTTCGAGTGTCGTTCACCCTAAACGCTCTTAATTTAGTACCTCAATTTTATTCCCCACTAACCCCTAGGTAATAATATATCCCATAAAATCCAAGAAGTCCTAAACATCGTCTACGAACCTTGAGAAAATAACTTGAATCCTAACCGCTTCAATACAACATCAAAATACCCAACTTGGTCTGAACAAGGTAGTCGAAATAGTTCGACTATAGGGGCAAATCGGTTCACTCCTTGAACGAAGCCAAGACGAGGCTTTTTGCCTAATTTCTCCACCTAGATCAGTCCCAAAAATCATCCCAACACAGTATCATACTAACCTATAAATATCCATCATAACCATACATGTTTAATGGATTTAAATCATCAAACACCCATCTAAATTATGGGGATAATACCAAATTGTTTTTAATTAATCCACACTTTAATTCAATGCTTCTCACCCAAATTTTCAATTTTTCAATTCAAGAACACATCTATAATTAATCCAATCTCATATTTATTTATCAGGAATCTATCTATCATACATGATTCAATTTACTGATTTCATATGGAATAATCACTAATTAAATTCAACGAAATCCCTTTCTCAAACACATATTTTCTCACATGAATCCCACCCAAAAATTCATATTTTGTTCACCAAATATAATATGAATTAAAGCACAATGTATAAAATCAAAGAAAATTAAAACTTACCTCAAATTGTAAGAAAATTCTGATTTTGCTTCTTGATATCCTCTGCACGTAATGATCTAAGCCCCATAATTGTTTAATCTCCTCCCATAATGGTGTTCTTGTGTTTTCTCCTGATTTTTCTTTTCCCCTTTCTCTTCTCTCTGAAGCCTAGGAGATTCGAATGATGGGATGGTTAACTTCCTCCTCTAATATCCCTTAATCTTATCCTAAACTCCAAATTAGGTCATAATCCAAGTGTAAAATGACCCGGATAACCCTATGCAGCACCCGACTAGTCCAAAACACCCTCGGAACCCAATTACTACCCCGGGTAATAAATTTTGACTATTTTTACCCATTCCGGATCAATCATGTACTCGAAATCATCATAAGAGTCACCCATTATTAATTTATCATTTCATTCCCAAAATAACCCTACACGCATCGTGGCCATCCTAGATCCCCGTCGTGGAGGAAAAGGATCCTTCAGGTCCCGCGCGTCCCTCTCGAGAGCGCTTCGGCCGGTGTCATTTGAGATGTGGTGTAAAAATGTAGAGAGATTTAGAGTCGCCCGTCTATTTTACTCAAAATAGACAAAAGAAAAAGAGGAAGCCACCCCGAAGGATGGAATCCAAAGACATACTGGTACGTGCGAAACCAAATGATTCGAGAAGGGTTCGGGGGCTTAGTTGTGAAATGGGAAGGTGTTAGGCACCCATTCCGCCCTTTCGATCTCTCATGGATATTTATTATTTCCCTTTATATTTCCCCCCGTGATATGTGTGCATGTGTATATATAGAATGGAGGTAGGAATCTTCTACTTGTATCATGGAAGAGATAAAGCGAGTCATCCGTAGGAAGATATAAGAATAATATTACAAAATAAGATTTACGCGATTACCCCTACGTTGATCGTTATAAGGTAACGATAACGCATATGGAGTAATACGTCATTAAGAACAAGTATATAGATTATGAGGAAATTGGATTTAGAGAAATGGAAAATAAGAGAAAAAGTGAGAAAAGGACTCGAGTCTTGGGTTTTACCCCGAGACGCCTACGTAGCCTATATAGGCATCAAAGTCCACGTGGTTCGTATACAAAATGAGGGGGTGGAGTTTATCCCATAAATCCAAATGGGGGAACTCTCATTTGTGAGTGTGTGTGTGTGTGTGTGTAGAAAAAGTGTTTTAGTTGTGAGAAAAGTGTGGAAAAGTGTGAGAATCCCTATTTGGAATTTATGAGCAAACCCTCTTTTTCTTGTTTTTTGGGTTTTATTTATATGAAAATAAGAGATGTGCAATAATAATAAATAAAAAAGTATATTTGGATGTGTGAAATGAGATAATAAAAGTGTTAAGTAAGAAAACAAGTTATTGCGAATTTAAGAGAATTTGAAAAGAAAGGAGAGAAATTTGGACCTTCTTGAAGATCTTGAACTTGATCTTGAATGTAGGAGAGCATCCCTTACACTTGGATGATGATGGAGAGTGGATAATTCACCAAGTTTGATGAAAAGGATGATGAAAAGTGGAAGTAAAAAAGGGATTTGGAAGTTGAAATCACGCTGCCTTCGAGAGAGGTTTCTGGGATTCGTTCAGAGAGATTTTTATCAGATCTGGGCTCTCCTTGAAAATGAGGTGAAGACTTCCTTTTATAGCCCCAGGTGACTTCCGATCAACATTTTCATGCCACTACCTATCGGCAGGTGCCGATAGGCAGGGTCTGGAACCTGCCATTTGGTAGTGCGCTTCAGGCTTTTTTAGAAAATTGGCCGTCAAGGTCAAACCATTGGTCAGAATTGTGCACGGGGCATACCATTGGAAAGGTATTTCAGAGACCTTCGAAATTCCTTTGGACCGCTCTCGGGTTCAGGAGTTGACTTTGGGTCAAAGATGGCTCGAAAGCGTTTATCGGTCCATTAGACGGGAAATCGTTCGGACGCAGACGGATCATTTGTCCGCATGGTAAGTCCGAATCGTGCACGGGATGGACCGTTGGAAAGGTTGGGAGATTTACTTCGACATTCTAAATAGTTTGACTGGGTTTGGAGAGTTGACTTTGGTCAACCGAGCTCGAGAAGCATTCGGTGACCTCTCAGAGTCAAACGGATCGTTCGTCCGCATGGAAAGTCAGAATCGCACATGAGATGGACCGTTGGAAAGGGGATTCAGTGCCATTTAAATATTTATTTAGCCTCAGTTGATCTGAAGAGTTAACATAGGTCAAACAGATCCCGGGAGCGCCCGGTGGCCTCTAGGTCAGGTTTTGGACGCAAACGGATCGTTCGTTCGTATGGTAAGTCAAAATCGCACACGGGACAGACCGTTGGAAAGGGTATTTAGTGCCCTTATAAGATTTATTGAGTCTTGGTCGAGATGAAGAGTTTGGCTTTTTGGTCACACTGAGCCGGGGAGTGTCCGATGGCTTCTAGGTCAGTACTCGGGACACGACCTAGGTTCATAGTGATGAAGGGAGGTACTAGGGACCTAAGGAGAATTAGGGGGGGGGGTAATAGAATGGGGTTTCTATAGAGTCCCTCGATGAGTGAGTTTGGAATAAATGATGACCGTCGAATAAACACCACATTATGCTTTTGAGGGACTATGATCGATTCAGAGGGTCGAGGCCGATTCTGAGGACCTAAGGAGTGTGATGGGGATGATAAATTCTGCAGATCAAAGCTGAATCTGTGGGATTAGGGTAAAGGTTTAATAATCGAGGTCAATTATGACCTAATAATTGGTGACGATCAAGGATCGGGATCAATTCTGACCTAACTCAGGTGACGATCCAAGATCGAGGTCAATTCTGACCCAAGAGTAGTGACGACTGAGGACCGAGGTCAATTCTGACCTAACTCAGGTGACGATCCAAGACCGGGGCCAATTCTAACCCAAGAGTGGCGACGACCGAGGATCGAGGTCAATTCTGACCTAACTCAGGTGACGATCCGAGACCGAGGCCAATTCTGACCCAAGAGTGGTGACGACCGAGGATTGAGGTCAATTCTAACCTAACTCAGGTGATGATCCAAGATCGGGGCCAATTATGACCCAAGAGTGGTGACGACCGAGGATTGAGATCAATTCTGACCTAACTCAGGTGACGATCCAAGATCGGGGCCAATTCTGACCCAAGAGTGGTGCCGATCGAGGACCGAGGTCAATTCTAACCTAACTCAGGTGATGATCCAAGACCGGGGCCAATTCTGACCCAAGAGTGGTGACGATCGAGGACCGAGGTCAATTCTGACCTAACTCAGGTGACGATCCAAGATCGGGGCCAATTCTGACCCAAGAGTAGTGACGACCGAGGACCGAGGTCAATTCTGACCTAACTCAGGTGACAATCCAAGATCGGGGCCAATTCTGACCTAAAGAGTGAATAAAGATTGGATTTCGATTCTGTTGGAGAAAGATATTTGTGATTTTGATCTGAGCTGTGGAGCCGATAGCTGGGGAAGCTTTTTAGGAGACCTCGCAGGGGGGAACAACCTAATTCGGTGCTGTAAGAGAATTCCGCTGGGGAAGTGATCAGGTGATTTAGAGTTTTATCAGGAGGAGTTTCACTTGGTTTTTGAGGATTCCACTAGGGAAATAAGGGATTCTGCTCGAGGGAATGTGAAATTTCTTAGTGAAAATGTTCAAAATCCATCCTGGGATTTTTAGGAATTTTCTGAGGATTTTTTGGGGTTTTTTGGTATTTTTTGGGAATTTTTGTACGAAATTTGAGGTGGGGTGCCGGTCGACATGTTATGAGAGGTGCCATTCGGCAGTGGCACAGACTTTTGGGTTGCCTCGGGAAGATGAGGAGTCAGTGCCGATTAGTATGGCAGGGGGAGGTGCCGATCGGCATGGCACTTGGCATCTTATAAAAAGGGGGCGAATCCCCTCATTTTTTCACAGCTTCTTTTGCTTTCTCTCTCTCTGCGATTCTTCTGCAAATCGTTCTAGCATTTTGATCTTAAAGAAATGGCCACTTTTGTGAGCACTGCAGTCCACCGAGAGTGGTTGACCGTTGATGACTGGGCAAATGTGGATTGGAAGGACACGGTGCCCCTTGCTTTGGGGAGTGAGAACTCCTTTGATGCGTTTGAGCTTGTTGGGGATGAGCGGACCTTGCTGCGGTAGCCATCGCGTCATCGCTCTTCGAGAGTGATTCTCGACGGTTATGTAAGTAACCTGACCTTTGGCATTCTTTTCTTTTTGGGGTAAAATTTCTGTCTTTCTTGACTTGAGATTTTTTCTTTTCCCAGTCTGATATTTCCTTGAAGAACATGCGTGCCCGTGGGACAACGGGGTTCAGGGATGTCTGGGAGCATCTCCCACCTGTGGTGCGCTGGGTGGTCTCATCAGTGGGTTATGGGAGGTTGGTATCGGCGCTGGATGAGACGCCTCATTTGACAGCGGTCTTGTGCGCTTTGGGAGAGAGGTGGTGGGACACTACCCACACCTTTCATTTCGGCTTCGGGGAGATGACTGTGACTCCCATAGATGTGCAGCAGCTGCTGGGGCTGGATTGTGATGGAGAGAAGATAGAGGTGGATCGCTCTTTACAGGTGAGACCGGAGGCAGTGTATGTGGCACTTGGTGATGTGAGGAGGATTGTTTATGGAGATTATATCCGGTTGTCCCCGCTGAAGGACGTTCTACTGAGCAGGGTGATTGATGTGGAGGATGGGCTGCAAGTGAGGCAGATGGCCCAGTTATTTATTCTGCTGGTACTAGGAGGTTTCATGGTGGCGTCGAGAGGCAACGTCGTCCATTTGCGGTTTTTACCGTTCTTGAGGATGTTTTAGAACATCCCCTTTTATGATTGGGGGAGTCTGACCTTAGCGACCCTTTACTCCTCTCTGGATGCATTCAGTCTGACCACGGAAGACCTTTATTGGGGCCACGTACCTTCTTGAGGTATTCTTTAATTTGCGCATTTTCTTTTCATGCCTTCGCATTTTCCTTATGCGTCTCTTTTTGCTTGTGAATTCAAACGTGGTTTTATGAGGTGATTGGGTGCAACACCTCGTGGATTGCTCTGAAGGACGACACTATTAGGGACTTCTGTCAGTTGTATCGATGACGTAAGGTCAATCGGAAGTTAAAGGATCTATCTCCCTATAGGCGGTGCGTCAGGTCTTGAATGACTTGACCTGTGGTAGGGTAGGACTCTTTCCATTTCAGTCTTAGTTATTCACCTTTTGATCTCGTATTGATTTATGCTTGCTTGGAGATTTTAGGTGACCTTTTATCCCTGGGGGACAGCCATTCAGGATGCAGGGGCGACCGGGGTGAATGCGCAGATGAGGCGCTAGCTGGCGCATGAGTTCGGCCATTCCTGGTACCTTGGGGAGAGGGTGGTTCGTCAGATTGCTGAGGAGGAGGTGGTGGTGCCACCCGTGAAGCCTCCTACATCTATGAGGCGGGAGTGGCAGTTGTTGGAGGATGAGAGGATCGCGGTGATGATTGGCGAGTCCTACTTGCTATACACCGATACGGCTCCGCCGTACGACTACATAGATTTTGTGACGAGCTGGTTGATGGCGCCCACCATATATGATGCGTTTCCCTTCCTTCCTGTGGGTTCTAGTCGGGCGGTGGGTTCTTCTCACAGTGGCGGTGGTCCTTCAGTATCTGCGGCGACGGCGACCTCAGAGGTCCCTTTTGTGCGGTTGCATACCCCTTCGTACAACATCTGACGAGCTGATGGAAGGATGGTGCCTATATTGCACTGTCCTTATGTGATGGATCCGGAGGAGTTGGGTTTGACAGAGGAGGTCCTTCGACCTGCGGTATACCTTTTTATTCCTCTCTTTCTTTTCTGTTTTGGTTATTTCTGCTTTGATACTAATTTCAACTTTTCTTGCAGTAAGTCCGGGTGTCGACCACTTGGCTCAAGGACATCAGAGATTGGATATCTTCGGCGACTGCCCATATTCGGGACACGGTTCTTATTCCTTATTATTTGGTTCCATCCGCCTCATCCGGAGAGGACTCTAGCTCGGGTAGTGGTGGTGCGTCATCTCGCAGTAGGGGGAAGAGAGCACGTCGCAGGGGTGGAAGCTCTTGAGAGAGAGAGAGAGATAGAGAATGTGGGTTCGGGCTGAGTCCCGTTGTTTTTTATTTTTCTTTTTATTTCCTTCAAAAATAGATGTAACACAGAAAACAGATATATGGAATGCGATGGAGTTTTTTTATTATATTTTATTTATGATGGATGAATGCATGCACATGCGTTTTTTTTACTTTGCTGCTGAGACCGTAAAAGGAATATTTTTGGAATTTTTTTGAAGGAAAGTTTTTGATTAAAAATGGGAGATTATATAAGGGGAAAAAGGGATTTTGAAATTCTGTTGATAATATCAATTTATTTTTATTGAGTTTTCTGATTTGACAAAAGAGGAAAAGGGGAAATTTCCAAAAATGGGGGGTTGCCGATCGGCACGCACCCTGACTTGCCTATCAATAGTTCAGTCCAGTCCCATCAATTGAAAGCTTTGATTAGTATCCTCTTAAGCCTTTGGTACCTAGTGGGGTAGGATTCCCTCCAATTTCTGAAGGGATTATGTCCCTTGTGAGGGTTCTCAAGTATAAAAAGGGGTAAGGGTGTAGTGTTTTTATCACACCTTTGCATTCTTACCCACTTGCCCATTATCTTTCATCCTTGCAAGATGGCTTTCCCTGGTAGCACCAAGTTTTCCAACTACCACGAAGCCTTGGAAGCAATGTGCTCTTATAATATCGACTACGATGATTTCAACATGCGTCGAGTATCCCTGTGGCGTAATGGCCTCTTGAGTGGAACGTGCTGATGGCGGCGGTACAATTTTGGTACCCCGAAGACCATGTATTCCGCTTTGAGTTGGATGAAGTTTGTCCTACCTACGAGGAGTTTTCTACCATGCTCGGTGTAAATACTAGTGTTGCAGCGGCTTTGACCTAATTTTCTCATTCTCCCAAGGATTTATTGGTCAGGCTTCTTCGTATTTTGCCTTCGGCGGCCATATCATTTCGTTAGAGGAATGATCTCCCTCCCGGCGGTGCTGCGGTCCGTGCATTTGCAGGAAGTAGGTGATGCTGGCTATGTTGGAGCTGTTGTTCTGGGTCTGGTTTCTAAATTACTACTGGTGGCTGGGGAGGTGCAAGTGGACCCATAACTTGTAGCCATTACCTCATGGATGTCATATCGTTGTAATCCGGCGGTGGTGATACTGGCAGAGACCCTGAATGGTCTGGATGCCTGGAGAGAAGGCCGTTCTGACTTTTTGAGGGGTAGCCCTGTGATGCTGTTCATGTGGTTGTTTGAAAAATTCCTCTTGGCGACTCCTCCAAAATATTCCTTGTCGGCTGTACCCAACTTCTTTTCATGCTACTTCATCAGTGTTGGCCTGTATGTTGAGAACTGGGAAAGTTGGCTTGGGAGCATGGAGCTTGTGGGCTGTATTGGTCAATGCCTTGGTGGGGACAGTTGCAGCCTGTTCTGGAGCTAAGAGAGTATTCATATGTGCGGCTGGTTGGTCTCAGACATACCACTTTTTATTTCCATTAGCGTATTTTGCGCCAATTTCGCTGGGCGCAGGTCGTGCCCCCTCGGACCACGAATTTCTTTCCGGTAGAAGATTTGACTGAGCGCCTGTATCTGTTGCTCGGGTCTCTGTGGGAAAATCGGCGTCCGTCGACCCGTCCCGCTCAGTCAATTGAGGAGGTTTGTCATGTCCCCAAAGATTATATAAAGTGGTTGTGGAGGAAAGTAGTCAGCAAGATGTTGGCACTGGAGACTAGACAAAGATAGTTTATTTTATCTAACAGCATGGAAGGGGGCATTGTGGTCTTTTCGAAGATGGTTAAGGCTCATCGATCCATGGAATGTTTACAACACTCTATTCAGGCAAGGTAAACTTGGGGACCTCCGGATGTAGGTGATGAGGGTGCATGCTCATCTGGTGGGTGTGGGTAGGAGTCTTGGAGAGTTTATTTGTGTAACAGATGTGGGGATTTTATTTGGCTTTTATGGTAATAGGGAAGGGAGTTATCCGTTCCTTTTTCTTATGTAATCCTTGCTGAATTTTCTTATTAATGAAATAAATAAGTTTCTGATCATCCAGCTGTGCCTTTCGATGAGTTTTATATTTCGAATTATCTATACTGATCGCTAAGGGATACATAATCCTTTTGTTCAAGTATTATTAGAATGAACCGTCGTTCTTGGAGGTAAGAAAAGGATAGTATTTTTTTGAAAAAGAAAGGGACACACTCATGTGAGGTGCATGAGCTTCCTACGTACCTCTGGGATTTTTGAAAATGTTTTTAAAATAGTTTTTTGTAGAGGATCAGGCCCACGCAGTTCTGGGTAGAGGGAAATGAAGATTTTTTTATTTTTTATTTATTTTTTATTTTTTTTAGAATAGAAGGGGGATGAGAAGAGTAGTAGCGCGCCAAGATTTCGAACTTAGGGGTAGAATTTCTTGAGTCGGTCCAAGTTGCCTGGACGAGCCATCTCTTTCCCATCTAGGTCAGTGAGCATGGTGGCACTGCCAGATAAGATTTTCTTCACAATGTAGGGGCCGCTCCAATTGGGCTTGAGTTTCCCTCTGGGGTCCTAGATGGCTTCTATTATCTCCTTAAGGGCTAAGTCTCCCTCTCGGACACCTCTATCCTTGACTCTCTTGTTGAATGATTGCGCTATTCGATGATGGTACCCTTGTATGTGGTAAAGTGCTTTTAATCTTCTTTCATCTAGGAGGGCTAGCTCATCGAGACGGCTCTGGAACCAGTCTTCCTCACTAACCTTGCTTTCGAACATGACACATAGCGAGGGTATTTCCAGCTCCAGAGGTAGGACTGCTTCCATGCCGTAGACCAGGGAGTAAGGGGCATCCATAGTAGAGGTTCGGATTGAGGTTTGATAGCCACAGAGGGTGTACGGGATCCGGTCAGCCCAATCTCTACAACTTTCGGTCATCTTTTTGATGATGGCTTTGAGGTTTTTATTGGGGGCTTCAACTGCACCATTAGTCTGAGGTCGATAGGGAGAAGATTTGTGTCTCTGAATTCCTTACTCATTGACTACTTGTGTGACTTCTGCTTCGAAATGCAGCCCGTTATTTGACACTAGCTCGTGTGGGACTCCATATCGGCATATGATATTTTTCTTGAGGAATTTGGACACTTTCTTGGCATTCAATACTGCCTATGACTCAGCTTTAACCCATTTGGTGAAGGAATCGATGGCAACCAGGATGAACTCATGTTCGTTTGAAGACTTTGGTGTAACCTTCCTTATGATGTCGATGCCCCAGGTGGAGAACGACCAGGGAGAGGTTATGTTGTATAATTCTTGCGGAGGCAAGTGTTAAAGATTGGAGAATTATTGGCATTAGAGGCATCTCCAGACATAGGCAGTGCAATCTTCGATCATGGTGGTCCAGTAGTAGCCCTGTCGGATGATCTTCTTGGCGACCATATGACCATTCATGTGGGGTCCGCATTCCCCCTGTGGATTTTCTGTATTATTTTCTCAATTTTGGCCCCTGCGATGCAGTGTGGATGAGTTCCATCGAAGTTCCTCTTGAGTAGGGCTTTATGACAGATAATGTACTAGGCGGCCAGTCTTCGGAGGGTGATTCAATCTTTCTTGTTGGAACCCTCGGGATACCTACCATGTTTGAGGAGGCACCAGATATCATAGTACCAACAATCGACTAGTTCGGGATCTTCGGTGGAGACAAGCTCAATATGGTAGCAGTGGGTCGGTTTGCCTTGCTTTTGAACTAAGAAGGGGGTCATTGTTGTTCCCATAGGCATGTCGACCATGGAGGCCAAGGTAGCGAGAGCATCGGCTAGGTTATTCTTTACTTGGGGTAGGTAATGGAAGGTGATATCTCGGAACTGGGAGGCTAACTTTTCTAGTTTGGCATGGAAGGGTTGGAACTTTTTGTCCTTGACTTTCCACTTTCTGAGAACTTGACCAATGATGAGGGAAGAATCCTCGTAAACATCAAGGTATTGAATACCTTTCTTGAGAGCAACTTTGAGGCCCACTATGCACGCCTCGTATTCTATCATGTTGTTGGTGCAAGGGAAATCCAATTTAATGGCGATGGGAGTGTGGGAGTCATCTGGGTGATCATGAGTATCCCAATGCCATATCCCTTTATGTTGGCAACGCCATCAAAGAACATTTTCCATCGAAGGTGGTCTTGAGTGGTGCAGAGGATATCTTCATCAGGGAATTCGGAGATCCAGACATCTGCTTCGTCTATGGGGTAATCAGCGAGGTAGTCAGAGATGGCTCTTCCTTTAACAGCTTTTTGTGTGACGTACACAATATCGAACTTGGTTGGGAGCATCAACCATCGGGCCATTCGACTGGATAAAAAGGGCTTCTCAAGTAGGTATTTGATGGGATCCACTCAGGATACAAGTTTGATGGGGAAGGCGAGCATGTAGTGTCATAATTTTTGGGTGGCCTAGACAAGTGCGACACACGCTTTTTCCAAAGCAGGGTAGTTGACCTCATACCCGACCAATTTGTGACTGGCATAATATATAGCTCTTTCTTTGCGAGAGTCTTCAAGGTATTGGGCTAGCAAAGCCCCAGTTGCAGTGTCGGTTATGGTTAGGCATAGGAGAAAAGGGAGACCAGGCTGTAGTGGCATAAGGACTGGAGGTCGGGTCAGATATTGTTTGAATCGGTCAAAAGCTTATTGGCAGGCCTCATTCCAGACCTTGGTTGAATCCTTTTGGAGGAGCTTGAAGATTGTTTCACAGATGGAGGTTAGCTGGCTGATGAACCGGCTGATATATTGTAATTTTCCGAGAAAACCTCGGACTTCTTTCTCTGTTCGGGTTGGTGGCATCTCAAGTATGGCCTTCAGCTTTGCAGGATCTGCTTCTATCCCCTTTTTTCCGACCATGAATCCCAAGAGTTTTCCCTTTGTAACGCCAAAGACACACTTCTGTGGATTAAGTCGCAGTTGATACCGTCGCAGTCATTCGAAGAACTTCCGGAGAGCGGGAACATGGCCTTATATAGTTTTGGACTTGATAATCATATCACCCACATAAACCTCGACCTCTTTGTGAATCAGATCATGCGGGATGGTTATGGCAGCCCTTTGGTAGCTAGCCCCAACATTTTTGAGACCAAATGGCATAATGGTGTAGAAAAAGGTTCCCCATGGGGTGATGAATGCGGTTTTTTCTTGGTGTCGGGGTGCATCTTGATTTGGTTATATCCGAAAAAATCGTCAATGAATAAATTTAGAGAATGACTGGCTGTGTTGTCCACGATCATGTCGATATTGGGTAGCGGATAATCATCCTTTGGAGAAGCTTTATTTAAATCTCGGTAATCCACACACATTCGAACCTTCCCTCCTGATTTCGGCACAGGTACAATGTTGGCTAGCCATGTGGGATATTCGATTACCCGAATGAAACCCACGTTCAACTATTTGACCACCTCTTCTTTGACCTTGAGTGACCACTCGGTGCGGAGCTTTCTCAATTTTTGTTTAACCGGCTTATAATTGGGGAAAGTGGGGATCTCGTGCTAAGCTATTTTAGGATCAATGCCAGGCATATCATCATAGGACCATGTGAAGACATCCACGAATTCCTTGAGCAATTCTTCGAGTTATTCACGCTCTTGCTCGTCAAGGGTGACCCCTATCCTAATCTCGCGCAGTTGGCTACTAGAAATGAGATTAATAACAACAGTATCTTCTTTATTAACTTGAACGCGATTATGTTGTTTATTATTAACCTTATTTAGATCAGTTTAGGAATTATTCATTTGCAAAATCATCATCATCATAAGTTTGATTAGAATTCAAGCAGTTAATGTAAGGCACAACAAGATACTCAAAATCTTCGTTTATTTCATTGATAGGAAAAGCAGCATCGAGAACCTCATCAAAAGAGGTCTCGATTACATTTGATCAAGGATAGACAACATAAGAAGAAATAGGGTAAACCTTGGTGTTAGGGGAGATTTCAAGAGGTAGAACTGGCGCAACATGCCAGTTGAGGAGAGGTGTATCAGCAGCTTTAATCAGACGAGATGGATCCATTGATGTAGTGCCTGAATGAACCATGCAGAATGCCAGCCCTAGTGTCTGCAAGTTGAAGCAATCTTCAGAATCACTTTCCCCAGTCTTTTCGATATCTTTAAGGAGCGGTTGCACTCAGTGCGGAGAACTTTCGGCCCATGGGTAGCTATCTTAGAAAAAGATCTCCATTCTCGGCCTCATCTTCTTGTTTGTGTGGTCATACCATGGTTCTGGAAAACCGCAAAAGGGGAAGTCCTCACCTTCTTTGATAAATTATCTATTTAAAGAGTATCCTGAGATAGTTCGGATGCATTCTAATCCTCTCTTTGGTCGAGATCGGTGGATCATTCTGAGCTCTTGTTCTGATGGTTGATACCCCAAGCCGTAAGGAGGGAAATCTTTCTTCAATTCGATGGGCTCAAGTACCCCTGTTGCCTTTGCCCTAGCCCCAGTCCGGGCATGAAGTGCACATTTCTGAACATCTGAATCACATTAACATTGCCATGAGGGTCATATTCTGGACAAACCCTTTCCTTGAAACCATCCCCTACCGGGAGTAGGAGTGGCTCAACTCGGAATCCTGATAGGAGCATATCATTTGACCCGTGTTGTATCTCAAGAATTGGACTGCTAATGCTTTCACCCTCGACATTTCCATCATCTCCCAAAATGTTGATGACTCACCCATTGGTGAAGAACTTTAATTTCTGATGGAGTGAGGAAGAGACACCCTTGATATTGTGGAGCCAGGGGCATCCGAGCAACAGGTTGAAATAAGCTGGGATGTCTATGACTTGGAATTTAACGACATGGTTTATTGGTCCAACCCCTATTGCAAGTTTTATGGATTCCCTCACCTCTTGGCGGGTATTATCGTAGGCACGTACGACGGTGGAGGTTGGAGCGAGGTCACTTTCTTTCAGGACTAAACACTTGAAGGTTCTCAGTGGGCAAACATTAAAGGCAGATTCATTATCGATAAGAGAGAGTGGCACGACCTTCCCCATAACTTCGACGGAGATGTTGAGTTCATGATTGTGATTTGGCCCAATTCTGGGGATTTTTTCTTCAGAAAATGATAGCATTCGGTTAGAGGTCAAGGATCCGACCAGATTTACTTCTTCTTCTGGTGTGGTAGATGGAGGAACTGTGGGTCCCGTGAGCAACTTGCTTAATGCGTTTCTGTGCATCTGGGAAGACATGAAAAGCCCCCATAGAGTGATGTTAGCTTGGGTTTTCTTCAGTTGATTGAGAATCTTGCTCTCCTCGATGTTCATCTCTGGCATAGGAAGGTTTTCAACGCCCTTCCCTCTGTTATTTTCCGGTAGTGAGCTTGGAACCTGGTATTGTCTCCCTGATCTGGTCATGTGATTTACTGAAGAAGGAAAGAACATGAATCCCATTTCCTCATCAATCTCAGGTTGTTCTGCCACCTTATTTATTTTTCCGAGGAGTTATTCAAATGATATCATCCCATATAAGTCGGCTACTGGGCCAGTCCTTCCTGAAGCTTGTTCTTTACTCAAATCTTTGAATTCTTCCCCCCCCATCCGGTGGTAACAATTCTGTCTTTCCATGTAAATTCGATGCGTTCCACAACTTCAATGGCTTCTTCATACAAGTTCTCCCATTCTGTGGGGATATGTGTGATTGAAGGGACCAAGCACCCTTATAGCTTCAAAGTGTCAAGTAACCCGGTGATACTACAAATGCTGTTGGTTTGCCTAAATAATCCAACCATAGTCTGGATAACATCCTCTAGGCTAATTTCGTCGATTGGTACCACCCATTTGTCTGAATCTCGGGCCCATTTCCCTGCTTCTAAGAACAGTGTACTGAATCTCTGGCAATCGATGACCATCTGTGAGGGAAATTTCATCCCAAACTCTAGGAGTTGGTTTAACACCTCTAACAATTCCATACTTCCATTTTCAGAACGGGTACGGATAGCGATGCATGCTCTGGTAAGGAGTGCCAGTGCCTGATCAGTGAGGCTAGTAGGGTGTAGGAGGAAATATGGGCAAATTTGAAGAGGTTTAGGAGAGTATATGGGTATGATTTGAGTTGAGGTATCGAAATCTGTTTTTTTTTCCAAGAAGATGGCATTGGTGTGATTCGGAAGTGGATTGTGAGTAGTGTTTATCTTAGGATTGGCTGGTGGGGCGATGGTACCCCGGTCAATGTGATCTTGGATTATGTTCCGAAGTTGAAAGCATTGGTCGGTGGTATGTCCAGCAGTTTGGTGAAAGGTACAATGAACATCGGTCTTGAAGTTTCTTGGGAGTGGATTTGGCAACGGACGGGGATCCAAGGGTTTGATGAGGTTTCGACTTAACAGGGCTTGGTAAACTTTGGAGAGGGGAGCATGGAGCTTAGTGTATTCCCTTTGGATGGGGGTAGGGTAGCTTTCTAGTGCCCATGATGTGGTTAGTTGAGAGATGTTATTGATGGTTGAGACTGTAGCACGGCAGGCTTGTCATACTTTCTAAGGGTGAACTGTCCGGACACCTTCTTCGGTTCAACCTCTATTTTAATGAGGCTTTCATTGATTTCTACTCCAGTCTCTATGAGAGCTTGGAAGTAGGGATATTATTATCCTCCCATCATCGCTCGGACATGGGGTAAGAAGTTATTTTTCACCATGTTGACCTCCTCTTCCTCGGATGGCCGATTGGTCATGGTTGCCGCTTGCTCCCTCCATCGGGTTATAAAGTTACTGACTGATTCTACATGATTCTGTTTGAGCAGCTCTAAATCACGACGGGTGACCTCAAGCTCTTCGTTGTATTTGTACTGCGACAAGAATTCTCGGGCTACATCCTCCCAGCTACGGATTCTAGATTCCTCAAGAGATAAAAACCATCGAAGGACACTATCCTTCAAAGTTTTCTGAAATAATTGGGCCATCACCTCCTCAGAAGCCCCTAGTAGAGTCATGGAATGATGGTAACTGCGAAGATGAACAATCGGGGGTCCACTCCCTTCGAACTTCTCGATATTTGGCATCTTGAACTTTTCGGGTAACCTCGCTTTAGGATAAGGAGACATGTGGGTGTAGTCCATGTAATTCCTAGAGATCCTGACTTAGTAAAACCTCTTGGTGAGCATCTTGAGATCCTCTTTGACTTTGTTCAACTCTTCCTCTTTTAGATCAATAACTACAGGCAGGTTAGCCATAGGCTGGGCAATATTTGGCATTGGAAGATGGGCAGGTGGCTGCCCATTGGCAGGAGGGTCATGTGGAGTGTGATGATATTCTTAGAGAACCCATATAGGCTCGAATGGACCCATAGAACGAGGGAATAGGGCCTCGGGCTCTTGAGGAATTGGAACCCAGTTTCGTTGCATCTTTCGGACCTCGGTTTGGAGGTTATCAATCTTAGACACGAGCTGAGCAAGGACTGCCGTCAGATACAACTATATGACTAGTGCTTGATCTCTATTGTCCATGGAAAATATATGGATTCCAGACTTGGAAGAAGTAGTAAAGGAACAGATGAAACTCCGGGCTGATTTGACTGAAGACCGAAGCCAGTAGGGAGCCAGGCCAAGGGCTTGCGATCGACCTGAGAAGGCGTAGGATGAGATTTATTTTTGAGAAAGGAAGAACTATTTTTGGGTTTTTGATAAAGAAGGGAGAAATGTTTTTGTATTTTTGATAAAGAAGGGAGAAATGTTTTTGGATACGGGACTCAGCATGATTATTATTATTATTATTATTATGTTCTCACTTGTATTTAATTATCCTAAATGCAATGTCAACGGGACACGAGCTTGGAAAATGGGGTTTTTAATATATGCAAAGCTATGGCTGGACTTCTAACTCGGCTCACAGATAGGGTCCCATTTTAAAAATACGCAAAAATTGGGCAGCAAATCGACCCGAAATTTTAGCAGAGTTTCGGGTCGAAACCGGAAATCTAAAGTGCGTGTCCTAGGTTTGACACCTATATGCGGGTATGCAGTTGGTTGGGTGAATCGGCATGGGTTCCCCCCTTTGGCGTGACTTCCACGATATACGTCTTGCTCTTGCGAGTAATTGGTACGTGTGGACAAGCCATTTGATATACCTGAGTGTACGTGAATTGCCTCACCATATAACTCGTGGAGACGGTATGTATGAGTGCGAATTTGATATACTCGACGTACGTGAATGAATTACCTGCGATATACCTCCCGTCATGACTTCGGTCTAGCGGTACGATGCAGAGGAACTGTTCAATATACGTCGAAGGTACTTGGCCAATGGAAGGTGAGAGTCATATCGCTTAGGCTAAATGCGCCCTACCGGACCAGCGCCCATCACGAAGTGACCCTCCAGTTACTGGGTAAAATTTGGTCAATATCAATGCTCTTTGGTGATGTCATGTGAATCATGCATAATTCTCTTATTAGTATCTGATGATGAGAATGCCTTTCTTGATTATGCCAAACAGGGAGCAAAGTACAAGTACCCCAAAATGTACACCAAGTATGGATGGGTGATGTGTGCCAGGTGGGGATATAGGCGACCCTAGGTGAACGTGGTGTGAAGTGTACATGGAGAAATTTCTACAAGTGTGAATATAAGCATAAGCATGGGATACACATGAGAAGGGGGAACATGCAGATAGGGGAAGCATAAGCAAATATAGCATCCATGTAAACAGAGTCAAGCCCTCAGAATAAAACATATCCCCAGCAGAGTCGCCACTATGGCCATCCCCGATCCCCACCACGGAGGAAAAGGATCCTTCGGGTCCCGCTCGTCCCTCTCTGGAGCGCTTCAACCGGCGTCATTTGAGATGTGGTGTAAAAACATAGAGAGATTCAGAGTCGCCAGTCTATTTTACTCAAAACAGACAAAAGAAAAATGGGAAGCCACCCCGAAGGATGGCATCCAAAGACATACTAGTACGTGCGAAACCAAATGTTTCGAGAAGGGTTCGGAGGCTTAGTTACGAAATGGGAAGGTGTTAGGAACCCATTCCGCCCTTTCGGTCTCTCATGGATATTTGATATTTTCCTTTATATTTCCCCCCGTGATATGTGAGCATGTGTATATGTAGAATGGAGGTAGGAATCTTCGACTTGTATCATGGAAGAGATAAAGCAAGTCATCCGTAGGAAGATATAAGAATAATATTACTATGGACATCCCCGATCCCCGTCGCGGAGGGAAAAGGATCCTTCGGGTCCCACGCGTCCCCTCTCGGGAGAGCGCTTCGGCCGGCGTCGATTTTTGAGGTGTGAAAATGTAGAGAGATTCAGAGTCTCCAGTCTATTTGACTCAAAACAGACAAAAGAAAGGGGGAGCCAGCCCAAAGGATGACATCCAAAGACATACTGGTGAGTGCGAAACCAAAATGATTCGAGAAGGGTTCGGAGGCTTAGCTACGAAATGGGAAGGTGTTAGGCACCCATTCCGCCCTTTCGGTCTCTCATGAATATTTGCTATTTTCCTTTATATTTCCCCCCGTGATATGTGTTCATGTGTATATATAAAATGGAGGTAGGAATCCTCAACTTGTATCATGGAAAAGAAAAAGTGAGTCATCCGTAGGAATGTGAGATTAATGTAGAAAATAGGATTTGTGCGATTACCCTTGCATTGATTGTTATAAGGGAACGATAACGCATGTTAGATAATACGCCACTAAGAACGAATGTATATAATAGAAAATGGGGCAAAGAGAAGATATAAAATAAGAAAAAGTGAGAAAAGGACTCGAATCTCGGGTTTTACCCCGAGATGCCTAAGTAGCCTATAAAGGCATCAAAGTCCATATAGTTCGCATACAAAATGAGGGGTGGGGTTTATCCCATAAATCCAAATGGGGAATCTCTTATTTGTAAGTGTGTGTGTGTGTGTGTGTGTGTGTGTAGAAAAAGTGTTTTAGTTGTGAGAAAAGTCTGGAAAAAGTGTGAGAATCCCTATTTGGAATTTATGAGCAAACCCTCTTTTTCTTGTTCTTTTTGGGTTTTATTTATATGAAAATAAGAGAAGTGCAATAATACTAAATAAAAAGTATATTAAGATATGTGAGATGAGATAATAAAAGTGCTAAGTAAGAAAACAAGTTATTGGGAATTTAAGAGAATTTAAGAGAGAGTTTGAGAAAGTTGGACCTTCTTGAAGATCTTGAGCTTGATCTTGAATGTTGGAGAGTATCCCTTGCACTTTGGATGATGATGGAGAGTGGTTAATTCACCATGTTTGATTAAAGGGATGATGAAAAGTGGAAGTAAAAAAGGGATTTGGAAGTTGAAATCACGCTGCCTTCGAGAGAGGTTTCTGGGATTCGTTGAGAGGGATTTCTATCTGATCTGAGATCCTTATGCAAATGAGGCCAAGGCCTCCTTTTATAGGCCCTGGAATTTGTCGATCGGCATAGAGCCCTTCCTGCCTGTCGGCAGGAAGGTGCCGATAGGAAGGTTCTGGGACTTGCCGTTTGGTAGTGTGTTTCAGGCTTTTTTGGAAAATCGGTCGCCGAGGGAAAATCATCCATCAGAATTGTACATGGGGAATACTATTGGAAAGGTAATTCATAGACCTTCGAAAGTCCCTTCGATCTCTCCCGGGTTTGGGAGTTGAATTTGGGTCAAATATGGCTCGGTAGCGTCTGTCGGTCCGCCGGACGGGGAATCGTTCGGACGCAAATGGATCGTTCATTCGCATGGTAAGTTTGAATCACGCACGGGGCATACCATTGGAAAGGTTAGGAGATGTACTTCGACATTGCAAAGAGTTTGACCCGATTTGGTGAGTTAACTTTGGTCAACCGGGCCTGGGAAGCGCTCGGTGACCTCCCGGAGTTAAACGGATCGTTCGTCTGCATGGAAAGTTGGAATCGTGCATGGGGTGGACTGTTGGAAAGGGTATTCAGGTCCCTTTGAATATTCATTCATCCTCAATTGAGCTGAAGAGTTGACATAGGTGAAACAGAGCCTGGGAGTGCCCGGGGGGCTCTGGCCCAAGTTTCGAATGCAAACGGACCATTCGTCCTCATGGTAAGTCGAAATCGAGCACGGGGCAGACCGTTGGAAAGGGTATTCAGTGCCCTTTGAAGATTCATTCAGTCTCAATCAAGATGAAAAGTTTGACTTTTGGGTTAAACTGAGCTGGGGAGTGCCGGATGGATTTCTGGTCACTACTCGGGACGTGACCTGGGTTTATAGTTATGAAGGGAGGTACTAGGGACCTAGGGGGAGTCAGGGGGTATTAGAATGGGGTGTCTACAGAGCCCCTCGACTTGTGAGTTTAGAACAAATGATTGCCGTCGATTAGACACGGCATGATGCTTCTGAGAGAGTATGATCGATTCAGAGGGTCGAGGTTGATTCTGAGGACCTAAGGAGTGTGCTGGGGATGATCAATTCTGCGGATCAAAGATGAATCTACGGCTTAGGATAAAGGTCTAGTGAGGTCAATTCTGACCTAAAGAGTGGTGCCGATCGAGGACCGAGGTCAATTCTGACCTAACTTAGGTGACGATCTAAGATCGAGGCCAATTATGACCCAAGAGTGGTGACGATCGAGGACCGAGGTCAATTATAACCTAACTTAGGTGAAGATCAAAGACCGGGGACAATTCTGACCCAAGAGTGGTGACAACCGAGGACCGAGGTCAATTCTTGCCTAACTCAGGTGACGATCCAAGACCGGGGCCGATTCTGACCCAAGAGTGGTGACGACCGATGACCGAGGTCAATTCTGACCTAACTTAGGTGATGATCCAAGACCAGGGCCAATTCTGACCCAAGAGTGGTGACGACCGAGGATCGAGGTCAATTCTGACCTAACTCAGGTGACGATCTAAGACCCAGCCAATTCTGACCCAAGAGTGGTGACGATCGAGGACTGAGGTCAATTATGACCTAACTTAGGTGACAATCCAAGATCGGGGCTGATTCTGACCCAAGAGTGGTGACGACCAAGGACCGAGGTTAATTATGACCTAACTCAGGTGATGATCCAAGATCGGGGCTAATTTTGACCCAAAAGTGGTGATGACCGAGGACCGAGGTCAATTCTGACCTAATTTAGGTGACGATCCAAGATCGAGGCCAATTATGACCCAAGAGTGGTGACGACCGAGGATCGAGGTCAATTCTGACTTAACTCAGGTGATGATCCAAGACCGGGGCCAATTCTGACCCAAGAGTGGTGACGATCGAGGATTGAGGTTAATTCTGACCTAACTCAGGTGACGATCCAAGATCGGGGTCAATTCTGATCCAAGAGTGGTGACGACCGAGGATCGAGGTCAATTCTGACCTAACTCAGGTGATGATTCAAGACCGGGGACAATTCTGACCCAAGAGTGGTGACGAACGAGGACCGAGGTTAATTCGGACCTAACTTAGGTGACAATCCAAGACCGGGGTCAATTCTGACCCAAAAGTGACTGCATTTCTGGGGGAAAAGAAAAGAGTTCCACTGGGGGGTAAGAATTGGATTTGGGGTTCCGCTGGGGAACGATTAATGAGCTGGGGAAGATTTGGATCGTCCTTTGGGGAGAGATCGCCTGGGGTGAGTGATTCTTCTGAAATCCGCTGGGGAAAATACCATGCGATATTGTTTCGTACCGGGTAGCCGATGGCTGGGGAGGCTTTGTGTCTTTGATTTGAGCGGAGGAGCTGATTATTGGGGAGATAATCGGTTTGAGGTTGTAAACTCTGCTGAGGAGGTGATTAGGTGGTCCGGGCGCATTGCTCGAGAGGTCATTTGCTTGGATTTTGAGGGTTCTATTGGGAAAAAGAGGTTTTGCTCGAAGGAGTGTGGAATTTTCTTGACAAAAACATTCTGAATCCCTCCTGGGATTTTTAAGAATTTTCTGAAGATTTTTCAGGGTTTTTTGTCATTTTTTAGGAATTTCTGTACGAAATTTTAAGGGGGTGCCGACCGGCATAGACTGAGGGGTGCCATTCGGCGGTGGCACGGACTTTTGGGCTGCCTCAGGAAGGTGAGGGGTCAGTTCCGATCGGTATGGAAGGGGGAGGTGCTGATCGGCATGGCGCTTGGCATCCTATATAAAGGGGCGAATCCCTTTCATTTTTCACAGCATCTTGCTTTCTCTCTTTCTGCGATTTCTCTCTGCAAATTGTTCTAACGTTTCGATTTTTAAGAACTGGCCGCCTTTATGAGCACCGCTGTCCACCGGGAGTGGTTGACCATTGATGACTGGGCGAATGTGGATTGGAGGGACAGGGTGCCCCTTGCTTTGGGAAACGAGAATGCCTTTGATGCATTCGAGACGGTTGCGGATGAGCGGACCTTGCTACGGGAGCCATCGCGTCATCATTCTTCGAGAGTGATTCCCGACGGTTATGTAAGTAACCTGACCCTTGGCATTCCTTTCTTTTTGGATGATTTTTCCTTTTTTCTTGACCCTTGATGAGCTTTTTCTTTTTGCCAGTCTGATATTTCTTTAAAGAACTTGCGTGCCAGCGGGACGACGGGGCCTAAGGATGCTTGGGAGCATCTTCCACCCGTGGTGTGCTGGATGGTATCATCAGTGGGTTTTAGGAGGTTGGCGGTTGCGCTCGATGAGATGCCTCGTTCGACAGCGGTCCTGTGTGCTTTGGGGGAGAGGTGGTGGGACACTACCCACAGCTTCCATTTTGGCTTTGGGGATGACGGTGACTCCCATAGATGTGAAACAACTGTTGGGGCTGGATTGTGATGGGGAGAAGATAGAGGCAGATCTCTCTTTACGGGTGAGACCAGAGGCAGTGCGTGCGGTACTTGGTGATGTGAGGAGGATAGTTTCTGGAGATTCTATCTGGCTGTCCTTGCTGAAGGTTGTTTTGCTGAGCAGGGTGATTGATGTGGAGGACGGGCTGCAAGTGAGGTAGATGGACCGATTGTTTATCTTGTTAGTGTTGGGAGGCTTCATGGTGGCGTCGAGCGGCGACGTCATCCATTTGTGGTTTCTGCCGTACCTGAGGATGTTTACGAACATCCCTTTCTATGATTGGGGGAGTCTGACCTTGGCGACCCTTTATTCTTCTTTGGATGCATTCAGTCGGTGCTGCCGACAGACTTTTACTGGAGCCACGTATCTCCTTGAGGTATTCTTTACTTTGCGCATTTTCATCTCATGCATTCGCATTTTCCTTTAATGTATTCGCATTTTTCTTATGCGTCTCTTTTTGCTTGTGAATTCAGACGTGGTTCTATGAGGTGATTGGGTGCAACACTCCATTGATTGCTTTGAAGGATGATACGTTTGGGGACTTATGCCGACTGTATCGATGGCATAAGGCCAACCGAAAGTCGAAGGGATCTCTCTCCTTGGAGGCGGTGCATCAAGTCTTGAATGACTTGACCAGTGGTCGGGTAAGGTCCTTTCCTTTTCAGTCTTGGTTTTGCACCCTCTGATCTTGTATTGACTTGTGCTTGCTTGGAGATTTTCAGGTGACCTTTTATCCTTGGGGGACAGCCATTCAGGATACGGGGATGACTGGGGTGAACGCGCAGATGAGGCATTTGTTGGCGCATGAGTTCTGCCATTCCTGGTATCTCAGGGAGAGGGTGGTTCGCCATATTGCTGAGGAGGAGGTGTTGGTGCCACCCGAGCAGCCTCCTACGTCTATGAGGCAGGAGCGACAGCTTTTGGAGGATGAGAGGATCGCGACGATGATCGACGTGTCCTATGCGTTGTACATCGATATGGCTACGCCGTATGACTATATGGACTTTGTGACGAGATAGTTGATGGAGCCCAGCATATATAATGCCTTGCCTTTCCCACCCGCGGGTTCGTGTCAGGCGGTGGGGTGTTCCCACAGTGGTGGTCCGTCGGCATCTGCGGCGGCGGTGACCTCGGAGGTCCCTTTTGTGCGGTTGCATACCCCCTCGTACAACATCCGGCGGGCTGATGGACGGATAGTGCCGATGCTGCATCGTCTTCTTGCGATGGATTCAGAGGAGATGGGTTTGATAGAGGAGGTCCTTCGTCCTGCGGTAAACCTTTCTGTACCTTTTCCTCTTTTTGATTTCTTTTGCTTAATACTGATTCTGCCTTTTCCTTACAGCAAGTCCGGGCGTCGACCACTTGGCTGAGAGACATTAGAGACTGGATATCTTCGGGGACTTCCCATATTCGGGATGCGGTTCCCATTCCTTCTTGCCTGGTGCCGTCTGCCTCATACAGAGAGGACTCGGGCTCGGGTAGTGGTGGTGCGTCGTCTCGCCATAGGGGGAAGAGGGCGCGTCGAGGGGGTGGAAGCTCTTGAGAGAGAGAGATAGGGAATGAAATGTGGGTTTGGGTTGAGTCCCGTTGTTTTTGGCTTTTCCTTTCTTATTTCCTGCAAAACTGATGTAACACAGAATACAAATATATGCAATGCAATGGGAGTTTTTTTATTATTATCTTTTACTAATGATGAATGAATGTATGCACATGCGCTTTTTACTTTGCTACCGAGACCGTAAAAAAGGAATATTTTTGGAATTTTCGAAGGAAAGCTTTTATTTAAAAGGGGAATCCTATAAGGAGAAAACTGGATTCTTAAAATTCTTTTGAGAATATCAATTTATTTTTATTGAGTTTTCTGATTTGTCAAAAGTGGAAAGGAGGAAATTTCCAAAAATGGGGGGTTGCCGATCAACAAGCACCCTGTCCTGCCTATCGGTAGTTTAGTCCAGTCCCATCATTTGAAGGTTTTGATTGGTACCCTCTTCAGCCCTTGGTACCTTGTGGGGTAGGATTCCTTCCGATTTCTGCAGGGGTTATGTCTTTTGTGAGGATTTTCAAGTATAAAAAAGGGGGAAGGGTGGAGTGTTCTCATCACACCTTTGCATCCTTATCTGCCTATCCATTATCTTTTAGTCTTGCAAGATGGCCCTCCCTGGTAGCATTCAGTTTATCAATTACCTTGAAGCCTTGGAAGCTATGTGCTCTTATAATGTCGACTATGATGCCTTCAACATGCGTCGAGTCTCCTTGTGGCGCAATCAGCCTATTGAGTGGAATATGCTGATAGCGGTGGTACAATTCTGGTACTCTGAAGACCATGTATTCCGCTTTGGGTTGGAAGAAATTTGTCCTACCTACGAGAAATTCTCTGTCATACTGGGTGTGAATTCCAGTGTTGCTGCGGCTTAGCCCGAATTTTCCTATTCTCCTAGGGATTTGTTGGTCGGGATTCTTTATATCTCGCCTTCGGCGTCCAGGTCATTGGTTATTGGAGGAATAATCTCCCTCCCATCGGTGCTGCAGCCCGTGCATTTGCGGGAAGTAGGTGATGCCGGTTATGCTGGAGCCGTGGTTCTGGGCCTAGTTTTAAAATTGTTGTTAGTGACTGGGGAGGTACAAGTGGTCCCTCAACTTGCAGCCATTACTTCATGGATGTCATACCATCATAATCCTGCGTCGGTGATATTGGCGGAGACTCTGAATGGCCTGGATGCATGGAGAGAAGTTCGTTCTGAATTTTTGAGGGGTAGCCCTGTGATGCTGTTCATGTGGTTGTCTGAAAGATTCCGCTTGTTGACTCCTCTAGAATATCCTTTGTCGGTCATTCCCAACTTCTTTTTGCGCTACTTCATCCACATTGGCCTGCATGTTGAGAACTAGGAGAATTGGTTTGGGGAGCATGGGCTCGTGGGCTGTATTAGTCAGTGCCTTGGTGGGGACAGTTGCAGCCAATCCTGGAGCTAGGAGAGTATTCATATGTGTGGCTGGTTGGTCTCAGACAGACCTCTTTTTATTTCCCTTGGCGGCTTCTGCGTCAATTTGGCTAGGTGCAGGTCGTGCCCCATCGGACCTCAAATTTCTTTCCAGTAGAAGATTTGACTGAGCGCCTGCGTCTGTTGCTTGGATCTTTGTGGGAAAATTGGCGTCCGTCGACCCGTCCCTCTCAGTCTATTGGGAAGTTTTGCCATGTCCCCAAAGATTATATGAGGTGGTTGCGGAGGAAAGTGGTCAGCAAGATGTTGGCAGTAGAGGCTGGTCAAATATGGTTTGTTTTATTTGACTCCATGGACGGGGGTGTTGTGGTCTTTTCGAAGATGGTTAAGGCTCATCGATCCATGGAATGTTTGCGGAACTCTATCCAGGCAGGGGAAACTTGGGGTCCTCAGGACGTGGATGATGAAGGTACATGCTCCTCTGGTAGCTATGGGTAGGACTCCTGGGGAGTTTATTTATGTAATAGGGAATGTATGTGGGGATTTTATTTGGCTTTTTATGGCAATAAGGGGAAGGGAGTTATCCATTCCTTTTTCTTATGTAATCCATATCGTAATTTCTTATTAATGAAATAAACAAGTTTCTGATCATCCAACTGTGCCTTTCGATGAATTTTGTATTTTGAATTATCTATACTGATCGCTAAGGCATACATAATCCTTTTGTTCAAATAATTTTAGAATGAACAGCCGTTCTCGGAGGTAAGAAAAGAATAGTATTTTGTGAAAAAGAAAGGGACGCACTCATGTGAGGAGTATGAGCTGCCTACGTACCTCTGGGGTTTTTGAAAAGTTTTAAAATATTTTTTGCAGAGGATCAGGCCTACGTAGTTCTGGGGTAGAGGGAAATGAGGATTTTTTTTAGAATAGAAGGGGGATGAGAAGAGTCGTAGCGTGCCGAGATTTCGAACTTAGGGGTAGAATTTCTTGAGACGGTCTAGATTGACCAGACGAGCCATCTCTTCCCCATCCAGGTCAGTGAGCATGGCGGCACCGCCAGATAAGATCTTCTTCACAATGTATGGGCCACTCCAATTGGTCTTGAATTTCCCTCTGGGGTCCCAGATGGGTTCTATTATTTCTTTTGAGGGCTAAATCCCCCTCCCGGACACCGCGGTCCTTGACTTTCTTGTTGAATGAATGCGTTATTCGGCGATGGTACCCTTGTATGTGGTATAGAGCCTTTAATCTTCTTTCATCTAAAAGGGCTAGCTCATCAAGATGGCTTTGGCACTAGTCTTCTTCACTAACCTTGCTTTCGAGCGTGACGCGTAGCGAGGGTATTTCCAGCTCCACAGGTAGGACTGCTTCCATGCCGTAGACCAGGGAGTAAGGGGTAGCCCGAGTAGAAGTTTGTATTGAGGTTTGATAGCCCATAGGGCGTATGGGATCCGGTCGGCCCAATCCTTACAACTTTCGGTCATCTTACTGATGATGGATTTGAGGTTTTTATTGGTGGATTCAACTGCACCATTTGTCTGAGGTCGGTCGGGAGAAGATTTGTGTCTCTGAATCCGGTACTCGCTGACAACTTCTGTGACTTCTGCTTAGAAGTGTAACCCGTTATTTGACACTAGCTCATGCGGGACCCCATATCGGCAGATGATATTTTTCTTGATGAATTTGGCCACCTTCTTGGCATTTAATACTGCGTATGACTCATCTTCGACCCATTTGGTGAAGTAATCAGTGTCAACTAGAATGAACTCATGCCCATTTGACGCCTTTGGCATAAGCTTCCCTATGATGTCGATACCCCAGGTGGAGAACGGCCAGGGAGAAGTCATGTTGTATAATTCCCGCGGAGGTAGATATTGGAGATTGGAGAACCGTTGGCATTTAGGGCACCTCCGAACATAGGCGGTGCAATCCTGGGCCATGGTGGTCGAGTAGTAGCCCTGTCGGATGATCTTCTTGGCAAGCATGTGACCGTTCATGTGGGGCCCACATTCCCCGCTATGGATCTTCTGCATTATCTTTTCAATGTCAGCCCCTACGATACAGTGCAAGTGAGTTCCATCGAAATTCCTCTTGAGTAATGCCTTATGACAGATGATGTACTGGGCGGCCAGCCTTCGGAGGGTAGCTCCATCATTCTTGTTGGAACCCTCAGGATACCTACCGTACCTGAGGAGGCACCAAATATCATAGTATCAGTAGTTGACTAGCTCAAGATCTTCTATGGTAACGAGCTCAATGTGCTAGAAATGGGTTGGTTTGTCTTGCTTTTGAACTAGGAAGGGGGTCATTTTTATTCCTTCGAGCATGTCGACCATGGAGGCCAAGGTAGCGAGAGCATCGTCTAGGTTATTATTTGCTCGGGGTACGTAATGTAAGGTGATATCTCAAAATTGGGAAGCTAACTCTTCTAATTGGGTGTGAAATTGTTGGAGCTTTTCGTCCTTGACTTTCCACTTTCTGAGCACTTGACCGATGATGAGGGCAGAATCCCCATATACATCGAGGTATTGAATACCTTTCTTAAGAGCAAACTTGAGGCCCACTGTGCATGCCTCGCATTCTGTCATGTTATTAGTGAGGGGGAAATTCAACTTGATGGCGAAGGGAGTATGAGAGTCATCCGGGGCAACCAGGAGTATCCCAATGCCATATCCCTTTTTATTGGCAGCGCCGACAAAGAACATTTTCCATCGGAGGTCGCCTTGGGCAGTGCAAAGGATATTCTCATATGGGAATTTAGAGATCCAGATATCATCTTCTTCTATAGGGTAATCCGTGAGGTAGTCAGAGATGGCTCTTCCTTTCATGGCTTTCTGTGCGACTTAAACAATATCGAACTCGGTCAGGAGCATCAACCATTAGGCCATTCGTCTAGATAAGGCGGGTTTCTCAAGCAGGTACTTAATGGGATCCATTTGGGATACAAGTTTGATGGGGAAGGCGAGCATGTATTATCACAACTTTTGGGTGACCCAGACGAGCGAGACACATGCCTTTTCTAAAGCAGTGTAGTTGACCTCATACCCGGCTGATTTACGACTGGCATAATAGATGGCTCTTTCTTTGCAGGAGTCTTCAAGGTATTGGGCAAACAAAGCCTTGGCTGTAGTGTCGATTATGGTTAGGTATAGGAGCAAAGGGAGACCAGGTTGTGGTGGCATGGGAACTGGAGGTTAGGTTAGATATTGTTTGATTCGATCAAAAGCTTCTTGGCAGGCCTTGTTACAAACCTTGGTTGAATCCTTTCGGAGGAGCTTGAAGATTGTTTCACATATGAAGGTTAGCTGGCTGATGAACCGGCTGATATATTATAATTTCCCAAGAAAACCTCAGACTTCTTTCTCTATTCGAGGCGGTGGCATCTCAAGTATGGCCTTCAGCTTTGCAGGATTTACTTTTATCCCCTTTTTACTGACCATAAATCCCAAGAGTTTTCCCTTTGTAATGCCGAAGACAAACTTCGGTGGATTAAGTCACATCTGATACTGTTGCAGTCATTCGAAGAGCGGGAACATGACCCTCTCTTGTTTTGGACTTGATAATCATATCATCCATGTAAACCTTGACCTCCTAGTGAATTAGGTCGTGCAGGATGGTTGTGGCAGTCCTTTGGTAGGTAGCCCCAGCATTCTTGAGACCGAATGGCATAACGGTGTAGCAAAAGGTTCCCCATAGGGTGATGAATGTGGTTTTTTCTTGGTGGTCTGGGTGCATCTTGATTTGGTTGTATCTGGAAAACCCATCGACGAATGACTTGAGAGCATGACTAGCTGTATTGTCCACGATCATGTCGATATTGGGTAACAGATAATCATCCTTCGGAGAAGCTTTGTTTAAATCTCGATAATCCACACACATTCTAACCTTTCCTCCTGATTTTGGTACATGTACAATGTTGGCTAGCCATGTGGGATATTCGATCACTCGAATGAAACCCACGTTCAACTGTTTGACCACCTCTTCTTTGACCTTGAATGACCATTCGGTGCGGAGTTTCCTCAATTTTTGTTTAACCGGCTTGTAATCTGGTAGATTGGGGATCTCATGCTGAGCTATTTCAGGATCAATACCGGGCATATCATCGTAGGACCATGCGAAGACATCCACGAACTCCTTTAGCAATTCTTCGAGTTGTGCGCGCTCATGCTCGTCAAGGGTAGCCCCTGTCCCAATCTCGCGCAGTTGTCTACTAGAATCGAGATTAATAACAACAGTCTCTTCTTCATTAATTTGAACACGGTTATGTTGTTTATTATTAACCTTATTTAGATCAGTTAAGAATTGTTCATTTGTAAAATCATCATCATCAAAAGTTAGGTTAGAATCTAAACAATTAATGTAAGGCACAACAAGATACTCAAAATCTTCGTTTATTTCATTGATAGGAAAAACAGCATTGAGATAGGGGTAGGGGAGATTTCAAGAGGTAGAACTGGCACAGCATGCCAGTTGAGGAGAGGTGTATCAGTAAATTTAATCAGACGGGATGGGTCCATTGATGTAGTGCCTGAATGAACCATGCAGAGTGCCAGCCCTAGTGTCTGTAAATTGAAGGAATCTTCGGAATCACCTTCCTCAGCCTTTTTGGTATCTTTGATGAGTGGTTGTATGCGGTGTGGGAAACTTTCAGCCCATGGGTAGCTGTCTTGGAAAAAGATCTCCATTCCAGGCCTCATCTTCTTATCTGTGTGGTCATACCATGGTTCTGGAAAGACACAAAAGGGGAAATCCTCACCTTCTTTGATGAATCGTCCATTTAAGGAGTCTCCTGAGATAGTTCGGATACAGTTTAATCCCCTCTTTGGTCGAGACTGGCGGATCATTCTAAGCTCTTGTTCTGATGGTTGATACCCAAAGCCGCAAGGAGGGAAAGCTTTCTTTAGTTCGATGGGTTCAACTATCCCTTGATGCCTTTGCCCTAGCCCCAGTCCGGGAATGAAGTGCATGTTTTTGAACATCTGAATCACATTGACATTGCCATGAGGGTCATATTCTGGACAAACCCTTTCTTTGAAACCATCCCCTACCGGGAGTAGGAATCGCTCAACTCGGAATCCTGATAGGAGCATATCATTTGACCCGTGCTGTATCTCGAGAATTGGACTGCTGGTGTTTAAACCCTCGGTATTTTCATCGTCGCCCAAAATGGTGGTGAGTCGCCCATCAGCGAAGAACTTTAATTTCTAATGGAATAAGGAAGAGACACCCTTTATACTGTGGATCCAGGGTCGTCCAAGCAACAGGTTGAAATAGGGTGGGATGTCTATGACTTGGAATTCAACGACAGGGTTTATAGGTCCAACCCCTATTGCACGTTTTATGGATCCCATCACCTCACGATGGGTATTATCGTAGGCACGCACAACAGCAGAGGTTGGAGAGAGGTCGCTTTCTTTCAAGCCTAAACACTTGAAGGTTCTTAGAGGGCAAACGTTCAAGGCGGATCCATTATCGACAAGGGAGAGTGGCACGACCTTCCCCATAAATTCAACGGAGATGTTTAGTGCATGATTATGATTCGGCCCAATTCTGGGGATTTCTTCTTCCGAAAATGATAGCGTTCGGGTAGAGGTTAAGGATCCGACCAGATTTGCCGCCTCTTCTGGTGTGGTAAAGGGAGGAACTGTAGGTCCAGTGAGTAATTTGATTAAAGAATTTCTGTGTAGCTGGGAAGACATGAAAAGCCCCCATAGAGTGATGTTAGCTTTATATTTCTTCAGTTGATCGAGGACCTTGCTCTCCTCAATGGTCATCTCTGGCATAGGAAGGTTTTTAACGCCATTCCCTTTGTCATTTGCTGTCAGTGAGATTGAAACTTGGTAATGTCTCCTTGATCTGGTCATGTGATTTACTGAAGAAGGGAAAAACTTAAATCCTATTTCCTCATCAATCTCAGGTTGTTCTGCCACCCTGTTTATTTCTCCGAGGAGCTCTTCAAATGATATTATCCCACATATGTCGGCTACTGGGCCAGCTCTTCTTAAAGCTTGTTCTTCAGTTGAGTCTTCGAATCCTTTCCCCCATCCGGTGGCAACAATTTTGACTTTCCCTGTAAAGTCGATGCATTCCACAACTTCAATGGCTTCCTTATATAGGTCTTTCCATTATGTAGGGATGTGTAAGGGTGAAGGGACCAGGTGCCCTTGTAGTTTCAAAGCACCAAATAACTCTGTGATACTCTAAATGTTGTTGGTTTGCCTGAATGCTTTCGTCATGCTCTGGGCAACATCATCTAAGCTGACTTCATCGGTTGGTATCACCCAACTATCTGATTCTCGAGCCCATTTTTATGCTTCTAAAAACAATGCACTGAACCCCTGGCAGTCGATATTCATTTGTGAGGGCAATTTCAGCTCGAACTCTAGTAGTTGATTTAAGACCTCTGACAATTCCATACTTCCACTTTTAGAACGGGTCCGGACAGCGATGCACGCTCTAGTAAGGAGTGACAGTGCCTGATCAGCGGGGATAGTAGGGTGTAGGAGGAAATATGGGAAATTTGAAGAGGTTTAGGATAGTATATGGGTGTGATTTGAGTTGAGGGATCGAAATCTGGGTTTTCTTCCAAGAAGATGGAATTCGTGTGATTTGGGAGGGGGTTATGAGTAGTGTTTGTCTTAGGATTGGCTGGTGGGGTGATGGTACCCCGATTAATGAGATCTCGGATTATGTTTTGGAGGTGGAAGCATTGGTCGGTGGCATGGCCAGCTATTTGGTAAAAGGCACAATGAGCATCAGTTTTGAAATTTCTGGGAAGTGGATTTGGCAATGGATGGGGATCTAGGGGCTTTATGACGTTTCGGCTTAACGGGGCTTGGTAAACTTTGGAGAGGGGAGCTTGGATCTCAGTGTATTCCCTTCGGACGGGGGTAGGGCAACTTTCTGGTGCCTATGATGTGGTTGGTTGAGAGATGTTGTTGATGGTTGAGACTGTAGCATTGGCAGGCTGGTCATATTTTCTGGGGGTGAATTGTCCGGACACCTTCTTCGGTTCAACTTTTATTTTGGCAAGACCTTCCTCGATTTCTACTCCTGCTTCTCTGAGAGCTCGAAAGTGGGGGTAGTAATGTCCTCCCATGGTTGCTCGGACACGGGGCAAGCAATTCTTCTTCACTATATTGACTTGTTCTTCCTCAAATGGCCGATTGGTCATGTTAGCTGCTTTTTCCCTCCACCGAGTTATGAAGTTCCTGAATGATTCCCCGGAGTTTTGTTTGAGCAGTTCTAAATCACGGTGGGTGACGTCAAGCTCTTCGTTGTATTTGTACGGTGACATGAATTCTCAGGATACATCCTCCCAGCTACGGATTCTGGACTTTTTGAGAGATAAAAACCATCGAAGAGCGCTATCCTTCAAAGTTTGTTGAAACAGTTGGGCCATTACTTCTTCGGAAGCTCCTATGAGAGTTATGGAACGGTGATAACTGCGAAGATGGACAATTGGGGGTCCACTCCCTCCGAATTTCTTGATGTTTGGCATCTTGAACTTCTTGGGTAACCTCGCTTTAGGATAAGGAGACATGTGGGTATAGTCCATGTAATTCCCAGAGATCCTGACTTGGTCAAACTTCTTGGTGGGCATCTCGAGATCCTATTTGACTTTATTCAATTCCTCCTCCTTTGGATCAGGGACCACAGGCAGGTTAGCCATAGGCTGGGCAATGTTTAGCATTGGAAGCTGGGCAGGCGGCGGCCCATTGGCAGGAGGGGCACGTGGAGCGTGCTGAATTTCTTCCGAGACCCAGATAGGCTCGGGTGGACCCATAGCATGAGTGAACAAGGCCTCGGGCTCTTGAGGAATGGGAACTTGGTTTCGTTGCATTTCTCGGACCTCAGCTTGGAGGTTGTCAATCTTGTCCACGAGCTGAGCTAGGACTGTCGACAGATCTAGTTGTATGACTGGTGATTGATCTGCATTCTCCATGGAAGATGAATGGATTTCGGACTTGGAAGAAGTAGTAGAGGAGCGGATAAAACTCCGGGGTGATTTAACTGAAGACCGAAGCCAATAAGGAGCCAGACCAAGGGCGTGCGATCGACCTGAGAAGGCGTAGGATAAGATTTATTTTTGAGAAAAAGGGAAGAAACTATTTTTGTATTTTTGATAAAGAAGGGAGAAATGTTTTTGGATTTTTAATAAAGAAGGGAGAAATATTTTTGGAGACGGAACTCAGCATGATTATTATGTTCTCACTTGAATTTAATTCTCCTAAATGCAATGTCGGTCGGGACCCGAGCCTGGAAAAGTGGGGGTTTTTAATGTATGTAAAGCTACGGTTTGGACTTGTAACCAGGCTCGCGGACAGGGTCCCATTTTAAAAAATGCGCAAAAATTGGGCAGCAAGCCGACCCAGAATTTTGGCAGAGTTTTGGGTTGAAACCGACAATCTAAAGTGCGTGTCCTAGGTTTGACACCAATATGCGGGTATGCAATTGATTGGGTGAATCGTCATGGGTTCGCCCCTTTGGCGTGACTTACACAATATACGCCTTGCTCTTGCGGGCAATCGGTACGTGTGGACAAGCCATTTGATATACCTGAGTGTACGTGAATTGCCTCACCATATACCTCGTGGAGACGGTACGTGTGGGAGCGGATTCGATATACTCGGCGTACGTGAACAAATTCCCTGCGATATACCTCCCGTCATGACTTCGGTCAAGCCGTACGATGCGAGGGAACCATTCGATATACGTAGAAGGTACTTGGCCAATGGAAGGTGAGAGTCATATCGCTTAGGCTAACTGCGACCTGCCGGACCAGCACCCATCACGAAGTGACCCTCTAGTTACTGGGTAAAATTTGGTCAATAGCAATGCTCTTTGGTGATATCGTGTGAATCATGCATGATTCTCTTATTAGTATCTTATGATGAGAATGCCTTTCTTGATTATGCTAAACGGGGGGCAAAGTACAAGTACCTCAAAAGGTACCCCAAGTATGGATGGGTGATGCGTGCAACATGGGGATACACGTGTGATCCTAGGTGCACGTGGTGCGAAGTGTACATGGAGAATTTTCTACAAGTGTGCGAACATAAGCGTAATCATGGGATACATGTGAGAAAGGGGAATAGGGAGATATGGGGGGGGGGGGGGAACATAAACAAATATAGCATCCATGTGAATAGAGTCAAGCCCATAAAAAACAAATTTCCCTAGCGGAGTCGCCACTGCGGCCATCCCCGATCCCCGTCGCGGAGGGAAAAGGATCCTTCGGGTCCCACACGTCCCCTTTCGGGAGAGCGCTTCGGCCGGCGTCGATTTGTGAGGTGTGAAAATGTAGAGAGATTCAGAGTCGCCATTATATTTTACTCAAAACAGACAAAAGAAATGGGGAGCCACCTCGAAGGATGGAATCCAAAGACATACTGGTGCGTGCGAAACAAAAATAATTCGAGAAGGGTTCGGAGGCTTAGTTACGAAATGGGAAGGTGTTAGGCACCCATTCCGCCCTTTCGGTCTCTCATGAATATTTGCTATTTTCCTTTATATTTCCCCCCGTGATATGTGTTCATGTGTATATATAAAATGGAGGTAGGAATCCTCAACTTGTATCATGGAAAAGAAAAAGTGAGTCATCCGTAGGAATGTGAGATTAATGTAGAAAATAGGATTTGTGCGATTACCCTTGCATTGATTGTTATAAGGGAACGATAACGCATGTTAGATAATACGCCACTAAGAACGAATGTATATAATAGAAAATGGGGCAAAGAGAAGATATAAAATAAGAAAAAGTGAGAAAAGGACTCGAATCTCGGGTTTTACCCCGAGATGCCTAAGTAGCCTATAAAGGCATCAAAGTCCATATAGTTCGCATACAAAATGAGGGGTGGGGTTTATCCCATAAATCCAAATGGGGAATCTCTTATTTGTAAGTGTGTGTGTGTGTGTGTGTGTAGAAAAAGTGTTTTAGTTGCGAGAAAAGTCTGGAAAAAGTGTGAGAATCCATATTTGGAATTTATGAGCAAACCCTCTTTTTCTTGTTCTTTTTGGGTTTTATTATATGAAAATAAGAGAAGTGCAATAATACTAAATAAAAAGTATATTAAGATATATGAGATGAGATAATAAAAGTGTTAAGTAAGAAAACAAGTTATTAGGAATTTAAGAGAATTTAAGAGAGAGTTTGAGAAAGTTGGACCTTCTTGAAGATCTTAAGCTTGATCTTGAATGTTGGAGAGAAGCCCTTGCACTTTGGATGATGATGGAGAGTGGTTAATTCACCAAGTTTGATGAAAGGGATGTTGAAAAGTGGAAGTAAAAAGGGGATTTGGAAGTTGAAATCACGCTGCCTTCAAGAGAGGTTTCTGGGATTCGTTGAGAGAGATTTCTATCTGATTGGAGCTCTTTCTGGAAATGAGGCCAAGGCCTCCTATTATAGGCCCATGGGTTTGCCGATCGGCATAGAGCTTTTCCTGCCTGTCGGCAGGAAGGTGCCGATAGGCAGGTTCTGGGACCTGCCATTTGGCAGTGTGTTTAAGGATTTTTTGGAAAATCGGTCGTCGAGGGCAAACCGTCGATCAGAATCGTGCACTGGGAATACCATTGGAAAGTTAATTTAGAGACCTTCGAAAGTCCCTTGGAATGCACCCGAGTTTGCGAGTTGACTTTGGGTCAAATATGGCTCGGAAGTGTTTGTCGGTTCGCTGGACGAGGAATCGTTCTGACGCATATGGATCGTTCGTCCGCATGGTAAGTCTGAATCGGGCATGGGGCATACCGTTGGAAAGGTTAGGAGATGTACTTCGATATTCCAAATAGTTTGACCCGGTTTGGAGAGTTGACTTTGGTCAATTGGGACCGGGAAGCGCTCGATGGCCTCCCGGAGTCAAACAGATCGTTCGTCCGCATGGAAAGTTGGAATGGCGCACGGGGTGGACTGTTGGAAAGGGTATTCAGGGCCCTTTGAAGATTCATTTAGCCTCAGTCGAGATGAAGAGTTAACATAGGTCGAACAGAGCCCGGGAGAGCCCAGTGGCCTCTAGGTCAGGTTTCGGAAACAAATGGACCATTCGTCCTCATGGTAAGTCAGAATCGCGCACGGGGCAGACCGTTGGAAAGGGTATTCATTGCCCTTTGAAAATTCATTCAGTCTCGGTCGAGATGAAGAGTTTGACTTTGGGGTCAAATTGAGCCGGGGAGTGCCCGATGGCTTTCAGGTCAGTACTCGGGACGTGACCTGGGTTTACAGTTATGAAAGGAGGTACTAGTGACCTAAGGGGAGTCAGGGGGGGTGTCTACAATTACAAAATAAGATTTATCCGATTACCCCTACGGTTAGCGTTATAAGGGAACGATAATGCATATGGAGTAATACGTCACTAAGAACAAGTATATAGATTATGAGGAAATTGGATTTAGAGAAAATGGAAAATAAGAGAAAAAGTGAGAAAAGGACTCGAGTCTTGGGTTTTACCCCGAGACGCCTACGTAGCCTATAAAGGCATCAAAGTCCATGTAGTTCGTATACAAAATGAGGGGGTGGAGTTTATCCCATAAATCCAAATGGGGGATCTCTCATTTGTGAGTGTGTGTAGAAAAAGTGTTTTAGTTGTGAGAAAAAGTGTGGAAAAAGTGTGAGAATCCCTATTTGGAATTTATGAGCAAACCGTCTTTTTCTTATTTTTTGGGTTTTATTTATATGAAAATAAGAGATGTACAATAATACTAAATAAAAAAGTATATTAGTATGTGTGAAATGAGATAATAAAAGTGTTAAGGAAGAAAACAAGTTATTGCGAATTTAAGAGAATTTGAAGAGAAAGGTGAGAAAGTTGGACCTTCTTGAAGATCTTCAACTTGATCTTGAATGTAGGAGAGAAGCCCTTGCACTTGGATGATGATGGAGAGTGGATCATTCTCCAAGTTTGATGAAAAGTATGATGAAAAGTGGAAGTAAAAAAGGGATTTGGAAGTGGAAATCACGCTGCCTTCGAGAGAGGTTTCTGGGATTCGTTCAGAGAGATTTTTATCAGATATGGGCTCTCCTTGAAAATGAGGTGAAGACCTCCTTTTATAGCCCCAGGTGACTACCGATCGGCATTGTCATGCCACTACCTATCGGCAGGTGCCAATAGGCAGGGTCTAGAACCTACCATTTGGTAGTGCGCTTCAGGCTTTTTCAGAAAATTGGCCGTAGAGGGCAAAGCATTGGTCAGAATCATGAACGGGGCATACCATTGGAATTGTATTTTAGAGACCTTCGAAAGTCCTTTGGACCGCTCCCAGGCTCGGGAGTTGACTTTGGGTCAAATATGGCTCGGAAGCGTTTGTCGGTCCATTGGATGGGGAATCATTCGGAACCAAATGGATCATTCGTCCGCATGGTAAGTTCGAATCGCGCACTGGGCGGACCTTGGTAAGGTTAGGAGATGTACTTTGACATTCCAAAGAGTTTGACCCGGTTTGGAGAGTTGACTTTGGTCAACCGTCCAGAGAAGCATTCGGTGACCTCTCGGAGTCAAATGGATCGTTCGTCCGTATGGATAGTCAGAATCGCGCACGTGATGGACCGTTGGAAAGGGGATTCAGTGCCCCTTAAAGATTCATTCGGCCTCGGTTGAGCTGAAGAGTTGACATAGTTCAAACAGAGCCCGGGAGCGCCCGGTGGCCTCTAGGTCAGGTTTCGGACGCAAATGGATCGTTCGTCCGCATTGTAAGTTGGAATCGCGCACGGGATGGACCGTTAGAAAGGGTATTCAGTGCCCTTTGAAGATTCATTGAGTCTTAGTCGAGACGAAGATTTTGAGTTTTTGGTCAAACTGAGCCGGGGAATGCCCGATGGCTTCTAGGTCAGTACTCGGGACATGACCTAGGTTTATAGTGATGAAGGGAGGTACTAGGGACCTTAGGAGAGTTGGGGGGTAACAGAATGGGGTGTCTACATGCGTCTCGAATGAGATACAGTAAAAATTCGTCGCTTTTCCCACTTACGACAAAATATAAAATAATACAATTACATTTACTTATCACACAAGAAAATATATTAACACATAAATATTAATCCATTTCTCGCTAATTAATATTTATTTAAATTCACTTTATTTATAATTTATTAAATTACGAGCACAAGTGTAATTTTAATATTCCTAAAAAATACGGGGTGTTACATACTTCTTCCCTTATAAAGGAATTTCTTCCCCAAAATTCAAATATACCTTGTACTAATAACTTCAGATACTTACCCGAACGACATCCGAACGTACCCAAAATCAAATCATGTTAACATTATGGTGGCTCCACTATACACCCGCTAGTGGTACCATCCTGACTAAATGCCTACTCACTATGGCCCAAGACTAGCGACAAGTCTGTTCAAATCATTTCATACTAATATACTCCATCATTCTTAAGGTCTCACCTTAATGACGATACGTAAAACTATTTTGAACTATCTAAAAATGCTCCAATAAGACGAGCCTATACACCACTAGCTCTATCATCTCAATACTTGGGAAATGCCCCACTTCCCTTCTGGCCAAATCACATAACTCCCTTTATGAGAGACGTCCGCAACATCACCGGACCATACATGTCAGACCTCGAAAACTTCAATTCACGATGACGTAACTCTTACGATGTTCCTGAACTACACAAAATAATTTTTTGATTAACCCAATCCTTGCTGACGAACATTGAATCACGTTCGGCTCGAGAAGCTTTTTATCCCCCCCTCTAATTAACTAGAGAGTGGATGGCAAGGCCTCCCGCCTCAAGCCTCAAAAGGCGTCTTACCAATAATAAACTTGTATGAGCTATCGCAACTTTACCCATGGTAATTATTCCTTTCAATTACCCAGAAATCTAGAATACGCATTCCTCGCATTTTTTAACATTTTATTCACCTCTCCCATCTACTCCTCGATCTACGAGTAATACATCATGCTCAAAAGGCAACTTCATCCCCATCTCTTCCTAATAATCCATATTAGAGGTGGGACTTAAGGATCTAATCCTGATCCACAATAATATTAGGCGATACCTTGTACTGGATCCTCTCCTTTCTTTAATGAAATGTCGGGCAACACTACCCGATAGTATAACTCACCCTAATTAATAATAGCTGGTCCATCTCAATTAACCAATTCCACATAAACCCAAAGTAAATTTTGACCTTTTGCGAGGTTGGTAACCCCAATAGTGAACTCCATTAGTTTGCCTATTTGGTGGAGCGATGAGACCTCGGTCAATTAATCCTTGAATCACGTTTCTAAGATGGAAGCATTGGTGGGTAGTGTGGCCTGCGGATTGGTGAAAGTCATAGTGGGCATTGGTTTTGAAGTTCTTATGAAGTGGGTTTAGTAATGGACGGATGTCCAAGGGTTTGATGAGATTTTGGCTTAATAAGGCCTGATAGACTTTGGATAAGGGAGCATGGAGCTCAGTGTATTCCTTTCTGGTGCCCAAGAGGTAGCGAGTTGGTAGATATAATTTATGGTTCAGACTGTAGCACTGGCAAGCTTTTCTTACTTTCTGGGAATGAATTATCTGGTCACATTCTTCGACTCGATTTCTACCTTGGTAATAAATTTTTCAATTTCTACACCCAGAAGAAATCTTCACATGCACTCCCCTGACTTCGAAAGATAAAACCCTATTTCCTAAGATGTCTGTAAAAGCATCGAATAAAATTATTTCATTAAAATGAGGTGACAAGGCTCGGTTTGAGAACAAACTCCGATCCATTTTCTTTCTCTCGTGAAATGGGGAACAAGAGTATCAAAAATGGAAAAGGAGAGTTCATAAAATCTGTAATGTGTGGTGGAAGTCGAGGCACATGAGCGAGACTTAAAATCCAAAATAGCTTGAAAATAACACACACCAAGATAACAAAGCACATAAATCATGTGAGAAATGTTAATATCAGAATATAAACTAAGGATCTTATACTAAAAAATATGAGAAAGAGTCTCATGAATGAAAAGATGCGAAACATGCGTAAACTCTATCACAAACATACATACACAAGAGTAGATAAACCCCAAAAATGAGTAAAGCATTGATAAACATACTAAAAATCTACTCTAGACAATTAATCTCATCTCACGAAAAGTAAAACCTATCAATCATAGAAAATACATCATCAAAAGCTAAGAAAATAACTAACACTAACACCTAAGTCCAAAAATGGATAAAATAAGAAATCTATGAGAGAGTAACTTACCAAGATGATGATTGACCACTATAAAGAGGTTAAGAACACCTAAAATAGCTTCCAAGATACTAAGATTGGAGGAAGGTAGTTCGTAAGGCGAGAGAAGGCTTTTAAAGGTAAAGTGGATAAAAAGTTATAAATCCCGATTTGGGCATCTTTAACAAACCCAAAATAATTTGCAACAACGACTAATATCATTGTTGGTGGTTATGATCTTCATTGCGATAATGTACTACCGACACAAGTCCGCAGAACTATATAGCAAAAAAATTTGTGAAACAAAAACACATATATCAAAAGAAATGTAGTCCATGATCTCTTAGCTATAAGAAGGTACATTTTAATCCCTATAAAATACCATTATTATTATTATTATTATTATTATCAAAGAATCTTTCAAAATATCATACAACGATGCTTGGTTATGAAAAATACTCTACGCAAAGAATAATTTAGCATTCAAAAACCCTAAATTCAAATTAAATCCATATAAAAATAGTGTGATTCACTGACATAAATCATGATAGAAAAGTGAATAAAATGAGAATTAATCCATAAAATCAAGAATGAAGATTAATATTTGAACACATTTTTGAAAATTTTGTCTTTATGCAACAAAGAGAAAGCTTCATTTTTTCTTGAAAAAAAAAATTCAACTACCAGTTTTTTCTTCCTAAATAGCGATTTATGATCAAAACCTTTTATTTTTTATATCCTCAATGTTACTCAATTTTTAGATAGATGTAAAACTTTGAGACATCGCCTTTTGAAATAAAATTTTCATGTGGCTTCTTTTGCTCATTCATTACAAGGGGTGGGGAACTCTTGCCAATACAAGATAGTTCTCACAAACCTAAAGTTGCAGCCCTTACCACATCATCAGTCATGATTTTGAAATATATGTCATTTTTCAACTTCAACCATGATGATAAAAATCTCTCATACACAAAAGGATGAACATTGACACCTTGTTTCAAAATATTACATAAAACTTTTAAATTTCAATAGAAGTAGAAAAAATAACTTCACTATATTTTGCTTGGAGATTGTTCAAGTTATAATGCAGTGTAAAGTGCATGAGTTTTTATAAATACTGTAAAATAACAAGCTTAATTTACCAAGGCATTTCAAGTTATGAAATTCTAAACATGGAGTGTAAAATTCATAAATAAAACCATTTGTACAATAGCTAACCATGTAGGTTTGAATTTAAGCACACGTGATAAAATAGTGCCAACAAGCATATAAGACCAATATCGTATAAGGAAAAAAATCTCAAGGTATGAATGAGACAAATATTATAACCTAAAGATTAATAAAGATACAAAGGGGAGCACTATGCCTATCAAAAACAGTAAACCAAACATTCTAAAGTACCTAAAAATAATATTAACTCTACTTAGTAGAGGATGAAGAGTTCGCTCTAGCACGATTTCTCAAGGATTAGAACTCCACTCTATCTATGATGTGTTTTCTAATCGAAGTAGATTCGATCTTCAAAGGATTGAATTTTGGAACCACCTTAGGAGGGTCAACCTTTGTTGCCTTTCCCTTATAAACCTTTTTGGGGGCTTCTATCATCTTCTTCCCCTTCTTATCGACATCTCCACCACTCTTAAAATTACCTAAAGGTAATTAGGGTTAAAGAAAAATGCAAAACCCACAAAGGTTTTCTAACTTATGACAATGATTACACTTAAAGGGTTATGGATCAATGGGGTCGATGAGGTGTTTGACTAGTTGCTTCCTTAATCCAAAGAAAAACTCTTTCAAGTGTCTTTCTATGTTATAATGGTGACACATGAAGGTCACGTTCTTTTGGTTCTTCTCGAATTAATCTTTAAAAGAAGAATCATCAATAGTAGATTGTAAAAAGGATTGGGATGCAAAGAAAGTTTGGGTAGATGAAGTGCTTTCATCATCAAGAAAACCTAAACCACATTTAACCTTAAAGGATTTTGGGGCACCAAGTAGCAACTTATCCAACTTTTAAGTCCTATCTGCCAAATATATCTCTAGAGTGGACGAGAATGATAGTTAATTCTCAAGTAAAGCGAATGTGTTCTCCAAGACTATCTTTGATTTTTCACTATCATGTAAGGGTTTCCTAAGGAACTCTACCTCAAGTTAAAGAAAGTTATTAATACTTCCGTCTAAATTTATTTCACTACTCACCACATATTGAGCATCAAATTAGCTCAAATTCCTCTCACTCCACATAGCCATTTCGTTTTCAATATTGGCTAGAATGGTAGAGAGTTATATGTTATGCTTTTCGAGGTTTATAGACTCCTCATAAAGGCTAACATACTCGTCTTGAAGATCATCTTCTTTTGCTTCTTACTCAATAGTATTCAAAGAGGTGTTAGATGTTATAACTTCTCCAACCAAATGGGAACATTCCTCTAAATCGTCTAAATCATTAAATTAATTTTGTTCCATAAATTTGGCATATACACTTTCTTGAGAGTTATCATTCGAGTTCGAGTAATCATAACTAAAAGTGGCTTGATAAGAACTATTTCCACCACCTCAACTAAAATTTGAGGGACATTGCTTAAAAATATGTGCTCGACCACCACAAGTGACACAAGTACTGGGTTTGGATAATTAACCTTCTTATCTCCACTTTCTAGACCAACTTTAGATATAGGCAAATAATTCTTTGGAGCGACTCGATATTGAAATAGCCTTGTCCAGGTCTTGGCAAACGTTTTAGTGAGTAAAGCCAAATCTTCATCACTAACACCAATGAAAACCAAACTTGGAGATGTGTTATTAGCCTTAAAAGATAGATTTTTCTCTTTAGGATGCATTCTTTGGCATATAAAAAATTCGCCTCATAGATTTGAAAAGAACCAACCAACTCATCTACTCGCAAACAGGTGACGGGTAAGGATCCAACTTCCTCTATAGCATCTACTTTGCCATGGAACCTACTTGGGATAGACCATAGTATTTTATCGACAATTATATCCTCCTTTATAATCTTACCTAAAGAAAAGGTAAACATTACTATGTCATTCTTCTCAACATAAAACTCATCAAAAGTTTCATTCTCCTCATGGTAAAAAATTCAAAATGGGTAAACCATTGAGGCTTGGAGTGCTTTATAGTGGTGGTGCCGTCATAGGTCATCTATAAAATTTCCCACACTATCATAGACATCATACAAGTCAAAATGCATTTAAATTCAATCAAAAACACAACTAAAAACGTTAAGTCCCTTCATGTTCCACTCATTATCCTTAAAATCATTGTCATCCCAACTCGATATAATCTTGGCAGCAGGAACATTATCGACAACTACCATGGGATGCTTCTATCTAAAAAGAACACTATTCCAAATTCTATCATCTATAAACATCAAGTATGCAGACATATGATCATTCCAAGGGGAATAATTATTACCATCAAATCGAGGAGGTCGAAAGGTTGAACTTCTATCCATTGCACACGAAAAGAGATCTACTATACGTTATAACACCTAAAACATTGAGACCATCTATGATATAGTTGGGAATGTGACTATCGACGTTAACTACACAAATAAAAATTGATTCACTTAATTCAAGAAATGAGTAAAGATTTGTTATTACACAAGGGTAAACAATCCAAAAGTCTAAGTGACAAAATATTTTACTAAATTTTAGAATCCAAGTTTTATCATCCTAATTAATATAATGAATCCAAAATATGCAAAAAAGTAAACAAATGACAAGATCAAATGTACGAGTGAAAATTCACTAGCAGTAAAATCTCAGGCCATTAAGAATGACAAATGCATTATGGTAGAGTATAAAAACTAGAAGACAAAAACTTGCAAACACGCAATGTTATGACCGAATAGAGACTTGTAAGGACACAAATTTCCAATTGAGTCCTTTGTTGTTTTGGCTCAATTCTAGAAAAAAATGTTTAAGTCATAGGATAGAGTTCTTGACCATCCTTCAAGCCTATGACATTCTAAAGTTGAAGATGTAGCGACCAAGTTTAAAGCTTCATCAAAATGCCGAGTTTATTGTGTCTCGTTTCTACATCAACAACATTGGTTCCATTTACTCCTAAGGTATGGATGCATTAAATATTTATATAGGAACTTGGAACAAATCTTAATTGGGTGTACTTTGTTTTTAAACTGTTGTTTATTTTCAGAAAACTTCATTAAAACTTTATAACAATGTTTCTAGGCTAAAAATCAAAATTTAAGCTTTCTGGAAGTTCGTTCAATATTGTGGTTCGAACGAGAATGTCGTTCGAATGAGTTTTCCAACGAGATTTCCCATCAGGCCACTGGATCTTCATTAGAAGGGTTGTTCGAACGAGATTTTCGACAAGAAATTAAAATGGCAGTTTTGGATAGTTTTCCACTACTTTTCCCCACTAACTTTTGACTGACTTATGTAGTGCGGGAACCAACTTTTTCATATACTACAATCTCCAAGAGAGAGTTTGAGAGCAAAAAATTCAAAGAAAAAGTTCATGTTTGAGTGTTTATTTTTCAAAGAAAAATATTTAAAAACTTCTTCTTTACACCCATAGTTTGTTTATTCCAAGCTTCCATATAAATATCTTGCTTGGAGTGTTTGGCACCGGTTTATCTCTACACATTGAAGAAGAAAAGTTTGGGTTTACTTCTACATCCCTCAAAGAAGAAGTTTGTTATTTTTCTACGGCATTCTCATATGGTGAAAGGCACCATGTGTGGTTGATGGTGTACCTAATGTCTCATTGGTGAAGTCCAAGATTTCGGTGGAGCTCCGTGGTTGTCGACTAGGCGGAGGTGTTTACAAGAAGAAGCGTCAAGGCTTGAAAGGGGTCGAGTCGAGGAAGTAAGTCATAAGTCTTGTAATTGTAAAACCATACTTAGTGGACTTAAGGTTAGGGCCGTCCGAGGTTTTTTCCTGTTGCGGATTTTTCCTCGTACATCGTGGCGTAATGATTTATTGTTTATTTTATCTTTCGCACAATTCACATTAGATGCATGCTTAGGTAATTCAAGATAAAATTTGGTTTATATCACTACTTGTTTAATTTGGTGCTAATTAATTTGGGTAATGTTGATGTTAATTTAATTCAAGTCATCAGTTAGTTTGATAAAATTGGTTTGGCCTAATTTGGTAATATTGAAAATATGACTTAGGAAAATTTCTAGGACTTGAGTTCAATTAGTTTAAGTGAAAAATCTATTTGTTATCCAATTTAATTTCACTTGGTTTAATTTTAATTTAGAAGAAATTAAAATTTGGTGTTTGCGTGTGTTTGTTTGAACCATCTCCCTCTTCCGCATTTCTGAAAAGGAAATTAAAAATTATCTTTTTGTTTTAAGACTTTTAAATTTGGGGGACTCGTGTTCCAACATGACTCTTTCCGTTTATATCCTCTGAAGAGAGCACAGACAATTGCCACCGATTTGGGCCCACGACCGATGTTAGTCAAATTACTCGCCAAATTTCTTATTTAAAGTTGAAGAAACTTATTCAAAAAATGGAACCTTCAAGCAACCACAAAATCTACATTAAGGATTTTAATAAATCCCTAAAGGGTTGGGTTAGTGTATTATAAGGGTATGGTGCTCTAAATATCATAATGAATTTTTTAAGCCAAAAAAGAGAAAATATATACTCACGAACAAAAGTTTAGGAAACTATTTGGACCGAAAGATGAGTAAATAAATCTATAAAGCTTTTTCAAAGAGAAAATCCAAAAGCAATGGCTTGACGAACTCAAAGAAGTGGAGTGAAAAATTATGATCTTAAATAGTTTAAATAGTTTTAATTATCAAAAAGATTTTTCAAAAGCCCTAACTCTTGGTTTGAAAGAGTATTGAATACAAAACTATATAGAAATAGAGTTGGAAATATTTATATATATAATTGGTTAGGTGTCAAACTCTTAAGGTCTAAAGTAGTCATATTTAGGACTGAATTAGCCAAAAAGGTGTACTTGAAATAGAAAGTAATGAGATCTTAAGGAAAGATCTCCTCAAAAAGTACTTTCGAGAAACTATCAGGTTTGTTCACTAGTGCATCGTTGGACCATGGAAAAACTTAACTTGAGAGAACAAAAGCAAAGTAGTCGATCCAATTACTAGAGAAAAAAATGGGGACAAAAACTTCCAGCGAAAGCCTTCTGCTACAAGGAAGAAAATATTCGCTCCCAAGAAGCTCGAACGAATAGCCCGCGAAAGTGTCCAGGGATTTTGTTTATTTTTGCCACAAAAAATCATGATAAATATGTTTTGGCAAAACCCTAAGTATATTTGTTCCAACCAATAACACTCATACTTAAAATACATGAAAAGATGTAATTTCTAAGAAAATAGATTTTTCTATATTAAGAGTATATTTGACAATTTATACATACAAGATGAATTAAAAATATTTTCGATTATGAAAACAATTAACTCACGGGTGAATATATGTATGCTAAGTCTTATACCTTTTCTAAGTGGTTTACTTGAGGTTCGACATGTCCCGGTTGAAGTTGATGAAGCTTTTTGGGAACCTCTTGGACAAATTCTCAAATAATATTTTGGCAAGGGATTAAAATAATCTAAATCCATTACTCTTACAAAATCAAACACTTTAATAGCACTAAAATCTTCTTATGGTTCTCTTAATAATAATTGAACAATAGCTACTTAAACATCAGAAACCAAATTATTGATAACTTATGAGCAACAAATAACAAAACAAGTACCGAACAATCGCAATACTGCTATCAAGCAATTGCAAACAACTACTTACCATCGCAAACACATGCCGAGCTAATCACAAATAGATAAATATAATATAAAAATAAAACTAACTTTTTAACCAAAAGATAATATTAGGGGTTAAAACTGGTAATACAAAAAATATTTTTAAAAAATGGGTTTGTTTATAAATAACATATTTATTGAGAAATGGAAAATGTGAATGTAAAAGAAAGTGGGTTGATTTTTGTTTCATTAATTACGAAGTGGAAAATACTATTTTCAAATAAATCAATTGCTCAGTTCAACGCCAAAATGTAACGCCATATGTGTTGTGGGGGCCAAACCATAGGGGCCCAATTTTTGGCAACCTAAAACATGCCTACCATCCTACCCCAGTCGAATTCAGCATTGCATGGATAATTAGAAAATGTTGTCACATGGATAATTAATGACTCAGTTGGTTACCTACATTCTCGAACGAGATAAACAAGAATCACCAATGGGCAACTAAGGAGCTAAGAGAGTTTCTTGTAAAACTCAACTACCTTTTACTGCTATAGATACAACCCTCACCCCGGGACAAAGGGGCATGTAATTTCGAACCTCTGAGAAATTAATAAAAGCTAAGAACCCCCTCTATGGACGTAGATAGTTTCCTAACCAAGTTAATTTTGTGCGTTGTGATCATTTTATTTTCTCTTTTAATATGCTTGCTTTCTAAAAGTATTTAATTGTGACTTCTTGTACTCGCAATTGGCGTCGTCTGTTGGAATCGATTTCCTTTTCTACAAAAGCATCCCATAACAAAAGAGCAAACCCAATGTCTTATCAACCAAACTATACAACCCTCATTGGCGATGCACGAGCTAATGTAGCCCCACTCAGAATCAAATCTAAGGTTCACCAAGATAGGAGTCCTAGATTTCTTCCAAAAGAGCAGTTCTCCGAGTAAAGTAATAAGCAACCTAGATCAATACAAATCTCACGACTAATCGATTCTTATGAAGATTGACTTCACTAGAAAGAGGAGGCAACTCACCTCCAAATGGAGTAGAAAGAATGCCTCCAGCAAAGATTGGAGAAAATGGAGAAATAACTCCATCAGGGAAGTCGAAAATACTCTGGTCGAACTTGTATCTCTCAGGCGAGCAAAACTTGTTATCTAAGAAAGAGAACTATACATGACCAGGACTTTTCGAAGCGTGTAAGCCACCTAATGAGATGAAATCGGGATGAAAAACGTCATGGGGATAATATAAGGAGTTTGGTCTGAAACGAGATGGACTAATACCCAACATAATATGGAGTCAGGTCCACAAAAGAGCTGGCAAGTAGGGACCTCATCACTCAGATACTGTCCCCTTTCTCAAGGAAAATTAAGGTAGATAAACCCCTAAAACATTTATAGCCCTAAGGTTTAAAATATATGATGGAAAGACAGACTCCATAGATCACATTTGCTAGTATATCTAAGCGATGACTTTATGGAATCATAATGATGTTCTTATGTGCCGCATATCCCCATGCAGCCTAGGAGATATTTCCTAGAAGTGGTTTAAGAGTCTTCCCCATAGGTTAATTAAGAGCTTCGAGTCCCTCACAAAGGTCTTCACGACTCCCTTTATAACTAGCAGCTTGCATCCGAAGATGATGGATTCTCTACTCACCATAAGGAAAAAGCCACAAGAGACTTCATGGGAGTATTCTAAACGCTACTGGAAAGTCTTCAATGAAGTGGAATATTGCTCAGAGCAGGTAGCCGTAGCATTTTTTAAGAATGAATTACCCTCTACCTCTATGTTGCACCAATCCCTCACTAAAAAGGAGGTAAACACCATTGACGACCTCACATCGCGTAGTGAAAAGTATGCCAAGGTAGAAAATGTGGTCAACACCATCTAAGAAGAAACTAGTCATAGAAAGACGAACAAAGGCAACGACAAAGAGAACAACCTTAAAAGGGGAACAAGAAGTAGAAAGGAGGTACCAAGAATGGGGGCAGAGTTGATGCCTCCAAAGCATTCCAAGTCATTAACATGATTTTTAAGGAACCAATTTACAAAATCTTGGGCAAGATCAAAGATCAGTAGTTTCTTAAATAGACAAAGAAGATGGGAGGTGGTCCAACAAAGAGGAACAACGTACAATAAGGAAATGAATACAAAATAGAACATTACAAGGCCCTAAAATCCCATCCGTATGAGTTACTCTGGGCAGGGAATCTAAACGACTACATTGAGAAGAAAATTGATTAGGTCACCAATAAACGGTGACCCAATAGTAAACATGGAGCGTTCGAACTCAGTAAGATCCAAGTCAATGCTATTTGAATGGAACTCAAGAAGTTCATGTGGTAATGGAGGCCTTCCAGATAGAACTCGCCAAAATCTGGCAAACACAAGTGACCAGAAATTATCAACAAGCACATAATATTCACGGAGAAATATTTGGTCAGGGTAAGAACCCCACATCATGATGCACTAGTAACCACTCTTAGGATTGTAAACTAGCATTTGGATAAGCTATTATAGTTTCGAGGAAATTCTTCGAAAGGAATTTACCTGGATATTTTTTACAAGCTCAAATTAAGGATGATGGATTTAAAGGAAATGTCCTTCCCATTAGTCGGCTTCACCAGAATGATAACCATTCCATTGAGGATGGTATATATGCTAGTAAGGGTAGGGAACGTTTTTAAACTCATAGAATATTTGGGGATAGATATCAATTCACCTTACCATGCTATCCTCAAAAGAGGTTGGTTGTATGCCATGAGGGCAGTGCCCTCAACTTACCATACAAAACTTAAGTGTCTCACTGTCGGGGCATAATGGAGATCAAAGGCGATCAGGGATTTGCTAAAAAATGATACATCGCTACTATTCGGACCAAACAAAAAAGACAACAGAGAAGGAAGTAATCCCCAAAACATCTTAGGACGGATCCATTCCCTCTAAGAAGTAACTAAAGCATGGTAGACCAGGGTGAAAGAGACGAGAGTCCACCCCACAGATAGAGTTGTGGAAAAATTAAAAGAAGTATTTTTTTATGAAAGCCGATCAGAGCGGAAGTTTCTAGTCGGAACCACATTTTTCGACCAAGAAATGAATGAGTTAATATCTTTTCTGAAAAAGAACCTAGATGTTTTTGCATTGGAGAAATATGACATGTCAGGGATTGATCCAGGAATCACTTTCCATCATTTTCACATGGACCTAACATTTCAGCTGATCATATAAAAGGCTAGCCCCATTGCCCCAGAGAAGGCCAAGGCAGTGGAAAAGGATGTAGGGGAACTTTTGAAGGCAAGATCCATCATAGAAGTTTAATTCTAAAAACGGTTCTCAAACCCGATGGTGCTCTGAAAGAGAAATGACAACTAGAGAGTTTTTGTGGACTTCATCGACCTCAACAGAGCGTTCCCCAAAGATAGCTTCCCTCTGCCAAAGATAGACAAATTGGTCAATGCCATAGCAGCCCATGAATGAATGAGTTTCCTAGATGCTTACTCGGGGTACTTTCAGATACCGTTGCTCGGCCTCGACCAAGATAAAACCTCATTCATCACTCCGTTGGGCCTGTATTGTTATAAGGTCATAAATTTTGGCCTAAAAAACACTAAAGTTGCAACCCAAAGACTGGTTAAGAAGATGTTCAACCAACAGATTAGCGAAATTATGGAAGTGTACATTTATTACATGCTCGTCAAAAGCAGGCGCAAGGACAACCACCTTAACGCCTTGGCAGAAACCTTTTAAATCCTATAGGGCTACCAGATGAAGATTAATGTAAGAAAATGCTAATTTAGGGTAAAGACTGGAAAGTTCCTCGGCTACTTGTTCAGGAAGAGAGGGATCAAAGTGAATCCTGACCAGATAGTTGTAGTTAATAATGTTCAACCCCCACAGACATTGTGAGAAATTCAAAAGCTAACTGGGATGCTAGTAGTTTTGATTCGTTCAATCTCTAAGTCGTCTGACCATTGTAGACTGTTCTTTTAACTTCTAAAGAAGGAAAAGGCTTCACCTAAAATGAGGAATGCTCAAAAGCACTTGAGGAAATCAAGTATTATCAGAGCAAACCTCCACTGTTATCCATTCCAGACCTATGGAACCCTCTCTACCTCTACCTTGAAGTTTCAATCCACATAGTCAATTTAGCCTTGATTTAAGATAAAGAAGGCAGACGGTTCCATGTTTACTATGGCTGTTAGATGCTCCTAAACATCGAGTAGTTATACCTTCAACTGGAAAAGTTGGCCTACTTATTGTTCATCGCGTCCTAAAATTAAGCACTACTTTGAGGCCCATTCCATCACAGTCATCACATCGTTCCCTCTTAAAGTTATTTTACACAAATTTGATATATCTAGATGCATGACCAAATGGTTAATAAAACTCGTGAGATTTGATACACACTACCAGTCAAGAATAATAATTAAGGGGAAAGTGTTGGCTAATTTCATAATTGAATTTATTGGAGATGCATCCCCTGCTAAGAAACAAGTCACCGACTAGTTGAAATATCATGGGATTGATCTATTCAAGAAATGGATATTGTATATGGATGGTGCCTCTACCTTTAAAGGGGCTGGAGTAGGGATTGTGCTCATAACAACGGAGAGTGCCATGACCGAGCAAGGAATCAAATTGGGTTTTGAAGCCTCCAACAATGAATCCGAGTATGAAACCCTCATAGCTGGACTATATAAGGTTCACTTGTTGGGTTCAACCACTTTAAAATATATTAAGATTTAATGTTGACATCCAACTAAGTCACAAGAAACTTCAATGCCAAATATGAAAGGATGGCACCATACCTAAACATGGTTCGTAATTTGATATCAAAATTTTAAGGAAGTCCACATTCAACAGTTCCCATGGGATCACAATAGTCACACCGATGCCTTAGCACTCCTAAGTTTAACCATGGACTCAAAGCCAAGGATAATAATTAAAGTGAAATTCCTCGACAAACCTAGCATCTTGAAGATGGTGGTACTCGAGGAAGTTCTCTCTAAAGAAAAGGATTCAGGATGTATGGATTCGATAATTGCTTATCTACAGAACGATAACTTGCCGATTGAAAAAAAAAGAAAGATTATCAGGTTAGGGTAAAATCTGCACGGTTCTACCTTGGACCTGGGGAAAACTCTACAGAAGATCCTTCACATGCCCCTACCTTCAATGCGTGCATCCAAAAGACATCAACCAAGTTCTTTACGAGCTACACGCTAGGATTTATGGGGGTCGTGTAGGATGAATGTCTCTTAATTTTTGAACAATCAAACAAGTCTATTGACGATCATATATGGAGAAAGATGCAAATACTTACACCCATAAGTGTGAGAAATGCTAAAAGTTCTCCACTATGCTTCATCAAACAGATAATGATCTGATGTCTCTAACCAGCTTATAGCCATTCATATAATGAAGGACGGGTATTGTAACACCACTCATATCTACATGAGGAAATTGTAAGTACTTACTAGTTCACATATATTATTTCATGAAGTGGATTGAAGCAGAGCCACTGGAAAACATCAGACGCACTGATATGATCAGATTCATCTGGAGGAACATCATAGATCTCTTTGGAGTAACGAGGATAATTATTTCAGACAACAAAACTCAATTTGAAAGTGTACTTTTCTAAGGTTTCTACGATGACCATGGAATCAGACACCATTTTAGTTTTATAGCCTACCCCAGAGCAATAGAAAATTAAAGGCTTCCAATAAAACGATGCTCGACGACTTAAAATGGAGGTTAAAAAGAGAAAAAGGATCTTGGGTAGATGACCTTCCTCACATTCTTTGGGAATATCTCACTATGCCGAGGAGACCTACTAGGGAAACGCCTTTTGCTTTAACTTATGGTATTAAAGTTGTAATTCTTTTAGAAGATGGTTTTCCAACCTCATTGTCGAGAAAGGTTTTAATGACGAAGTTTGAGAGTTGAACTTGATCTGGCAAAATAATGGAGGGAACAGGACATAAAGAAACTGGCCTCCTATCAACAATAACTAGACAAGTAGTACAACAAGGGGGATAATCTGAGAAAATTCCATATCGAGGATTATGTGATCAGAAAAGTCCTCGGTAGTGCCAAAATAGCTTATGAGGGAAATTTGGTAGCTAACTGGGAGGGACCATTTAACGTGATTAGAGATGATCTGCAAAGAGCCTTTCACATTGAAATAATGGATGGCCGAGAGATACCCTGGGCTTGGAATGAGGCTAATATCAAGAAGTTTTACTTTTGATTTTATTTCCAGCGTACTTAGTTTTTACAAATTTTTATTTTAGAACTTATGATGTTCGCAGTTTGATTTAAAATTGTTAATAAATATTCAAGTGGTTCAATCAATTACTTAACATTTCAATTACTTAGCTTTGTTTCAAAATGATAGGCTCCCATTTTGCACTAACGATCAAAATGTCGATCAACGTTACCATAGCTTAATTATAATCATAAATTTGTCAATTGCAATTAAACCTGAGGACTCTAGGTCTTTGTCTAAGACCTCATGAATTGTTCAGGCAACCAAAAGACCTACGGGGACCCCTAGGCACGGAATGAACTGAATTTGGTCGAATAAAATCCTGAATGGGTGGATGGCCCTTAAACCAGGTGAATTTTTGCCATAGTCTGTTCCGAGCCTAAGGTAGTGTGATAACATAATCTAAAAGGTAGGATCAAATGATAAAATACATTTTTAAAATAATGGAATAGAAAATGTGAAAGACTGATATTAAATAAATAACCTCTTACAATAAGAGTCACATGTTATACAAATATCATTTACAAAGGCCAAAGTCCAAAAAAGGTTAACATGCTATGATCGGCTGGCAAGAACAAAGGAAATAATCGTCTGCTGTCACTATGGTCTGAACATAACTTATCATCACTATCATGAGAAGACAAATAACTCTTGGGTAGCTGAAAAGGAATACCGTCTAGAGGAACCCAGCTTTCCTCACTTCCAAAGGGTGGATGACGATAAGTCGATCAATCAACTTACTACATACACCAAAGTTGAGAGTCCTTGGGAATTTTTAAAACTCCTAAGGCCTTCAGATAGCCATACTTAGATGTCATGCTATTTTCTTTATCCAGCCTTGTAGGGGAATCTACCTAACCTTCTTCATAACCAGCCGACCATGTTGCTTTGGAACCCATTCTGAATATATAGTGAAGCTTAACAATATCACGGTTAAGTCCCATCACCATGACATGAGATCTTTGGCTACTTTCCTCTGTATCGACAAGCTTTTTTTAAGATCATTATTCTCAGTTTTGAGAAGGGCCCTAATATCTTCAATATCCTATACCCCAACCAGTTGGGCCTTCAAAGAGTTCACTTTTTCCTGCATTAGTGTACCTATATCTCCCAAGTCCTTCACATTATATTTTAACTTGGCCACTAAGGCTGACTGGACTTTTTGGTACTAGCCATCTTCTTGTTGAGGTCATTACGAACATAGACAAATGCTCGGTGTGCCTGGGCACTTGCGTCCCAACCAATGAGGACATATAAGTTACTAGCAAAATAAGGAATGTCCTCCTCAACATTTTTAGACTACAATAAGTGAAAAGAAAATGAAGACATATTCAACAAAGTGTCTAGACAATACTAGGACTAAAAAAATAGGCTTCTCATAAATAACACCAAAAGTGGGAAAAGCCCTTAAAAATAGAGATCAAAAGTATAAGATACAAGAGCATATAAGAATAATCAGTCTTAGACTAAGTTCCTTTGCTCTTCACATGTTCCTCTCTCTCTCTAGGGCCTTGCCCATGGACGCAACATCACAACTCTGATTGGTTTGGAGACCTATGGTGGCCTCTTCATTAGCCTTTAGGGGAGAACCTAGATTATGCTCACCAAAGAGTTTTGAATCAATAGGGACGTTCATCCTCACCAAGGCTGCATCCCATCCTTTTTTAAATTTGGACTTTTGGATGAAGGCTAATTGGTGCTTGATGTCCTCAAAGGCCTCTTTATATCTTTTATCATAACTTACCTTCTTGGATGAGGAGAGTTATTCAAATTCCTTTATTAAATGATCGCATTCGGCCTTCAACTGGTCCTTTTTTAGCATCAATTGGTCATGATCATTCTTTAGTGTTCTCATAGCATCACTGGTGGAATTTTTCTCATCATCATAGGCCTTCTTGGAAGAGGAAAGGTCTTCCTTAGACTTTTGAAGAAACTCACTTAACTCATTATTAAATTGGACTTATCTAAGAGACCGTCCAAAATAGAAACTAAATTTTCCACAAACTCCAACAAACAAGGGACATATCAGTAACACAAAAAAGGTATCCAATCACTTAAGAGCAGAACAAAAAAAGAACTCGTGGCTTACCAGAGATAATGACTTAGAGGTATGGGAGGTCAATTGCTCGTAAGATAGCTATTTGACTTGTTTGCGATTAATGGATAGCATAACTCCCTTTAGTAAGATGTAGGCCAAGGAGGGATTCATGTCCACTGACATCACTTGTGAAGACCTCACATATGAGGTGTCATCGCCCTTCTTAGAGGCATTAGGAGGTATGGGAGCCTTTTCCTTTTTATTCTTTTCTTAGAATGATAAATTCGAGTCAGTGGCCAAAGGGCCTTCTTATTAGTTTTATGGGAGGGGGCATCAACATCATCGTCTTCGATTAGTAGGATTATCTTCCTGGGAGCCATTGAATCCTCTTCCTTAGTGGGGATGGACTCAATGTTTAATGATTCAAAGGAGGAATATATAAAAGCTTACTCACTTGGAAGTGGGATATCGGGAATGTTGTCCACTGGATGAGTTATGAAGCTACCAATATAGTTCTTGTATTCGAGAAAGAAAGAGGCAAAACGAAGGTGATCACCACCCGAAACTAATGATTACCTCAATTTCTAAACTTTTAATTGTTCTTCCATGTTGATTTAGGCAAGGGAGTGCTCTTTTTTCTTGGATCGAGATGCTCAGACAAGGAAAACAAAAAACATTATGTGTCAACACAATTAGAAGAAAATTCATAAAAGGCATGAAAAAAGTATTAACCTATATCACTCCCCCATTCTGGGCACAGAAATCCATGATATTGTTTGGACTATGGGAGAGGAGGATATTGCCAATTACGAGTAATAAAACCATGATCCCAATATCCCTTATTGGAATCGAGAAGGTTAATTACTAGAACCCTGTCAGCCTTCCTTACCTTCAGGTACAAAACACCATATATGGTGTGGGACCAGGAATAAAAATACTTAATTTCTAGGATCCCTAGGTTGATCCTATATAGTTTGTTAATCCTATAAACCCCATTGATAGTGCTCTATGTATTGGGAGCACATTGGGCTGGAAAAACCTCAAACTAATCACAAAACTCCAAGAAAAGTCCATTTTGGATAAACGTTAATCCCCCCTGAACTAGTACAAGAGTTTGAATCCAATGGCTATCATCAATCGCTATGCAATTTCTAGGCATGGGGGAACACTCGATCGTGACCCAAGAAGGGATTGAATAAGTTTTTCTTAAATCCTCCAAGTTCTTCTCATGAAAAGTATAAACTATAAGCCATTTTCACATAGTAGAAGAATATGTAGAGAATGCAAGCATTAAAGAACAATGAATATGAAAAAGTTAGAAGAGACGAAGAATACTTACAGAGTAAACAAAGAGAATATAAGCTTCATAATAGTTTTTTTTAGCATAAATGGATGGCAAAACGACAGTACAGAGTTTGGAACAAAATGACGTTCCAATTCTAATAAATCAATCATAAGGAACAACACTCAAGGTAGTTGTTAGCGATTACATTTTTTCATAGACCAAAATAGCCCTATAGGTTTCAAATAATCACAAACATATTCGATTATCCATCGCAAGCTTTGGGTTCAACTTGGGCCTATAAATGCTTCAAAAGCTGAGAACCCCCGCTGTGGACGTAGGCAATTTTCGAACCATGTAAATTTTATGTGGTGTGAGCATTTTCTTTTCTCTGTTAATAATTTTGCTTTCTAAAAATATTTAATTGTGACTTCTTGTACTCACACTACACAAAAAATAGAATTAAAGAAAAAGTAAATTAGATAAATGATTATGAAATATTTGTCGTAAAAATAACTTAGATGGATAATCTTGGAAACTTTGTGGTAAATAATATCTGACACCGAATATGTCGCTATATCAATCTATTGGTTGAATTTCAATATATTTTTTTGTTTAATTTGAATGCTTATCATGTTTTATCATATCAATGCGTTTTAAATATGTATATGTATGTATTAAACCGCCATTAAATAGAATTTTTGGATGGCTATCCCTTCTTTCTAAAAAAAATTTCAATCCCGTGAGATATGCGAGCGATTTATAGAACTGATAGTGAACTTCTATGGATACACATGGACTTCCCAAGGGATAGGCCAAACAGGCCGCCGCCTTAGGGACCAAATTTTTTTAGTTGATATGTGTGTATATATATATTGTCCCAACTATTTCTGGTAAATATGTGCAATTTTAATGAACAAATAATAGGCCAAATTATCTTCTTTTAATGAATTAAAAGTCATATAATCTATTACCATACCCAAATGAGTAATAAGCAAGCGAAAATCGAAATCAAGAAACAAAACTTATATTCATATTGTCTTCAAAGGCCCAAAGGAATTCAATTCGTTTGTTCTCTTCCAATTCCCTAAATGAATTAACACCAAAGACTTTAACCCTTAAAGGCTTAAACCATTAACCCTTGAAATTCCACATTTCCACAGTCGAGATTCATTGCACATTTAAAAGCATTTGAGTATAAAATTAAATGAAACAAATACATTCAAGATTACCATTAAAATGTGGGGTGACAAAAATAATTGGTGAACTCGGAATTTTTTTTATGAAGACATTGGTGCACTCCTGCATGAAACAGTCATCATATTTAAATTTTATGCTTTCTTCGTTATTTTTTAATCCGTAATTACCGTTGTTATTTTTTGGAATCAGTTTTCTTAACTTATAATTTTGTTTTTAATTTAATGTAAATTAGTAATTTATGCATTTTTATCCAACTCTTATTTTATTCTCTCTCTCTCTCTCTTTCTCTCTCCCCCTCTGGCCGACCCCAACCCTAAATAGGATTTTCATGGAATACTCGAATCCTTTAACCTCCAAAACATTTTATCCCAAACCCCCTAATCCTTCTAATCATTGGAGAAAATCCTTTGCAAGTGTAATGAAAGAATCATTATTCTCTCATGCAATAAGAGTTAAATCCCTCTCAAAGTTTAAAGGTGTTGCAACCATCATGTATACTAATGAAGAAATGGTCCAACTCTCTTCTCCTTATAAACATACCATAGTTGGTAAGTTCTCATATGGAAAGCCATCAATAGGTTTCGTTGGAAAAAACTTTGAATATTTTGGACTTAAGGAAGCATATCAGATAGGTTTACTTGATCATAAACATATCCGTAATAGGGTTAATTGTGAAGAAGATTGCATTCTCCTTTGGATGAAAGATCAATGATGTATTGTTAAAAGCCTACTGAGGACTTTCAAATGGACTCCTCGATTTAGACCCGATCAAGAAAGTTAAATTGTTCTAGTATGGGTGTGTTTCCCAAGTTTACCAGTGCATTTGGTCACGAAGGAACCATTGTTATAGCACAAGCAGTTGGATCCCCTCTAAAACTTGATAGCTCGACATCCAATAATAACAGACCAAGTATGGTGAGGGTTTGTGTGGAATTGGAGCTTCAAATTTGAAGGCCTAAAAAATTATGGATTGGATGTAGTGATCATGGATTCTGGCAACTAATCGAATATGAAGAACTACCAAGCTACTGTAATTATAGGAATAATTTGGGACATCAAGAAAATAACTGCTTTCTTAAGTCTGAAATTTCAAGAGAGGAGGAAACAAAGGAGAATAATCAAAAGGAAGCAGCGGTTCTAAGAGGAGGAGTCAATAAGAAGATTACAAATGCTCAAGCATATAAACAAATCTACAGAATTAAAGAGAAATATATAAAGCATCACTCATCAACTCATCAAGGGGAAGGTGATAATGAAGCTGGGAGAAGGATAACGATGTAATACCTCGTACTTTTATTATTAATTAATTTTCCTGTGCTTAATATTATTTATTCAATTGTGGAATATAAATTAAATTTTATTAAATATTAATTAGTGAGATAAAGGATTAATAATAACAATTATTCTTATAATTTACTTGCTTGTGATAAGTAAATAGATATGTTATTTATTATATGTCACGCGCGTATGAGTGAAAACGACGATTTATTATTCTATGTCGATAGAGTGTTACATTGACGGATCGGTATAATTAAGGGGTGATTCGTATAGTATACTCATGTCGTGCTCGATTAATGAGATGTTAGCATATTTGGAGTTAGGTGGATTGGATAACCTTTTCATTGTGTGTACTAGTGATTCGGAAAGGGTCAAAATAGTCTAGAATAGGTGTCCGGGTGTTATGATTGGGTTCCAAGGACTTTTTAGACCTAACATGACTCGTGTAAGGGTATAAGTGTCATTACACTCTTACGTTTAAGTGAAAAAATGGGATGGGGGTAATTAAGTGAGCATTTAAAAAATTATGAAGCTGGATATCAACCCACCTTTGATATTCTGCACAAGAGATTGAGAGACAGTTCAAGAGAATAGAGAAAGAGGCAGAAATGAGAGAAAGCTTGGAGAGGAGAAGAGAGAGGATTCAACCCATTATCAAACATGTAGAGAACATTGGATTCTAATCCACCAAGGAAAGTAGTTATTTTCTTTACGTCGCAAATTAAGTGTAGTAAATTACTTTCATGATTAAAAAGAGAAATCTCATATTTAAAGCATTAAAGATTGAAACTTTGGTTGATTAATGTAGAGATCTAAATGATAAGGGAATATGGATTTTAAATTGATTATTAATTAAGATTGATCACATTTGAATTTTGAAATTTATTCTGGGATTTAAATGATGAGCAAGTAGAACTTGGATAGAAAGGTTGAGTTTTTGAAAATCAATTTGGGAAAAATTATATGTTGAATTAAATTGATGTTTGATTTATAATCCTAAGTGTTTGATATAGGATTTGTGGTTAGAAATATGTTTAAATGATTTTGGAATGTTTGTATAATGATATACTAGGTCTATTTGAGGTTCAGGGTAGTTTTGGACCTCCATTGGAAGGTTTGGATAAGAAAAAATCGAGGAAGAAGATGACAGGCCGCCCAGCAAACCGAATCACTTCGTAGGAGGAGCGAACCGGTTCACTCACGATATGACAATGAAATGGTTCGATTAATTGGCGTGCCCAATTTTTGTTCATATGTTGTTTTGACCTGTTAGGGCTTATCAAATGACCATAGGGGCTTTCAAGGTACTGTGAGATTACTAGGGAAGGGTTTCCAGGGTTTGGTACGTGTGATAAACCAATGATAGATGGGTTCGAGTGAGGATAACTAAGGATTCAAATGAATGTCTATATAAATATTAAAGGGGAAATGGGTTTAAACTTTGGGAATGGGTGAACCGTGCATTATGGGATATATGTACGAGTTTAATACTTTATATATATATATATATATATATATATGTGTGTGTGTGTGTGTGTGTGTGTGTGTGTGTGTGTGTGTGCGCGCGCGCGCGCGTGAGTGAGAGTGTGTATATGTTTATGTGTGCGTGTATAGTACTTATTTGTATTAAACATACAGTCTTGGGAGTGCTATCGTAGGAGGTTGAGCTTAGTGGGCAGTCCACCCTAGCGTTGACCAGCAGGTGTCAAATTTATTCCCCGGGTCATAGGACCGTTGCATGGCCACTATCCATGTGTGAGGATAGGTATTGGTATGTTGGGTGCGATGTGGCATGGTTGTGACCCCCAGACGTATGTCTATGACTACCTCCATTGTATGTGTTTTCGGTTGGGATTGGTAGTGAGATTCCGACCCGATGGCTCAGTGTGATCTGTGATGCGTGATGCATGGAGCTGGATAGCACATCGGGGATGTATCCACGAGGTCCAAGCTCTGGAGATACAGTTATATATATATATATATATATATATATATATATATATATATATATATATATATATATATATATAGAGAGAGAGAGAGAGAGAGAGAGAGAGGGTGCTACTACAATATTATTTATGAATGTATACCTAGTGAAGGTAGTTCTACTTAGCTAATAGAGAGTAGCATGGTTTGGGCTTGGATAAAAGTTACATGTCCGAGTTAGACTAGGTAGTTTAATTAGAATAATAAAATGAACACGTTAGGTGTGCACTGTAGTTGAGATTGAGGTTTGATCTCATATGAGTGCGACCGGTTAATTATGAAAGTCATACTCTACTGTTTCAATTGATTTAAAATAATTATCTACTTGTAGAATATTTTTTACTTCTCGGGTTTTAACTTGCATGCTTTTGTTTTTACTTATTTGTTTTACACCCTAGGTGTGCAACAACAACAACCGGGACAACAGGGATAGATCCATTCTTACTGTTGCCATAGATATAGACGATACATGATAGTTTTAGATGCTTCAACTTATTCTATCTAGATAGGGCCATTTCATTTTGTTTTCAATTTTGGGTGTGTTTCCCGTATATGGATAGGCTTTTATATTATTGTCGTATATTTTATTTCAGCACTCAATTTTATTATTCAGTTTTATGCTGTGGATGTTATTATTTGGTGACTGATGGTTTATTCGTTTCACTCCTATTATTTATTTATGCATAGTGACTTATTCATTCATTTTGATTGTATGGTTTATTTGTATTATTCATATTATATTATGATTGCGACATTGATGCGAATAATGAGCCATACTGAGAATTCCTATTTTTATTTTACTAGAGGATTGGCCACCCGGTATTAGAATAGGCGGGTTGTCACAGTTGGTATTAGAGCATTAGGTTCTAGTGTCCTTCGAATCGGTGCAGACTTATTACATTATCAACATTGCATTTTATTTTATATATATCCATACGATTAGAACTTTTGTTTCATATTTCAAGTTTAGGTTCTTCTTATATTATTTATATTTAAATTGAATCTCATACAACTTCGGTTTGGTTTCAGATGCCAAACGCTAGGAGAGGTAGGCCAACACATGTTGCTAAGAGAGCCGCAGAGAAGGAGGCTCAGTCAAAGCCATAGGCCACTCAGGAAATGTGATCGCAACATAGGTTGTAGCTATAGTCGCACAGGTGGTTAATACCCTTATGACCACCCGAGCACAACATTTTCCCTAGGCACAGCCACAGCAGCCAGTGGCAGCACCAGTTCAAGCTCACCCAGTACCGACAGTTTGGGAGAGAGTCAGAGAGGCATTCTGTAAGGTCCATCTACTAGAGTTCCAGAGGAGTGCGAATGTGGTTACAGATAGCCAATGAAAGAAAGATATTTAGAGGAACTTGTGCACGGTTGAGTGCAACTCACTAAAAAGTAGATACTAGCTACATTTAAGCTAGTATAGGCAGCAATTCACTGGTAGGAGTTGGTTACCATAACAGAGGAGAGATATGCGATGACTATACAGGAGTTCTGGGTGCGATTCAACTGTAAGTTCTTTTCGTCAGCAGATCAGACGGAGGTGAGGAGGAGATTATTAAATCTTTCACAGGAGAGCCAAACTGTGGTCAAGTATGAAGAGGAGTTCACGCACTTGGAAAGCTTTATGTCAGATGAGGTGGACATTGAGAAGAATATGATTCTCCAGTTCATGGATGGACTTACTTGGAGAAATGTTCGGGATTTATTTAGTAACCCGTCACTGCAAACATATACAAAGGTCATTAAAATTGCATTGCTTCACTACCATGACCATCGTTTTCAATAGAAGGGAGCAAAAAGGACCGAAGAGTCAAGCTAGTAGGGTAAGACTAGGGGCAACGGTGCCATCGGGGCACCACAATAGTTGAATAGGCAATAAGAGCGGGGTTCCCAGCATGGGGACTAAGCTAAGAGGTTTAGGCCGAGTAATGGTAGTTACAAGTGGGGCCATCAATGCCAACAACACACTCCTCAGGGCTAACAAGGCTAGGGAAACTAAATTGAAGGCTAGCAGGGCTAGGGTTATCTGGCCACTAGGTCCAGAGACAGGGATAGCCCCGTTAAGGTTAACAGGTCCAAAGTCAGACAGATTTTATAAGGAGATGTTTTGTATGTAGGGATCAAGGCCATATGCGACACAATTACTCGAATAGGGCTAGGGGTCAGCAGCTAGATGCCCAACTAAAGCAACAGTTACAACCACTTCCAGTCCCACTGGAAGTTCCAGAATTACTGCCTCCACAGGAGTAGAGGTAGGGGCAGGGGTAAGGGCAAGTTAGGCTTGTGTATCATGTCCATAGACCAGTTTTATGGCCAGCACCAATAGAGATTGAGGGTATGCTCTCTATTCATGGGCACATTGGGCAGGTATAGTATGACACAAGTGCGTCACATTCTTTTGTTTTCACTAGATTTGTGCGAGAGACGAGTTTAGTGGATATAGCATTAGATATTAATATGATCGTAGATTTGTGATTGGGTAACGGGGCTCTCATTATTTCCATTCACAAAGGAGTATGTGTGGATGTTAAGAAGTTATGTTTTTAGTAGATATGCTCATTTTAGGGATATACGAGTATGATGTTATGATGGGCATGGAATCGCTAATGACGTTTAAAGAGATGGTGGATTGTTATAGTAGGACTATCAGGGTTATTATTCTAAGGCATGATAGGTTTCTTGTGGTGATGCCTTGTCTCGAAGGAGGGTCGAGCACGCATTTATATTATATTGAGGATGAGGTTTCGGATTGTATAGTTGTCTCATTAAATTCAATACTTGTGTATAGGGACTTTAATGATGTGATTCAGGAGATACCAGGGTTATCGTTGAGTCAGGAGATTGAGTTTTTGATCGAATTAGCACCAAGGACTAGGCAATAGTGCGAGCGACATATTGTATGACTCCTTTAGAGATGCGAGAGTCGAGAGATTTGATTTATCAGCTTTTGGGGTAGGGTTTTGTACGTAGGAGTACATTACCTTGGGTGTCCCAGTACCGTGTCTTGGGCTAGTAGATCTCGATAATTAGTAGAGCTAGGCGATAGTGTATAGGGGGCCCTGTTTTGATTTCTCTTGCAAGATGTCCCATACATGAGGCTTAGGACATGTCGGGAGTTGAGAGATTAGGTTTTAGGACGTTAGTTTGTTACGTTAGGGATTACATGTGTGGAGATGTAACGTATTAATGTGACTCAATTTGTGTCTAAAGTGCGTGCTAATTACGATTCAAGTGCAAACCAGTCGTGAAAGTAAGATGTGACGATGTTGGAGAGATAGAGAATCCTAACTTGACTCTAAAAAGAAATGAAAAGACGCTTTGAATGGGAGTATATCTACGAACTAAATAAAGATTTAAATTAACTATAACTAAATTAAATGCTATTGAAGTGCAACTAGTCTAACCTAAGAACAAGTGACAATTAAATGGGTGACTTAACTACGAATGAAAACAATAGGTCGAGTTACAATCCCCCACACCCTAGTAATTCACCTCGAAGGATACTATATTTCGAAATTAAAATTTTAAACAAACCCGATCTTTATTAATCCTAAGCATTACGTTTATTAAGGAACGAAGCCCGCATCATATGAATTCAAATGCAAGAATAAAGTGGTGTCACATTAGCTAACATGCACGTCGCACTCTTAAGAATCCCGGTTACCTTGGGCAAACGAGATCAAAAGTCTTACGACGATTGATATAGTTTCGCAACACGATTCCTTTAAGATTTTAATTCAAAAATTTATTTCCCGTTATATTGAATTACATCGGGTTGGGTTCATGCACCCCAACCATTAAAAACTTAGATGGACATTACTAAACTAAATAAAAACACAATTTTTGATAAACGAAACATCATTCTATATGGCGAATGGGGAAAAACAAAGTGATGAATCAAAACAAATAACTAATCTAAGTAAACACTGAAGGATTAAAGGAAAAATATTACTTATATTAAAGAAATCCCCAAAAATAAAACTTAAATCTTCACTCTCAAGGAAAGCTAGGGTTTTTGGCTACAAAACCCTTTTACTACTGCTGGAAACCTAATTTTTCAAACCCCTAATACTGTGTTACAATTTGAATAAATAGTCTTCAAAATTTACAAGAGATTGAGACAATATAAAACTCCAAAAAAAAATAAGAAATTCTGAGAAAATCCAAAGCGATACGGATCGGCAGGACTCGGCAGTCTAGATCACTTCCTTATTTGAATCAGGCATCTGCGTAGGGGTGGTCCGAATCTTTTATTTTTAAAAGGTCTGAATCGCTCATATTTTTCCTTCAGAGATCTTGCTGCCAAATCGGTCTGGATTCTTTATTTTTAAAATGTCCGAATCGCATTTGTATTTCATCCAGAACTTTTTCCTTTGACTTCTCTCATCTTTTAACCTTATAACTTCTGCTCCAAACTCAGATTTGGACGTCGCTTCTTCCTATGCACTTGTAGACTCGAGGTATTCAACTTTCATTTTGGGTTTTCATTCAGATTCTTGATGAAAATTACGCTTTTTCCCTTTTGACTTTTCTTCCTTGATTTCTTTCAATGTTTCTCCTATTTCTTTCTTTCTCGATACTTTAAATGCCTGCAAAATTCATGAGAAATACACGAAACTAGATGTACTTGTTAGAAGGAGTCATTAGTAAGGAAATGAGATAAATAAACACATTTTACGCTATTCAAGATGTTAAAAATCCCTAAATTAAGGGGATAAATTCGAAAGAATTTATGCCTACTCAATTCCCCCTAACTTAGAAGTTTGCGTGTCCCGAGTAATGTAAAAGAAACCAAATAAGGCTCAACTTTTGAAATTCATTTTATTAGGATAGAATGCCATTTTCGTAGGCAAACGATTGTATTTAGCATATGCAGCAAACCTTTCAACCTCTAGGTTACCCTAATAGGACGAGTTGTCTCTCGTGAGGGTTTAAAGTGAATATACCCAAAAAAATTGTTATTGACTCAAAGAAAAATTGAAATACTTACAAATTTTATAATTTAAACTTTTAAGAAAATATTCACTATAAACTCATATTCAAGAGTCTCAAATCGTAGAGTGTGTGTGCGAAGTTAGAAATTTAACGGCAAATTTTCACCGATTGATCATTACGTTACTTTTTCAAAAATTCGTTTTGATTCAAATGCTCACGGAATAATCTCACAAAAGAATCACTCGAAATGTGTCTATTCTCTCGGTATGAATAATTTATAAGAGTAAATGTAATGGAACACAAGTTCACACACACAAATATGAAAGACGGACTATTTGAGGAGAAAAGATCTCATCATCGGAATATGATCATTGGGAAACAGAAACATCACCTCACACTCACACTTTTAATCTCTTTTATTATCTTTTGTGTTTTAGCTCTCCATGCGGTAATCAATTTTATAATCTGGACTCGGTTAGGACTTTTTCGGATTATAAGGTGTAATGGGTAAAAGGAGATGGTTGGATATTTTTGGAATTGGAAAATTTTCTTATAATGTCTGTTAGTGCTTTTTCGGGCATTTGCTCATTTTCTCTTCTTTTTCTATATATTTTTTTCTTATTTCTCTTTTTCTTGCTATTTTATTGAGCATTCTTCTCTTTTTTCCTTTCCCTTTTTTATGCACTTTTCGGGCTTAATTTCTGAATTTTTCATTTTTCCAATTGGGGTTTTTTCGGGTTTCCAAACTAAAGGAAAAAACTTATTCGGTTCGAATTGGGTTGCAAAGGGAAAAAAAATTTACAACTTTTTCTGGCCAATTTTTTTAGGTGTCAAATGAGGGCCTACTTCATTGTCCAGATTGCTAATTGCTTTACCATATGCGTCTCGAGATTAATTTAAGTTTAGAGATATGTTTAGCGCGTTTTTCAAAGCAACATCTCACATATTTCCCATAACCGATCAAAACAAAGGTATGGAGATCATTAACAAATTTTGTAAACGCTAAATAGAACTTTGAGTTAACAATTAACTCGGATTGATTTACAAACTTACAAAAAATGATAGTCTCAAAATCTCACCGGGTTTGTTAATCTCCACACTTATTCATTAAGTCGTCAATTTTCACTCAATTTCCATGTTTAGTCAATTTCGGCTTTGTGCATTTTAATTTTAAAATTTGAAACTTTAAAACGATTTTTAATGATATTTTTGAAAAATTTAAATTTAATTTTTTATTTATTTTGAAGAAAAATGTTTTTGTCTTTTTCAAAAATTTCCAATTTTTATGGATTTTTTTGGGCATTTTGGAAATTTGTGAAGTTTTAGAAATACGCACTTGTCACCCCTCCCCCCCCCCCCCCCAACTTAGACTTTTGTATTGTCCCCAATTAAAAGGACTCAAATCTAAACAAGGAAAAATAAGAAGTGCAATAAATAAAAGAAATGGGGAAAATGCTGAATTTTATTTAATCAAAGACCGTGATACACTAGATCAAGGAAACACAAACATGAATATCATCCAAGCCAAAACAAAAACAACCAACACAATCACTATACAAATACTTCACTGGGGTTGTGGGTGGGAACTACCAGGCACACTCGGGTCGTGAGGATCCTAAAACTAACTCGGAGGGGGAGTACCAAATGACAATTGATACATTCGAGCTTGAAGGCGATGCATCATGCTCGTATCACGTTGATAAGCTTGCGGATTAGATTTTTTATACCTAGTGTATTGAGTAATAAACCCGTCAACTTTGATTTCAAGCACCGTGAGGCGCCTATCAAAATTAGTCCCAGGAAGCTCGAAATCGGAATCAACCTCCTCCTCGTATTCTTCCTCCTGCTCCTTCATCTCAACATCGTCCTCCTCCTCGGCGCTGCTCTCCGCATCATCGGAATCGTCATATTCCCTGGCACATAATAGCACTCTTTGGCTTCTCTCTTATTTCGGGTGGCCTGCCAAATGAGATTGGGAGGCGAAGGGTACCGTCTTGAGGGACAATAAGTATGTTGGTGAGAATAGAAGTAATGAGCCGCGCATACGGAAGAGGAGTAGTGCCCTTTTTGTCTAGCACAATAAAGAAAACATCTCGATAAACTATGTGTGCCAAATTTATGGCCGAGGAGCGGTCAAAGAGGTGATAAACAAGAGTAGCTTGTCGGGGTCTCATGCTAGAATCATTGGAGTTTTGCAATATGCTGGCACAGATGATTTGAAATGTGAGAGGCACCTTTTCTCTCATTCAGACGACCCTAAAAATGCCCGAACCCCAAACTTCATCGGGCGCTATATGTTGAATGCAAACATCTTTGTCGATGGCGGCAAGAGCATTGGGGTAGGTGAAGTTGGTGGGATTTGGGACATATTTTTCGATAAGGGTCTCAATAGAAAAGGGAATGCGTTGGCCGTCCACACGTGCCTCGGTGAAAAAGTCAGTGGTACGGACAAGAGTACCATAAAACTCTCGGATCGAGGTGTCCTAAACTGCATTGTAAGGCTCGTTTAGATAGCGGAACCAACCCTTCGGGGAAAAAAGATTGGTGACAGAATTTGGCAACTCTTGCCATTGCACCGCTCGTTCAATTTAAAGCTTGCGAGACGGCCTGAAAAACTGCTCGCACCACCATTTCTCTTTATCGGAGCGGTATATGGGATTGTTGTTAATGAACTTAATGGAGTTATATTTTGGGGGCCAGACTATCTACCGTGGTAGGAAAGGTGTGTTGGCAGGAGCAATTTAGAATATAGGGAGGAGGAGAGTTTAAAATAGATGATGGGGAAGAGATGAGGGGAATGGTGTGTATTTATAAATGGGCATTGGGGGGGGGGGGGAGAGGGTTGAAATTGGAGGGAAGGTGAATGGAGGGAAAAGGGAAAAGAATTGGGGGGAATGTGAATGGATGGAGAAAAATGAAGTTAAGGGAAATGGTTGTATTGGGGAGAAGAAGGGCTACACCTAGGGACTGTCGAAGAAAACCAGAGGGCAATCCGGACTCGGTGCCCAGGGGCTGTCCGAACTAGCCCTTAATTTGTAGCAGATTTTCCCTTGAAGGAGATCCGAACCGGTTGCCCAAGAGTGGTCCGGACCACAGCTCAATTTGCAATAGATTTCCCTTAAAGGCTTTTTACTCCACTAACATACTCTTAAGGCTCTCCCGCGATGATATCAACTCAACATGAACCCGATTTTGCTTAACCCTAATTTTGAATCCCTAGGCATTCTCACAATGCGGTGTGCTTCCAAACTTGCCTACTGTGATATATACCTTCTGACTTAAACTACTCTACCTATCCTAACCTACGCTATTCTACTATACAAAAGAGTCATCCCATACGCGTCAGGGGTGTGACGACGTCTCAACTGCATCTTACTCAGCCCTGTAATCGGGTTCTAACAACCAAATGGTGTCGACATCCTCTAAGCACACCTCTAAATATGGCTTTAGGCGTTGACCATTAACTTTGAACGTACTTCCCCCCTTTTGATCTTCCAATTCCATAGCTCCATGAGGGAATACGTTCTTTATAATGAATGGGCCAATCCACAGAGATCGTAACTTACGCGGAAATAGATGAAGCCGAGAGTTGTAGAGAAGCACATTTTGCCCGGTAAGAAACTCTTTCTATCGGATAATCTTATTGTGTGCGAGTTTCATCCTTTCTTTGGATATTTTAGCATTTTCATATTAGTTATTGCGTATCTCCTTTAACTCATTTAACTGAAGCTTGCGAGCTTCACCAGCTTTGTCCATGTAATAATTCAACCTCTTAATGGCCAAATACGCTTTGCGTTCTAACTCGATGGGAAGATGGAAAGGTTTTCCATACACAAAGTGGAACGGGGACATTCCGAGTGGATTCTTGTCTGTGGTACGATAGGCACATAGCGAATCATTCAATCGAAGGGACCAATCTTTTCGGTTAGGATCAATGGTCTTCTCGAGGATGTTCTTGATTTTTCGATTCTCCAGCTCAGCCTTCCCATTCATTTGTAGGAGATAGGTCATTCCAACCTTTTGAACGACGCTATAATTTCTCATAAGCTTTTCAAATGGCCTGTTGCAAAAATGCATGCCATTATCACTAATTGTTTATTTCGGAGCACCGAAGCGAGAAAGTATGTGTTCCTGCAAGAAACATATCACCACTTTATTGTCATTTGTTTTGGTAGCTATAGATTGCACCCATTTAGAAATGTAGTCCACCGCAATAAGGATGTATAGGTATCCAGAAGACGGAGGAAAAGGATCCATGAAGTTAATACCCCAGCAGCCAAAAATATCAATAATGAGTATAGGGGTTAATGGCATCATGTCTCGTCGGGAAATAGCCCCCCCCCCCCCCCCAGTTGACATTTATAACGTGATTTGCAACTATTGCTCAAATCTAAAAACATAGTGGGCCAGTAGAGACCACTTTGGAGAAATTTGGCGACCGTCTTTTTGGTCAAGAAATGACCCCCACATGCTTTCAAATGACAAAATTGGATGACTTTGAGTATTTCATCATCCGGTACACACCGTCCGGTAATTTGGTCCGCACAATACTTAAAGAGAAATAGATAATCATAGAAAAACATGCATGACCAAGTAATGAACCTATTCTTCTTTTGCGGTGTCCCATCGGGAGGGACGGCTCCGATGACAAGATAATTGACTATATCCGCAAACTAGAGGAGAGAGGAGGTAGCAAAAAGTTGTTCATTCGGGAAATATTCATCTATGGGTATAGGATCACTAGGTACGTCGGAATAAAGCCGGGATAAGTGATTGGTAACCACATTTACTACTCCTTTTCTATCTTTAAATCAGAGATTAAACTCTTATAGGAGTAGGATCCACCATATGAGGAGCGACTTTACATCTTTCTTTGTAAGGAGGCATTTCAACGTCGTGTGGTCGGTAAAGCAAGTAATGGGTGAATCGGTGAGGTAGGAACGAAACTTGTCTAGATAAAATACTACCGCTAGAAATTCTATCTCCGTAGTGGAGTAATTGAGTTGTGGTCCAGTTAAAGTTCGGCTAGCGCAGTAGATGACATGAGCCTTCTTGTCTTTCCTTTCAAAACAACCCCTATTGCAAAATCACTCACATCACATATAAGCTCAAATGACAAAGACCAATCCAGAGCTTACACGAGGAATGAAAGACGAGTTGTAAGTTTTGTATCGTAGTAAATAAGAAGCATATCTAATGTGCTCCCCAGCAACTGATTGATGCAAACCCCGATAAGTTTCAAATCTTTTATGTTAACTCCAATATCCTTTGGGGGTTTTCTTTTACTGTCAACTGTAACAAACAAAATTAATGTCAGTGATACATTTCATCAAACACAAAGAAAACAAGATTTCAAAAAATAAAAATAAAAACAACATATCCCATTGTTATAAGGTGGACACTTGGGACCTTGGTACACATCATTTCCCTCTAGTGGGGGTATTGCCAATTTTTCATCACTACCCCATGATCAAAATAGTCTTTATTGGTATCAGGAATATTGAAAACTAAAGCTCTATTCAAAAATCTAGTTTTTAAATGGAAAGTATTGTCACTAGTAACCCATCTATAGTAATACATAATTTCAGGAATTCCCAAATGAGTTCCATGAAGTTGATTCAATCTATGTACTCCATTAACTATCATCCATGTATTTGGAGCTACTCTTGCAGGTACAATATCGAAATATTGGCAAAACTCCAAATATAGGGGATTTGATGGGAAAGAAAAGCCACACTCAGCTACAAAAAGACTTGGGAACTAATGTCCCTCCGCCAAAGAAAGTAAATCCGAAGGACCAGAAAGTTCTTCCAAAATAACCCACGAAGGGATTGAAAACTCAGACCAAAATTTATCTAACGATTCAACAAGATAAACGGCATGCTTCATCCCACTCAAATGGGGTGTCCTTAATGAGAAGGTTACTATAGGGCCTAGCGATGACTCTAAAGTCCTTAATAAACCTTTTATAAAACCCCGCGTGGCCTAAGAAAGAACGCACGTCTTTTAGTGATTTCGACGGAGGTAGCTTAGCTATGACATCTATATTAGCTCTATCAACTTCAATTACTTTGTGTGAGACAATGTGGCAAAGAACTATTCCTTCAATGACCATAAAATGGCATTTTTCCCAATTCAGCACTAAGTTCTTTTCCACACATCGAGCAAGTACTTTCTCAAGATTTATTAAAAAAAGATCGAAAGAGGTGCTAAAAACTCTATAGTCATCCATGAATACATTAAGTCCTCTCTCAATCATGTCACTAAAAAGACTTAACATGCACCTTTGAAAGGTCGTGGGTGCATTACACAATCTGAATGTCATACGTTTGTAGGAAAACATACCAAAAGGACATGTAAAAGTCATTTTCTCTTGGTCAAGCACATCGACCTCTTTTTGGTTATATCTGGAACAACCATTTAGGAAGCAATAATAAGGGTATCCTGCTACTCTCTCTAGCATCTGATCAATGAATGGCAGGGGGAAATGGTATTTCCTAGTTCCCGCATTGAGTTTTCAGTATTCAATGCAAACGTGCCACCTAGTGGTGGTACGTTGGGGGACTAGCTCACCCTTAGCATTTTCAATCTGGTCATGCCCAATTTCTTCGGGACAACTTGTATGGGACTAACCCACTTTCTATCCAAGATTGGGTAGATAATCTTGGCATCCAACAACTTAATAATTACTGCCCTCACTACCTCTTTCATGGTAGGGTTCAATCTTCTTTGCATTTCCCTTGAGGGTTTTATGTCCTCCTTGAGGTGGATTTTATGGGTACAAATCAAAGGACTTATACCTTTCAAATCAGCTATACACCAACCCAAAGCACTTTGGTGCTTCCTCAAATTTTTTAACAATTTATCCTCTTGCTCTTCATCTAGGCTAGATGAGATAATAACAGGACATGTCTATTTCTCTCCTAAATAAGCATATTTGACATTAAAGGGTAGTTTCTTTAATTCGTGGGTGGGAAATTTTTCACTGGAGGGAACCATGCATGCCTCCCTCGGTGGTAGTTCCTCAAATCTAGAAACCCAACTTACATCTCTCACGTCCTCGTCTAATGATCTCTCATCAAGTATCTCTCTCCACTCCCATATTTCCATTTCAAAGTAGGTGTACGCTCACGCACTCTCATTGATCAAAACAAGGCAAGATCATTACGCATCTCCAATATAATTTTCCTCTATGTGATCCTCTACGATCTCATCAATCAGGCTTACTGCATGAAGATTTCTTCTTCCCCCACATGTTGGGCTATGTTAAAGATGTTTGTCTCTAACGTCAAGTTCCCGCAAGTGAGTTGTATCTGCCAATTACGAGTATTAATCAAAGCGTTAGACGTATCTAAGAATGGGTGCCCAAGGATAATGGAAACATTATTACTCGAGGCGAAGGAGGGCTCCGTGTCCCAAATGATAAAATCTATCGAAAGTAGAAAGTGTCAACTTGGACTATCAGGTCCTCTACAATACCCTATGGTATCTTCACAATTCGATCCGCTAATTGGAGAGTGATCTTTGTGGGCTTTAGGTCACCTAAATAAAGTTTCCTATAAATGGATTAGGGGAGGATATTGACACTCGCCCCTAAATCTAGTAAGGCTTTTTCAATTCGATTATTTCCTATGATGCAGGAAATGGTAGGTGCACCGGGATCCTTGAACTTTGGTGGGAGATCATTGAGTAAAACGGAGATCACATTTTATGCTAGAAACACGTTCTTCTTTACCTTAAGCCTCCTCTTCACCGTCAATAAGTCTTTGATAACTTTTGCATAAGGAGGAATTTTCTTGATGGCATCGAGGAAAGGTAACTTTGACTTTACTTGCTTAAGGAATTCTAGCACATCATCACGGGGTTGACTTTTTAGAAAGGCACCAACCATTGAGGAAATGGCGCTGCGGTGGGTGGTTTCACTACTATCTTGGGTTCACTAGTGTCGTCTTTTCACTCTCTTTTAATGGGACATCTTTGGCATTTTTCGTGCCATGAGAAATCTCCTTGTCTTTCGGTGCATCATGTGGAGGAGGTGATAAATCAATAACCCTCCCACTACGTAGAGTGGTGATGGCTTGACATTTCTATTGATGTTCAGTGGAAGTAGAGCTAACACTAGTTTCACCTTGGGAGGTATTTAGCCCTGAACAGGAAACTTACCCTTCTTTTGGACACTCAATAATGAATGCAACTTCGAAATGCTCGCATTTATGTCAGTGAACATGCGCTCATATCTAGCATTAGTTATACTTTGGGAGTTTATGAATTGGTTTATCGTGTCCTCAAGAGTTCTCCACGGTGGAGTGATATATGGATCTGGAGGAGGTGGTGTTGTCCCGGGTCCTTGCAAAAGTGGTGTTTATTGAAAATATGGAGGTGGAGGAGGGGCAACATGTGAATTAGGATTCAATGCAGCTTGCGATTGACCATAGCTAAAACCTGGGTGGTTTTTCCATGAAGGGTTATAAAAAAATTTGTACGGGGCACCGAAATTACCCTTGAATCCTACTACACCACTTACCTGCTCATTAAGAATAACTTTGTAAGCAAGAATTGTCGTACATTCCTCTATTGAAGTCCCGCTTCATAAATAGCACATACCTTCTCAACGGGAATGTGGATGGGTCCAGTTGGTTCTCTTACGCACAGCGAGTAACTCTCTCATACCTTTCTCAATTTGATTAAGTTGATGGTTCGTCATGGTATCTTTGTCGACGTAGAATAGACCGAATGTCGATGGATTGGTGGCCACTTGGCGAGTTCTATTCTGAGTGCTAGGGTCAGATGTATCCCATGCGTGAGTGGTGTCGGTGACATACCTCAAGGGGAGCTCAACATAATTAGCGTCTAATTCGATAAAGGGGCCATTGCACATTATTTCAACAAGTTTTTTGGAGTTGATGTTTAGCCCATTATGGAAGAATGAAATGATTTGTTGTTTATCAAGTCCATGGTGAAGGCATGAAGAAACTAACTCATTGAAATGCTCAAAACATGGATAAAATGGATCATTTTAGAATTTTTGGAAGGTTTCAATTTGAGACTTAATGGATTTCATTTTATGTGGAGGGAAGAACTTCTTGAGAAACTTAGATTGTAACTCGTTCCACGATGTAATCGAATTAGGAGGTAAAGACCGTAGCCAAGTCTTAGCTTTATCCTTGAGAGAAAATGCGAAATGCTTGAGGCGGATCACATCTTTCGTGCATACTTGATCGCTGAATGTATCACACGCCTCCTCAAACTCTCGAATGTGGAGATAGGGATTTTTCAATTCCATTCCATGATATGTGGGAAGGATTTGGATCATTCGATTCCAAAAATGGATTTTCCCTTCATTATATAGGAGAAAAATGAAGCCCGTAGTGACAAACTGTTCCGGGTACATGAATTCTCTCAAGGGCCGATAAGGTGCCTCTCCCTTACCCGCGCCTACGCTATTGTGTTGTGAAATGGTTCTCTCACTTAACGACTCAGTATCCTCACTCGGTGTGCTAGGAGTGTAACCTGATGGGTAACTAGCTATTGAGTTTGGAGGGGTAGAAAGTGGAACCCAAAATTAAGGATTGTTAGGCGTGTGTGGGCTATCTGGGTTGTACTCGACAATCGGGTTTTTGTGAATGTGCGTGGGAGTGGCTTGAGGAGTTTGTGATGGATTTCGCATTAACGAGCTTTTGAGAGATGTGGTATGTTTATTTATTTATTTTTTTTGGATTTAAATAAATTTTTAGTCAAATTTATAAATTAACTCGATCTAACCTACGGTCTACCTAATTCCCCGGTAACGACGCCAAAAACATGACGATACTCAATTTGTGTCTAAAGTGCGTGTTAATTATAGTTCAAGTGCAAACCGATCGTGAAAGTAATAAACCCAGTAAGATGGGGTATCGATCCTCAGGAAAATATGACGTGGATATGTGATGACGTTGGAGGGATAGAGAATCCTAACTTGACTCTAAAAAGAAACGAGAGTATGCTTTGAATGGGAGTATATCTACGAACTAAATGCAGATTTAAATTAACTACAACTAAATTAAATGCTATTGAAGTGAAACTAGTCTATCTAAACTAAGAACATATGACTATTATATGGATGACTTAACTACGAATGGAAATAATAGGTTGGGTTACAATCACCCACACCCTACTAATTCACCTCGAAGGATACTAGATTTCAAAATTAAAACTTTAAATGAACCCAGTATTTATTAATCTTAAGCATTATGTATATAAAGTAATGAATCCCGCATCATACGAAATCAAAGGCAAGAATAAAGCGGTGTCACATTAGCTAACATGCACGTCACACTCTTAAGAATCCCGATTACCTAGGGCAAACGAGATCAAAAGTCCAACGACGATTGAGAAAGTTGCGCAACACGATTCCTTTAAGATTTTAATTCAAAAATTTATTTCCCATTATGATGAATTACATCGGGTTGGGTTCATGCATCCCAACCGTTAAAAACATAGCCGTACATAACTAAACTAAATAAAAACACAATTTTTGAGAAATGAAACATCATACTAATTGGAGAATGGGGAAAAACAAAGTGCTGAATCAAAACAAATAACTAATCTAAGTAAGCACTGAAGGAATAAAGGAAAAATATTACTTGTATTAAAGAAATCCAAGAAAATAAAACTTAAATCTTCACTCTCAAGGAAAACTAAAGTTTTTGGCTACAAAACCCTTCTACTACAGCTGGAAACCTAATTTTTCAAACCCCAAATACTGTGTTACAATTTTAATAAATAGTCTTCAAAATTTACAAGAGATTGAGCCAACATAAAACTCCTAAAAAAATAAGAAATTCTAAGAAAATCCAAACCGGTCCGGATCGGCGGGGCTAGACGGTTTGAATCGCTTCCTTATTTGAATCAGGCATCTGCATAGGGGCGGTCCGGATCCTTTATTTTTAAAAGGTCTGGATCGCTCCTATTTCTTATTCAGAGATCTTACTGCCAAACCGGTCCACATCCTTTATTTTTAAAAGGTCCGGATCGGCTTTGATTTTCATCAAGAACTTTTTCCTCTAACTACTCTCATCTTTAGAACCTTGTAACTTCTTCTCTGGAACTCGGACTTGAACGTCGTTTCTTCCTTCGCACTTGTAGCTCGAGGTCTTCAGTTTTCATTTTGTTTTTTTGTCCAGACTCCTACTGGAAATTACATTTTTGCCATTTTGACTTTTCTTCCTTGATTTATTTCAATGTTTATGCAATTTATTTCTTTCTCGATAATTTAAATGCCTGCAAAATTCATGAGAAATGCATGAAACTATATAGACTAGTTAGAAGGAGTCATTATCAAGGAAATGAGATAAATCAACACATTTTACATTATTCAAGATGATAAAATTCCCTAAATTAAGGGGATAAATTCAGAAGAATTTATGCCTAATCACGCATCAAGCATTGAGTTATTATATGATTAAGGCCAACCGAGCCAAGTAGTGCAACATCGGACCACTCAGGGATGTTTGCATCACTTGTTGAATTAATGGGGCAATATCAAGAAAAATACAGTCTCGATTAGTCCAGTAATTTATGTATAACTTTACTGTATTTTCACGCATGATATGCGTGGTTGATTTTTGGGATGCAAATGAGGTTCACAAGTGATAATTGCATGTGAACATGTGGTATACAGGATATGGGTGCCCTAGTTAGTTCGATATTCAATATCATATGAGAAAGGATAATGTGGTGGAAAATGCAACGAGCCGAGTACCTGTAGGGCAATTGGTAGTGTGTAACGGGAATTGGGTAGATCTTCATTAGGAGAAGGAGGTAGTCCGGACCTATATGGCAGTGATGCCTATGACACCCGAAATCATTCTTAAAGTTATGAAGGTATATGCGCGGGATTCCCTTGTCAGAATGGGATACAAAAGTTATTAATAGTAGAGCAGATTCTTACTCAGTCAGTGCTGAGGGTGGCTTACGCTTCAATGGGAGTTTGATTCTCCCAAATAACAAGGACCTATAGCTTGCTGATATGGAAGAGGGGAATGGGTCATGATTTTTTATGCATCCCAGAGGGGATAAGATGTAATAGGAGTTAATGAACCAGTATTGGCGATCTAATGTGAAGTGAGATATGGAAAATTTTGTCTCTAGGTGCACCACTTGTCAAATGAAGAAGGTTGATCATAGGATACCAGTCGGAGTTTTGCAGCCATTGGATAATTTCGATGTAGGAAGGAGAGTATATATCGATGGATTTCATTTTGGAGTTTTTGACATCGTGGAGTGGTGATGATTCCATCTGGGTTATTTGGATCGATTAACTAAGGTGGAGCAGTTTTTACTAGTTTGGGTGGGTTACTCGACATGGAAGTATGCCCATCTTTTTATTATAGAGATAGTGAAATCACACGGGGTGCATCCCAAAAATGTTTCAGGTCGAGATAAGATCTTTGTATCCCACCTATGGCAGAGTTTTTTAGGGGGCCATGGTGACTAAGTCACATTTGAGCACGATATATCAACCATGGATCGATGGTTAGATGGAGAGAGTGAATAAGATGTTGGAGGATATGCTGAGGATATGCATTCTGGACCTTAGGGTACCTAGGAGCAGTGTAATCCAATGATAGAGTTTACATGTAAAACTAGTGCTAGTTTGCCATTGGCATGACACCATTTGAGGTTTTGTATAGGAGAACTTATCGTTCACCTTCTTATTGGCTCGAGGTGGGAGACAACAAGCTTCTCGGGCTGGGTATGATTCAGGATATGTCAGCGAAGATTGAGTTGATCAAGAGTCTCATTTGGGTAGCTCAAGGCAGGCAGAAGAGTTATGCCGATACGAACCAAAGATTTTTGGAGTTTGATACAGGATATCAGGTGTTGTTATCGGTATATCCCATGAAGGGAGTAATGCGGTTCGAGAAGAATATAAAGTTAGCACCAAGGTTTGTGGGACCTTTTCAAATCATCAAGAGGGTAAGGACGGCTTCATATAGGCTTGCCTTATTAGAGATTTTGCAGAGGATATATGACGTTTTCTATATGCCGTCGGTTAGGAGGCATCTCAAGGATTGTAGACACCACATTCTAGGACGCCCCCCAGGTCTCTCCTTAGGTCCCTATAACCTCCCCATTCACTACAAAATAGGTCATACTCCGAAGATCGATCTAATGGCTATCGGGCACTCCCGGGCCCCGTTTGACTCCAGTCAACTCCATCGTTAGAATGAAAGATCAATTAATCTTTAAAGGGATCTCATTCCCCTTTCCAACGGTCTGTCATATGCACAAAACGACATAATAATTCAAATAAAAGGTTCATTGTACTATGGAAAACCGATCCGGAGGCCATTTCGGGCCCCATTTGACTCCGGTCAACTTCATCATTAGAGCAAAATCTCAATGGATTTTTGAAAGGATATAAAACCCCTATCCAACGGTCCTCCCTATGCATAATGTGGAATAACCGTTCGAACGAATGATTTATTTTCCCACGAAATCTGATTCGAAGGCCACCAAGCGCTCCCAGACTCCATTTGACCAAGCTCAACTCTTCATCTCAAATCAGAGCGAATGAATCTTCGAAGAGCACTGAAAAACATTTCCAATGGTCTGCCTCATTCATGAATTAGCCTTACGGTATGGACGAATGACTTGTTTTACTTTGAAAGGTCACCTGGCACTTTCGAGCCCCATTTGACGAACGACCTCTCCAAGATAAGCAAAGCTATTTGGAACATCGAAGTACCTCACATAACCTTTCCAACGGTCAGTCCCATGTATGATTCAGACTTACGGTTTGGACAAATGATCCATCGTAGTCTCATGATCTTCCGTCCAAAGGATCAATGGGTGCTTTCGAGCCCCGTTTGACCGAAAGTCAGCTCCCGGACCTGGGGGCATCCCAAAGGACTCTAAAAGGTATCTAAATTTCCTTTCTAATGGTATGCCCGTGCATAATATGGAATTATGTGTAGCTCCCCATATTTCTGTTCATTTAATATTTAATTAATTCGAGAAAATTTTAAATTACTTGTGTGTCGTAATTTAATTGAATTAGTTATGTTAATATTTATTTAAATATTAATCGGAGAGATGATGGTTAATATTTACGAAAATTAAATTACTAAGTAAATAGTAATAATTTATTTACGTCATAACGTGTATAAGTGACGTGGAATTTATTTATCTCAGCCGAAAGTCGTATATAGACTAAGTTGGGTGTGAGATAGGGACTTTTTATAAATTAATTTGGATGTCAATTATGAGTTCATGGTTATGTCTGGATGACCCGAGATAGTCCAAAAAGTGTACCCTGGGTGGTAAATGGGTCATGGGATATTTTTGGGCATAACCGAGCCCACTCAGGGGTATTTTGGCCATTTTAATTAGGCTCATATGATTAAAAACGGGATTTTGAGATAAAAACCTAAGTTTTGAAGTTATGGACAGCCATAACTCATTTGGGAGAAATTTGAGAACATAAGGGACAAAGAGGGAGGACTCTTGAGAGCCAAAGAGGAAGAATAAGGAAGGTGTTCTTCATTACACAATGATCTCTACACCAAAGGATAATCAGACAGTACGAATTTATAATGCAAGTGGTTAAATTGCTTCAATGTAAATTGGTGATATTCAATTCATATCATAGTAGGTGTTATACAAATGATTTTTGGATTGGGTTAATACAAATTGGGTTTTGATTTGGGGAAGTTACGAATCAAGTTATTGGGATTGGTTTTCATTCATAAGGATTTTAGTGGATAATTTTGGGTAAAAAGCTTCACTAAATTTCATTGGGGAAGTTACGAATCAAGTTAATGGTGATTATGTCCATGTTGCCCTCTAGAAAATGGCATTTTCTAACTTTCGTTCTCTAATATGCTTTTTCCAAAACGGCCCCAAAATGTCATTTTAAAAATCTGGGCATATTGAGTAAACTGAAAACCTCATATTTGGGGATATTGTATTATGGACCAAGGGGGTGTCCGGATATTTTGGTTGAGTAATGCCATGATAATAGATTAATCAATGGGGTATTAATTAATTAAAGCTTATAGCTAGAATAATTTATTATAGGATGATATAATAAATTGTTAAATATTATTTACTTAGGAGTGTTCTCTTTTAAGGAGTACGTTCTAAGAGATGGAAATTCGGGCTAGGTGAGCAAGTTCGGGTACATTAGTTGTGTGACAGCAGGGAGATGTTAAATTAATTAATGAGTACATTAATTAAATTAGAGTAGGATCATAGACTCGGGGAGTTAATAAGTTAATTAATGGGCATATTAATTAAATTTGAGTCGGACCATAGACTCGGGGAGATAATAAGTTAATTAATGTGCATGTTAACTAAATTAGAGCTGGACCATAAACTCTGGGAGATATTGTAATACCCCGTATTTTTATGCTATATTAATTTGGGGGATTTATTAAATTTAATGAGAGTGTATTATTTAATAAAAATCCGGAAATTAATTATAATTATTGACGTGACGTGAGTTAGTAATTATATGAAATTGTTGAATATTACTTATGAGCATAGTAATATATGATATTGATTATAGTAAATGTCACGAGTGAATTAAATGGCAGTTTTGGGAATTTTAGTCGGGACGCGCCCGTGTCGCGTCGGGATTAATTATTAATATATAAAAGTGAATATTTTATAAGTTGTTCGTATGGTCGTTTTGAGTGCGCCAACGCGTCTGGAAGGGTCGAGATAGTCAGAAAAGTGTACCCGGGGGTTTAGTTTGAGTCTCGGGGTGTTTTTAGGCCTAATTAGTGACCCGGGAGGGCATTTTGGTCATTTTACAAAATAGGGTAAGTAAACTCACGAATTTTAGCAGCCTTTATCAGCTGGTTAAGTTAGCCTTTTAGGGTTAGAACCTACAAAATCCTAGAACGGCCATTAGAGAAGAGAGGAGAGACCTTTCAAGGAGATTCAAGGCCAAAACACCACCGTTTGCACCGCCGTCACCACCAACGCGTAGATCGCGAGGAGGAGAACGCAACCACACCAATACCAACAGGAAACCAGACCTCTGAAATCCCAGGCAAGTGTTTAACTTGCGTATTTTCGTTGGTGCAATATTCATATTAGTTAGGAATGATTAGGAGTATAATCTATGGAAGAAAACCCCACTTTTTGATAGGAATTTGCATGTAGAAAAGATTAAAACCATATTCTGGAAGTCTTATATGATGTAGATGATTAACCCACGAATTTTGATGATTATGTAGAAGGAAATTCTGGAGAAAAACTGACTAGAATATAAGTTAAGAAAACTTAGGCTTCTTGATGATTAGATGAGATTTTAGGTTGTTTAATCATGTTTAATGATGGTTATACGCATGCTTAACGTTAGAAACATCTGGTAATATGTTATTATGTTTGTGGTATAAGTTTTGGGACGATTAGGGTTGGAAAATATGAATTTGAATGAAGAATTTTGGTGAAACCCGCAACTGCAATTCTACAGAATTTTCGCATACCTGCTTGATCGATCGATCGACCTTAGAGCGTCGATCGATCGAAGGTTCGATTGATCGAGCCCCAGCCGTCGATCGATCGACCCTTCCTGGCAGCCTCTTATTTCCCCATGCTTAATTAGTTGAATTAATTTATCATGGAATAATCCTTGGGCATATTAAATAAAATGTTTTGGGATATAGGAGAGACCAGTAGGACATATGATTAAGTGTTGAGAACTTTATTATGAAATGATTATTGTGTTTTAAGGATAATTAATTAAGGAATGACGAACTACGTATTTCAAGTGAGGGATTATGACGAATACCTACGATAGTGAATAGATGTCTACCTACTGAATTTGTTACTTGGATGGATAGAACCCATGAGTGTTCCATAACTAGTGAGAAAACCCTTCGAGTTAAAGTTAGAGACGAAACCTTATGCGTAATACTAATAATGTAAAATTAAGGATAAATGTTGTAATTATGGGTAACGAGAGTGACCTATATTAATATGATGAAAGTAGTATATTTATATGATTGTGTGTGCATATATTATATACATGTGAAAAACGTACCCGCGCTACTTGCTATCCCTGAGGTTACCGCGATGGGACGGTCTTATCCTGTGTTGCCTTACGGGGGATATTGATTCGTACCCTAGAAGATAGGAATCCTAGGTACAGGCTATCGAATCGGTAGTCACGGTCCTAAGAGACGCGAGGGTATGTGCTGACCTCTTGGACTTGGAAACTATACTTCGCCTCAATATTGTTTGTGTTTGTATTGATACAGTTCGAGAGTGATTCCGAACTTGTATTTCCCTTAGTACGATTGATACGGGGATTGGATAGCAGAGTATGCCCGCACCATAATTTTTATGTGGGGTGCCATTAGAATATATATATTACACGAGTATTTAATATATATGAAGTTCTGAAACTTGGAACTACCTACTGTGATTTGGTAAGTAAGTCATGTTTGATGAATCAGATTGGAAATACTTGTTTTATGAGAGTATAATATGACACTGGGAAACTTTATAAATTAATGAAGCTAAAACGAGAGTTGTGCTACACTTTGAAAGTACCCTTTTCACACATTGACATTGTTCATTTTTTTTAAAAACTTACGAGTAAGTTAAGATAAACTAAATTATTGGGAAGGTTAGTATGATAATATGTTAAGTTAAACCATTTGGGGAAGGTTAGTACGATAGGCGTGCACACTAGAAGAGAGGTGAGAATTTCGCAAGAGAGTGTCGAACTAATATGTTATTGCATTGGCCTGTATCAATTTAAATACATGCTAAACTAATTTTAAATCATACACACTTTCGGGCTCTGACCCGTTTTATCTCTCCCTCTCCCCCTTGTATATATATATATGTATGTATTTCAGGTGCCCAGCCACAGGGGCGTCTTGTTTAGGATCTTTTGTAAGGAATGCGCTGCAGCTTAGGTGGGAGTTGCAGGTCTTTTTTTGATTAGACGACTTCATTCATTCAGATCCACTCCTAGCATTTTCATTCAGATGGGCATGTGTAGCCCTTTCCATTATTTCGTTATGTTGGGACATTGTTATTTCAGTTATTTCCTAGTTCGTTATTATGGGATTTTGTTCAGGACGGATGTATTACTTTATTTTCTCGCATGTTGACATTCGTTGATGAATGTTTTATATATTGGATTCTTTCGTTCCAGTTTATTGTGGTGTGAATCTTATTCATTGAGCTTTGTTAATAATTTAAATAAATCTTTTCTTTAAATAAAATTTGGAAGTTAATGTTAAAAAAAAAATTGGTTTTGACACTTAGCTTAATTATTTAGGGTGTTTAATTGGAAAGTTTCTTTTTACGACAGTGATGCTAAGAATGAACCAAACTGTTCACCTTGATTTAATTTAATAAAGGAGTGATCGCCCGGTATTTAATTAGGCGGGGTGTCACAGGTGGTATCAGAGCATCAGGTTCTAGTGTCCTTTAGGATCTGTGCGGCTTATTATGCTTTCAGCGTTGCTTTCTTTGATATAGAGCCCTAATACTAGGAATGTTGTGTTCATCTCTATACTTTGGGAATTCGTGCTTCTGCGATTTGTTTATTTGAATGATGAACTCCTCCAAATTTACTTAAATTTTCAGATGGATCGTTGAGGAGAAGTAGCTAACACGGTCAGGGGAAGAAAAGAGCTAGATCGACTCACACCTCAAGTATCCCCAGAGAGAATATCAACCGCCGAGTTAGCAGGTATCGTGGCGCAAGCAGTTACCACTGCGGTCTTGCAATATCAAGAACGCATCATACAACTTACAGGAGGCAAAAGACCTAGAGAGGTTAACCAAAGGCATGTGACTAAAGATGACAGTCGTGCGAAGGCACCGAAATTGCAACAACAAACTACTCAAGACCGAGTTAGTTCCGCAAGTAACAAAATTTTTGTAAAGGGCCAAAAGTGTCAGGGCCAACGAAGCCAGATGCATAATGAAATCACAAGGAGGTGTTTCGGTTGTGGAATGGAAGGTCACAAACGTCAATTTTGTCCGAATCAGACTGGGGATAAACTACAATCCGACCAGCGAAGAATTTCGAAACTCTGCTATAAATGTGTACAGCCAGACCACAAGTGGAGGGATTGCCCTCACCCTGACAGGGTCTTTCCGAGAATTTCCCCTCAAGGCCAGCAAGACCAGGGAAAAAGAGAGGCTAGTCAATACCGTAAGGAAGGAAAGCAGTTTCGGGGGAGGTGTTTCCAATGTGGCAGGAATGGCCATAGGCGTCAAAATTGTCCAGAGAAGAATAGGGCCTCACGGCAGGAACGTGCTGACAATGTACCTCAGAAGCCAACTCCGCCACCTTTTTCAACAGCCTCAGTTCAGCAGAGAAAGCTACAGGGCGAACGTGTCTATAATTTCCCACAGGCAGTAACCCCGCAGGCACCACCCGCGGTTGAGGGTATGTTTTTCTATCCATGTTACCATGAGTCGAGATTTGTTTATTACGAGTGCAACGCACTATTTTATAAGCTAATTTTTTTTTTGCGAAAGCCTTAGGGTTGTTAGCCACGGCAGTGAGCTCAGTGACGTGTGTAGACTCACCATCTTGGGAGTGGGTCTTTTATTTTTCTTTATATGCCCGTGAGTGGGGGTAGAGATTGGTAGCTTAGTATTACCTGTATATATGTTAGTCTTAGACATACATTAGCTTGATGTTATATTCTGTATGGATTGGCTCGCCGCTTATAGAGCCATGATTATCTACTTCGGTGGAGCAGTGTTTTTGCCATTTCGGGGCAAGAGATGTTTGTAGTGGCGATGCCTCACCCAGAGGGAGGTTCGACCGCTCATTTGTATTACATAGAGGAGGATACCTCTAAGGAGGTTGTGATTCCCTTAAATTCGATCCCTGTTGTCAGGGAGTATTCCGATGTGTTTCAGGAGATACCTGGCCTACCGCCCAGTCGTGAGATAGACTTTGTTATAGATTTATTGCCAGATACGAGACCTATAGCACGCGCACCGTACCGTACGGCTCCAGCAGAGATGCGAGAGACACGAGATCAGATTGAGCAGCTGTTAGGTCAGGGCTTCATTCGCAGAAGTACCTCACTTTGAGGCGCTCCAGTTTTGTTTTGAAGAAGAGGGATGGTTCACTGAGATTGTGTGTGGACTACCGGGAGTTGAACAAGGTCACGATACGGAATAAGTACCCGTTGCCTCGAATCGATGATCTGTTCGACCAACTGAGGGGAGCAACTTTCTTTTCGAAGATAGATCTGAGGTCGGGATACCATCAGCTACGTATTAGGGAGCAGGATGTTTCTAAGACTGCATTCTTAACGAGATATGGGTCTTACGAGTTCAGAGTAATGCCATTCGGACTCACTAATGCTCCAGCCGTGTTCATGGACTTAATGAACCGATTATTCAGAGAGTTCTTGGATCAGTTTGTCATTTTTTTCATAGATGACATCTTGATATATTCCCATTCCGAGGAGGAGCATGCCGAGCACTTGAGGCAGGTTCTTCAGACTCTACAAGAGCATCAGCTGTATGCTAAGTATGAGAAGTGTGGATTTTGGTTGCAAGAAGTACAGTTCTTGGGACATGTTGTTTCTGAGCAGGGGATAGCAGTTGACCCGAGTAAAGTGTCAGCAGTAAGGGAGTGGGGACAGCCCACGACACTGACAGAGGTGCGTAGTTTCTTGGGGTTAGCCGGATACTACAGGAGATTCATTCGGCGATTCTCCAAGATAGCGGGTCCATTGACGAATCTGACTCGCAAAGGGGTACCGTATGTTTGGGATGATGCTTGCTAATTAGCTTTCGACGAGCTGAAATACAAGCTTACTTCAGCACCAGTCCTTGCCGTACCAAAATCGGGTGAGGAGTACCTGGTTTACACCGATGCGTCTTTACGGGGACTTGGAGGAGTACTCCAGCAGGAGGAGAAGGCTATAGCTTTTTATTCCCGCAAACTTAAGCCACATGAGAAGAATTACCCCACCCACGACCTGGAGTTAGAAGCGGTCGTATTTGCATTGCGGATATGGAGACACTATCTATTGGGAGAGAAATTCCGTTTGTTCACAGACCATAAATCACTGCAGTACCTGTTCACTCAGCGAGAGCTGAATATGCGTCAGCGCAGGTGATTAGAGTTTCTGAAAGACTATCAGTTCGATATACAGTATCATCCAGGGAAAGCCAATGTAGTTGCTGATTCATTGAGCCGTAGACCGGTAGAGGATGTTGCGAACGTTTGGAGAGCTAAGTGGAAGGAGTTGGGTCACCAGGACGCAGTAGCCCGTTCTTTCATATCCGTTATGTCTGTCACACCCGAGATTGTTACGAGGGTGATACAGACACAGACCACAGACCCGTTTTGCCAGGGGCAGATTGTGCGACTCCTAGCCGAGGGTGCTGAGTCCTATTCTGTTAGTTCTGATGGAGGTTTGTGGTTTAATGGGAGATTGGTGGTTCCAGAAGGGGCAGAGTTACGTCATGAAGTAATGACTCATTCTCATGGGTCCCGATTTGCAGTACATCCGGGAGGCGATAAGATGTACCAGGATATGAGGCGACAATACTAGTGGAGTGGGATGAAGAAGGACATTGCCGAGTTTGTGTCCAAGTGTTCTACCTGTCAGCTGGTTAAGGTGGACCACCAGAAACCATCAGGATTGCTTCAGCCATTGGAAGTACCCGCGTGGAAATGGGAGAGCATTTCCATGGACTTCATTACAGGGTTGCCTACATCACAGAGGGGCCACGATTCAATTTGGGTGATTGTAGACCGTTTGACCAAGGTGGCTCATTTTATGCCGGTGCGTATAGACTATACCACGGGTCAGTATGCTCAGTTGTTCATCGCTGAGATTGTCAGATTACACGGGGTGCCCCTAAATATTGTGTCCGATAGAGACAAGATTTTCGTGTCGCGTTTTTGGGAAAGCTTTCAGGAGGCTATGGGTACTGAGTTGAGGTTGAGTTCAGCTTATCACCCACAGACAGATGGACAAACAGAGCGTACTAATCAGATGTTAGAGGATATGCTACGCATGTGTGTTCTTGATTTTGGAGGAGGTTGGGAGCCACATCTTCCACTGGTCGAGTTTGCTTATAATAACTCCTATCAGTTCACGATTGGCATGGCTCCATTTGAGGCTTTGTATGGCAGGCCTTGTCGTTCCCCAACTTGTTGGCTTGAAGTGGGGGATAACAAGTTGTTAGGACCAGAGGTAATTCAGGAGACCTCTGCGAGGATTGAGATGATCTGGAGTCGCATTCGAGTAGCCCAAGATAGACAGAAGAGCTACGCCGATGCGAAACGGTTCTTCAGGGAATTTAACGTGGGAGACCAAGTGTTACTGCATGTGTCTCCTATGAAAGGAGTGATGAGGTTCGGGAAGAATGGAAAGTTGGCTCCGAGGTACGTGGGACCATTCCCTATCATTGAGAGGATCGGGCCAGTTGCATACAGATTGGGATTGCCAGAACATTTACATCGCATTCACGATGTATTTCACATCTCGTCGTTGAGACAATACCTTCGAGATGATATGGCCCATACTCACATCGCGATAGATGAGATCGATTTACAACCTGATAGTTCTTACGAGGAGAGACCGGTGGCTATCCTAGACTATAGTGAGAGGAGATTGAGGTTGAAGATAGTTCCACTTGTGGGGGTCCAGTGGGAACATCATAATGTGGAGGAATCCACTTGGGAGCGCGAGGCAGATATACGCGAGAGATATCCAGATTTGTCCTTATCAGGTATGCCTTATTCTCCGAATTTCGGGACGAAATTCCATTATTAGGGGGGAAGTATGTAATACCCCGTATTTTTATGCTATATTAATTTGGGGGATTTATTAAATTTAATGAGAGTGTATTATTTAATAAAAATCCGGAAATTAATTATGTTATAATTATTGACGTGACGTGAGTTAGTAATTATATGAAATTGTTGAATATTATTTATGAGCATAGTAATATATGATATTGATTATAGTAAATGTCACGAGTGAATGAAATGGCAGTTTTGGGAATTTTAGTCGGGACGCGCCCGTGTCGCGTCGGGATTAATTATTAATATATAAAAGTGAATATTTTATAAGTTGTTCGTATGGTCGTTTTGAGTGCGCCAACGCGTCCGGAAGGGTCGAGATAGTTAGAAAAGTGTACCCGGGGGTTTAGTTTGAGTCTCGGGGTGTTTTTAGGCCTAATTAGTGACCCGGGAGGGCATTTTGGTCATTTTACAAAATAGGGTAAGTAAACCCACGAATTTTAGCAGCCTTTATCAGCTGGTTAAGTTAGCCTTTTAGGGTTAGAACCTACAAAATCCTAGAACGGCCATTCGAGAAGAGAGGAGAGACCTTTCAAGGAGATTCAAGGCCAAAACACCACCGTTTGCACCGCCGTCACCACCAACGCGTAGATCGCGAGGAGGAGAACGCAACCACACCAATACCAGCAGGAAACCAGACCTCTGAAATCCCAGGCAAGTGTTTAGCATGCGTGTTTTCATTGGTGCAATATTCATATTAGTTAGGAATGATTAGGAGTATAATCTATGGAAGAAAACCCCACTTTTTGATAGGAATTTGCATGTAGAAAAGATTAAAACCATATTCTGGAAGTCTTATATGATGTAGATGATTAACCCATGAATTTTGATGATTATGTAGAAGGAAATTCTGGAGAAAAACTGACTAGAATAGAAGTTAAGAAAACTTAGGGTTCTTGATGATTAGATGAGATTTTAGGTTGTTTAATCATGTTTAATGATGGTTATACGCATGCTTAACGTTAGAAACATCTGGTAATATGTTAGGAAAATATGAATTTGAATGAAGAATTTTGGTGAAACCCGCAACTGCAATTCTACAGAATTTTCGCAGACCTGCTTGATCGATCGATCGACCCTAGAGCGTCGATCGATCGAAGGTTCGATCGATCGAGCCCCAACCGTCGATCGATCGACCCTTCCTGGCAGCCTCATATTTCCCCATGTATAATTAGTTGAATTAATTTATCATGGAATAATCCTTGGGCATATTAAATAAAATGTTTTGGGATATAGGAGAGACCAGTAGGACATATGATTAAGTGTTGAGAACTTTATTATGAAATGATTATTGTGTTTTAGGGATAATTAATTAAGGAATGACGAACTACGTATTTCAAGTGAGGGATTATGACGAATACCTACGATAGTGAACAGATGTCTACCTACTGAATTTGTTACTTGGATGGATAGAACCCATGAGTGTTCCATAACTAGTGAGAAAACCCTTCGAGTCGCGTCGGGATTAATTATTAATATATAAAAGTGAATATTTTATAAGTTGTTCATATGGTCGTTTTGAGTGCGCCAACGCGTCCGAAAGGGTCGAGATAGTCAGAAAAGTGTACCCGGGGGTTTAGTTTGAGTCTCGGGGTGTTTTTAGGCCTAATTAGTGACCCGGGAGGGCATTTTGGTCATTTTACAAAATAGGGTACGTAAACCCACGAATTTTAGCAGCCTTTATCAGCTGGTTAAGTTAGCCTTTTAGGGTTAGAACCTACAAAATCCTAGAACGGCCATTAGAGAAGAGAGAAGAGACCTTTCAAGGAGATTCAAGGCCAAAACACCACCGTTTGCACCGCCGTCACCACCAACGCGTAGATCGCGAGGAGGAGAACGCAACCACACCAGTACCAGCAGGAAACCAGACCTCTGAAATCCCAAGCAAGTGTTTAACTTGCGTATTTTCGTTGGTGCAATATTCATATTAGTTAGGAATGATTAGGAGTATAATCTATGGAAGAAAACCCCACTTTTTGATAGGAATTTGCATGTAGAAAAGATTAAAACCATATTCTGGAAGTCTTATATGATGTAGATGATTAACCCACGAATTTTGATGATTATGTAGAAGGAAATTCTGGAGAAAAACTGACTAGAATAGAAGTTAAGAAAACTTAGGGTTCTTGATGATTAGATGAGATTTTAGGTTTAATCATGTTTAATGATGGTTATACGCATGCTTAACGTTAGAAACATCTGGTAATATGTTATTATGTTTGTGGTATAAGTTTTGGGACGATTAGGGTTGGAAAATATGAATTTGAATGAAGAATTTTGGTGAAAGCCGCAACTGCAATTCTACAGAATTTTCGCAGACCTGCTTGATCGATCGATCGACCCTAGAGCGTCGATCGATCGAAGGTTCGATTGATCGAGCCCCAGCCGTCGATCGATCGACCCTTCCTGGCAGCCTCTTATTTCCCCATGTTTAATTAGTTGAATTAATTTATCATGGAATAATCCTTGGGCATATTAAATAAAATGTTTTGGGATATAGGAGAGACCAGTAGGACATATGATTAAGTGTTGAGAACTTTATTATGAAATGATTATTGTGTTTTAAGGATAATTAATTAAGGAATGACGAACTACGTATTTCAAGTGAGGGATTATGACGAATACCTACGATAGTGAATAGATGTCTACCTACTGAATTTGTTACTTGGATGGATAGAACCCATGAGTGTTCCATAACTAGTGAGAAAACCCTTCGAGTTAAAGTTAGAGACGAAACCTTATGCGTAATACTAATAATGTAAAATTAAGGATAAATGTTGTAATTATGGGTAACGAGAGTGACCTATATTAATATGATGAAAGTAGTATATTTATATGATTGTGTGTGCATATATTATATACATGTGAAAAACGTACCCGCGCTACTTGTTATCCCTGAGGTTACCGCGATGGGACGGTCTTATCCTGTGTTGCCTTACGGGGGATATTGATTCGTACCCTAGAAGATAGGAATCCTAGGTACAGGCTATCGAATCGGTAGTCACGGTCCTAAGAGACGCGAGGGTATGTGCTGACCTCTTGGACTTGGAAACTATACTTCGCCTCAATATTGTTTGTGTTTGTATTGATACAGTTCGAAAGTGATTCCGAACTTGTATTTCCCTTAGTACGATTGATACGGGGATTGGATAGCAGAGTATGCCCGCACCATAATTTTTATGTGGGGTGCCATTAGAATATATATATTACACGAGTATTTAATATATATGAAGTTCTGAAACTTGGAACTACCTACTGTGATTTGGTAAGTAAGTCATGTTTGATGAATCAGATTGGAAATACTTGTTTTATGAGAGTATAATATGACACTGGGAAACTTTATAAATTAATGAAGCTAAAACGAGAGTTGTGCTACACTTTGAAAGTACCCTTTTCACATGTTGACATTGTTCGTTTTTTTTAAAACTTATGAGTAAGTTAAGATAAACTAAATTATTGGGAAGGTTAGTATGATAATATGTTAAGTTAAACCATTTGGGGATGGTTAGTACGATAGGCGTGCACACTAGAAGAGAGGTGAGAATTTCTCAAGAGAGTGTCGAACTAATATGTTATTGCATTGGCCTGTATCAATTTAAATACTTGCTAAACTAATTTTAAATCATACACACTTTCGGGCTCTGACCCGTTTTATCTCTCCCTCTCCCCCTTGTATATATATATATATGTATGTATTTCAGGTGCCCAGCCACAGGGGCGTCTTGTTTAGGATCTTTTGGAAGGAACGCGCTGCAGCTTAGGTGGGAGTTGCAGGTCTTTTTTTGATTAGACGACTTCGTTCATTCAGATCCACTCCTAGCATTTCCATTCAGATGGGCATGTGTAGCCCTTTCCATTATTTCATTATGTTGGGACATTGTTATTTCAGTTATTTCCTAGTTCGTTATTATGGGATTTTGTTCAGGACGGATGTATTACTTTATTTTCTCGCATGTTGACATTCGTTGATGAATGTTTTATATATTGGATTCTTTCGTTCCAGTTTATTGTGGTGTGAATCTTATTCATTGAGCTTTGTTAATAATTTAAATAAATATTTTCTTTAAATAAAATTTGGAAGTTAATGTTAAAAAAAAAATTGGTTTTGACACTTAGCTTAATTATTTAGGGTGTTTAATTGGAAAGTTTCTTTTTACGACAGTGATGCTAAGAATGAACCAAACTGTTCACCTTGATTTAATTTAATAAAGGAGTGATCGCCCGGTATTTAATTAGGCGGGGTGTCACAGATATTAACTTAATTAATGGGTAAATCAATTAAATTAGAGTCGGACCATAGACTCGAGAATATGTTGGCTAGTGTTACGGACTTTGTACACGGTAAAGACGGGATTATATATATATATATATTGTGTGCTCATAAACATCGGTGGCTAGGTATTTATTTAGAATTATATGCTCTAGTGCTATCGGGGGAGGTTTCGCGATGTGGGTGAATCCCCTAGCTTGAGGAGTAGGAAGAGTATATCCCCAGGTCATAGCATCCAAATAGAGGGGGCATTGAGATGATTGTCTTCACACTCGGGGGAATTTGACCGCCTCCAATACGTTTATATTTATATGTTCTGATTCAGTGGTGGCTAGCTGTCTAAGAAATCCAGGTGGGACTGAGTAGACCTAGGAAGATAACACTTTCGAGAATTAATCCGATGAGGTATTACTCGTAAGGATGGTTTTAATTATATTCATCATATGTGTGATTATGGAATATAGTTCTACGTATATAATGGAGTAGATAATTATATAAGGGTAATTAAATACATGAAGAGAATTTGTATTACTTATATAACTAGTGAATGTTATATAACTTTTAAGAAATGATTAATTAAGTTAATGCGATAAATAACTTACGAAGTAAAGATACAAATTACTCGGGTTAGAGTAGAGTTCAAGGACTTTCATGACAAGGATAGTTAGACGGGTGGTGTAATGAGGAGGGTCAGGAAGTAAGCGTTAAGTGTGGACTTTAAAGGAGGGGTGAGATGTATCTCAAGGTAGTGCGACACTAACTTAAATATGAAGAGCATTCATACATTTCATTGTTGCATTTTAATTCACTTGCAAAATATTTTCAAAAGGACTACGGGCTCTGACCCATACTTGCAAAATATTTTCAAAACCTTTTAGGTATCCAGCCACTGGGATGCCAAACTTGAAGATCTGTTCCAGGGATGAGTAGCTGCAACAGGTGTGGATATTGCAGGATTTGGACATAGACGCTTCAGTCATTTCATTCCTAGAGTAGGATGCATCTTGGTATTTCTTTCGGGCATGTTGCCCCAGCTATTTTCATTGCAGCCGGATGTTGTACTGGTTACTATTCTTTGTTGGATTATATTAGTGGATGTTGGTTTTATGAAGATGGTTTATTCGGCCGGTCATTTATTTATTTATTCAGTATTGCTTTAGATTCATGGTTTGTGTGAATGGTTTGTATTGATATTTATATGGTTGTTGTTGTTAAATAAAAGGATTAAAATTTTGAGACCAGCTTTTGAATAGTAGGTGGTTAGTAAGTTTAAAAAAAAATTCGAAACTGATGCTAAGAATGAACAAGATGACATTCCTATTTTAATTTGATATAGGACTGATCACCCAGTATTTCATTGAGCGAGGTCGCACAGATGGTATTAGAGCTAGGTTCTAGTGTCCTTAGGATATGTGAGGTTTTTCATGTTTCAGCTTAGCGTTCTTTGATGTAGAGCCTTATGATAGGATTGTTGTATTCCTCTATGTATGTGAGTTACGTTCTCCTATTATCAAGTATAGTGAGGTAATTCATACACGAGTTCGGTTGGGCTTTGTATACCGAACATTCTTTGGGACAACCAACGAGGGCCATAGGAGAATTGCAGGAGGAGAGGCTCAACAGAAGACATAGGGTATTCTGGAAATGGTGATCGTGATAGGAATCACCTTGATTGTTGTCCAGGCCAATGGGGGTGATAGTCTCTCAAAGCACTGTTGTAGATAACGGTGGTAAAATTTTAGTCTTACCCAGCGTAGTTATCAAAGGGAGAGGAACGTGTGGAAGGACCCTTTTGGAAGGGATATCTATAAGGATTTGAGTAGTAGAGTAGCGAGATAAGTCAATGGGAGGAAATAACCTAATGTCAATTGTGTAGGGTGGCGTGCGGTGGCACCTAGGACTAAATTTTGAATGAATTTTTTGGCTCAGTGGGGTGGTGTTGTGATGGCAGGAGTCAGTCACCACAACCATGGAGAAATACCATAAATAATAATAAATTTAGGGTGCGGATTGATCACAAATCTTCGCATCATCCATTTGAAATGGTTGGCAAAAGAGATTTCAGTACTTACTTCAGAAGGGATGGAAAGTGATCGGACATAAGGGAAAGTTTAATTATGCAACAAACTTCATACCCAACGAGGTGGATGCGGAGGTCAATAAGGGGTCCATGAGTTAATAATGGACTCGTGGGTAATACACAAGCGTGTATGGAAAACTCCAGCTAGGATGACTGGGGCTATAGTCATCAAGGTAGTATGTTTTCAATTTTATATCAATACTTCCGTGAGAAGGAAACCAACAGAGGTGGAGTATCTGACCAAAAGGAAAGATCGTATTTAGCAGTGCTAGTGAGGCACCACAAGGGGATACCCAGTAAAGGAACCCATCTATATGATTTATATCAGTTAAATTCCTAACGATTGGCGTTGGATTTAATTCGGGTCATCGAGGCCAGCAACGAGTCCCATAGGGCTAGCAAAGCCAAAGGAACAATGAGGGTAATAATTTGGGTCAAGACTACCAAGTACGCGAGAGGGACAACCCCGACATGGCCATTGGGACTAGAGATAGGGGATTGACACAGAGAAGTGTCTTATGTGTGGAAAGTGGGACCAAAACAATTTATTATGTCCACAGTGAATCGGGGGAAACAAGTGGGATGCCTAGTAAGGACAACAATTATGAAGTTTTGGTTCGGTTGGATGAGAATATTATGTCCAAGAACCATTTGGGCCACTAGTGTATAGGCGAGTGGATGTATGAGTTTTATACTCGGATATATGGGGAGAACTTTATGACACGAGTGGTCACAGTATTCTTCTTAACACTATATTCACAAGGGAGACGAGTTTAGTGGGTGTATCGTAGTGTTACTATTAAGTATATGTTTACCGGGGGGTTAACGGGGCTCTCTTTTATTTTACCAGCAGAGGAGAAGGTGTGAACACTAAGAGGGTATATTTTATAAGGTTAACTCATTTTGAGAAGTGCTATGTGAGTATGATTTTATCCCAGGTACAGATTGGCTAGCGATGGGTAAGCAATAGTGGGCGATTACAGCAAGACTATCGTGTTCGCTATTCCAGGGCAGGATGTGTATTTTTTGCGAGGTTCCACCCGAAAGAAGGTTGGGCTCACTGAAATAATATATAAAATAGATTTTAGAGGGTAGGGTTGTCTGGTATATTATATCCCAGTGCGTAGGGATTTTTACTGATGTGATTCGGGGCATGGAGGATTGACCATGGAGCAAAGATATTTAGCTCGTTAGTGACTTAGCGCTAAGGACTTACTGATAGTGTGAGCGCGACATTTTATAACTCCTTTAGAGATGCGAGAGTCAACAATTAGACCATTGAGTACAGGGACAGAGTTTTAGGTGTCCCGGTTATATGCTCGGGGCTACAAAAATTAATGAACGACAATGCTAGTGTTTAATCCATTGCGGAAAGCTTTTTTTTTTTGGGGGGGGGGGGGGGGGGGGGCTTTGTTTTGAAATGTTATGCCAATAAGCCCTAATAAATGTCAGTAGTGGAAAGACATTATATGATGCTAGGACACCAGTTTAAAGGGTGATTTTTTAACATGTGGAGTTACACTTTGAGGTGAAAGCTATTACGCTATAAGGCCAGTATAGTCGGGTAGTGCTGCGAAAGAAGCACTGAGAAAACTTTTGCACCGCAAGTTAATGGGTGGGGCAACATCGAGATGATTAAATTGCGATTTGGGGAAATATCGAATGTAATCATATGATATAATGTGATATGTGAGATAACATTGAAAGAAAAATATTATGAATGTGACGTTTATCATGTTGTGCAAATATGCATGGGATTTAGGGTGTATGGGCGCCCTGGTTAGTGTGATTTCAGAGTCGTCTTAAATAAAGGGATGTGTGAATGAACATATTGAATGTTTGCCTGTAGGGCAATCAAAAAATAAGTGGGAAAGTGTAATGAACTGAAATCCGTTTCAAAGAGGAAACAATCCGACTATATGCGTATCATGGTGAACTATCTCCACCGTAAGGAGTGTAAAGACGGTGGAGTTGCATGTAACAAAATATCTTAAGGCAATAAAGAAGTCACGTTTATGGGAAATAGAAAAGAGTATCACTTAGTTATATGCTTAGAGTGGTCTTACGCATAGACTAAGTGTAGATTTCTATTTGAAAAAAACTTCACAAGGAATATAGTTCTAGAGCATGGGAATCAGTGTTGAGTGAGACATAGTGAATTTGTCTCCGGATAGACCATTTATGAATGGGAAAAAGGTTGATTTGAGGGTATCAACCAAGAAGTTTTTGAAATTTTATGGTTCCGGAGATGGAATTAATGCTCAAGTTGGTAAAAATTGTGGAGGGGTCAAGGTTTCCATCGGGTTGTTGAATGGATTGACCTAAACATGAATTGTTGTCTCGGAATGGGTTATACTATCGAGTAGTATGCCCAACTTTACTATTAATGGGAATGAGTTAAATAGAATAATGTGTTGTTAAATATTGTTGGGAATTTGGGTGAGACCTTTCAGTCCCACCTCTGGTAAAAAGTTTCAAGAGGTGATAGGGACAGAGTTACATATTGGGTTGAACATTCCATCCATAAGTTGAGGGGTAGACGGGAAGCGAGGATTATGTATTCCATATTTTTGGGTAATTCGGGAGTAGTAATTACCACAGGTAGAGTTACGTGTGATGCCTCGTAACAGTTTAGTATCTGCGTGACACCTTGAGAGACTTTATCGGAAATGTTTCATGATCCACCTTTGGTTGATAAGAGGTGGGGAAATAACAAGCTGCTAGGACCCGAAATGGGTTAGGGTCCAGCAGCGGGAATTGAGTAAGTTGTATCCTTTCGTATAGTTCAGGGACATAAGGAGGGGAATTTCCTAACATAGAGATAGTGGAGTTAGTGGAGTATTGGCTCATCTTTTGGGGCACTATGTTGTTAGGGGCCATCGAGTTAAAAATTTATGACCAGGTATTGGTTCGAGTGTCTCCTATGAAAGGAGTGGTGAAGTTCGACAAGAAAGGGAAGCTAGCATCAAGGTATGTGGGTCCTTTCCCTATCTTTGAGAGGGTGGGACCGGTGGCTTATCGAATGGGTTTTCTAGAACATCTTCAGTGGATACGTGATGTTTCCCACGTGGCATAGCTGGAGAGATACAAGAGGAACGATAGGGCTTTTTGGGCAAGTTCCACCCGAGGACAATGACTTGCAATAATACACCTCATATGAGGAGAGACTAGTAGTTATGTGAGCGCAAGTGGCAGTCTAAGGTAGTACTACCGGTTAGAGTGTAGTGGAGTGGGGTCATCACAGTATTAATGAGTATACGTGGGAGAGGGAGTAGGATATGTGAGAAAAGTATCCAGAGTTATTCGCCGCAGTTATGAAAAAATTTCGGGGACAAAATTCCTTTGTAGGGGGGGAGTATGTAACACCCCGTATTTCTGTGCATTTAATATTTAATTAATTCAAGAAAAATTTAAATTACTTGGATGTCATAATTTAATTTAATTTAATTAGTTATGTTAATATTTATTCAAATATTAATCGGAGAGAAGATGGTTAATATTTACGGAAATTAAATTACTAAGTAAATAGTAATAATTTATTTACGTCATAACATGTATAAGTGACGTGGCATTTATTTATCTCAACCGGAAATCGGATATAGACTAAGTTGGGTGTGAGATAGGGACTTTTTATATTCATATGTCAATTATGAGTGCATGGTTGAGTCTGGATGGCCCGAGATAGTTGAAAAAGTGTACCCGAGGGTGGTAAATGGGTCACGAAATATTTTTGGGCATAACCGAGTTTTCTCAGGGGTATTTTGGCCATTTTAATTAGGCTCATATGATTAAAAATGGGATTTTGAGATAAAAATCTAAGTTTTGGAGTTGTGGGCTGCCATAACTCATTTGGGAAAAATTTGAGAACATAAGGGACAAAGAGGGAGGACTCTTGAGAGCCAAAGAGGAAGAACAAGGAAGGTGTTCTTCATTACACAATGATCTCTACACCAAAGGATAATCAGACACTACGAATTTATAAGGCAAGTGGTTAAATTGCTTCAATATAAATTGGTGATATTCAATTCATATCATAGTAGGTGTTATACAAATGATTTTTGGATTGGGTTAATACAAATTGGGTTTTGATTTGGGGAAGTTACAAATAAAGTTATTGGGATTGGTTTTGATTCGTAAGGATTTTAGTGGATAATTATGGGTAAAAAGCTTCACAGAAGTTATTAATGGAGATTCTGTCCGCATTGCCCTCTAGAAAATGGCATTTTCTAACTTTCGTTTTCTAATACGCTTTTTCCAAAATGGCCCCAAAACAACATTTCAAAAATGTGGGCAGATTGAGTAAATTGAAAATCTCATATTTGGGGATATTGTATTATGGACCAAGGGGGTGTCTGGATATTTTGGTTGAGTGATGCCATGGCAATAGATTAATTAATGGGGGATTAATTAATTAAAGCTTATAGCTAGAATAATTTATTATAAGATGATATAATAAATTATTAAATATTATTTAATTAGGAGCTTTCTCTTTATAATGGAATTTTGAGGAGTACGTTCTAAGAGATGGAAATTCGGGCCAGGTGAGCAAGTTCGGTTACATTGATTGTGTGACACCAGGGAGATATTAAATTAATTAATGCGTATATTAATAAAATTAGAGTCGAACCATAGACTCAGGAAGATAATAAGTTATTTCTCTATTTATTCTAATAATATGTGCGGGGGTTCCGTCCCTCTTCTTAAAAAAATAAGAATAAAATAAAAAAATGGGCATATTAATTAAATTTGAGTCGGACCATAGACTTGGGGAGATAATAAGTTAATTAATGGGCATGCTAATTAAATTAGAGCAGGACCATAAACCCGGGGAGATATTAAATTAATTAATGGGTAAATTAATTAAATTAGAGTCGGACCATAGACTCGAGAATATGTTGGCTAGTGTTACAGACTTTGTACACGGTAAAGCCGGTATTAAATTTATATATATATATATATATATATATATATATATATATATATATTGTGTTCTCATAAACACTGGTGGCTAGGTATTTAGTTAGAATTATATGCTCTAGTGCTATCGGGGGAGGTTTCGCGATGTGGGTGAATCCCCTAGCTTGAGGAGTAGGGCGAGTATATCCCCAGGTCATAGCGTCCAAATATAGGTGGGCATTGAGATGATTGTCTTCACACTCGGGGGAATATGACCACCTCCAATACGTTTATATTTTTATGTTCTGATTCGATGGTGGCTAGCTATCTCAGAAATTCAGGTGGGACTGAGTAGACCTGGGAAGATAACACTTTAGAGAATGCATCCGATGAGGTATTACTCGGAAGGATGGTTTTAATTATATTCAATATATGTGTGATTATGGAATATAGTTCTACGTATATAATGGAGTAGATAGTTATATACGGGTAATTAAATACATGAAGAGAATTTGTATTACTTATATAACTAGTGACTGTTATATAACTTTTAAGAAATGATTAATTAAGTTAATGCGATAAATAACTTACGAAGTAAAGATACAAATTACTCGGGTTAGATTAGAGTTCAGGGACTTTCATGACAAGGCTAGTTAGACGGGGTGGTGTAACGAGGAGGGTAAGGAAGTAAGCGTTAAGTGTGGACTTTAGAGGAGGGGTGAGATGTATCTCAAGGGAGTGCGACACTAACTTAGATATGAAGAGCATTCATACATTTCATTGTTGCATTTTAATTCACTTGAAAAATATTTTCAAAAGGATTTTGGGCTCTGACCCATACTTGCAAAATATTTTCAAAATCGTTTAGGTATCCAGCCACTGGGATGCCAAACTTGAAGATATGTTCTAGGGATGCGTAGCTGCAACAGTTGTGGATGTTGCAGGATTTGGACATAGACGCTTCAGTCATTTCATTCCTAGAGTAGGATGCAACTTGGTATTTCTTTCGGGCATGTTGCCCCAGCTATTTTCATTGCAGTCGAACTTTGTAGTGGTTACTATTCTTTATTGGATTATATTAGTGGATGTTCGTTTTCTGTCGACGGTTTATTCGGCTAGTCATTTATTAATTTATTCAGTATTGCTTTGGATTCATGGTTTGTGTAAATGGTTCGTATTGATATTTATATGGTTGTTGTTGTTAAATAAAAAGATTAAATTTTGACATCAGCTTTTGAATACTAGGTGGTTAGTAAGTTTTAAAAAGTTTTCAACAATGATGCTAAGAATGAACCAAATGAGATTCCTGCGTTAATTTGATATAGGACTGATCACCCGGTATTTCATTGAGCGGGGTGTCACATTATGGATTGCGTTTTACGACCATTTTTTCAAAAAATCTGCATGAGATTGCCAATCGGTAGGTCCATTTCATTGCCTATCGATGGTGTGTCTTTGTCTACCTGCAGGTTGATAGGGAAAGGACTATATGATTGGTAGTCCCCCTACCCTATAAAAGGAAAGCATTATATCACTTCGAGAGGCACCCCTGATCCTTCAATATCAATAATCTTAACAACATTCTTCTGCAATCAGTAAAGTTTCCTTGCTTGAAATTCCTTCTACCTTTCATTCCCATCATTTTCATATCCAATTTAGCTCAAATCTCCTTCTCTCTCATCCAATATTCATCCCAATTTGCAAGGAAGCTCGTCAAGGATCAAGATCAAGCCTCAAGTCTTCAAAGAAGGTCCAAAAATCCTTCTCTATTTAAATTTCTTTATTTTCCCATTAGTTATATAAATTCTTAATTTTGCTTTTACTTTAGTTCATGCACATTAATATCTCATCATTTATTAGTTATATTACACATAATTTATTATCTATAAAAAACAAAAAACAAAGGGTCTCAAAACTGTAAGAACATTATTCTTATCATATATTTTTGTTTTAATTGGCTTAATTCTGGACAAAATAAATTAAGTCTAGGATAGTTTGAATTATAGAGTTTAATGAGTTTAATTGAGCCTACGACAAAGTTCAAGTCCAAGAATGTGCAATCTAAAGAGTTGAAGAAGATTTCAAGTAAAGAGGTGTTGCATTTGTTTAAGATCACTCAGGTATGAATACTAATAAGCATTTGAGTAATTTTTTTATATTGATTAAATGCTGGTTGATTTAAATAATTGGGAATTAAATCTTTTATATTTTAAAAAAAATTATGAGTTGCAAAAAGTTTAAAGAAAATTTGAGGATTTATTTAACATGGAAAAATATTATTTTTTATCTCTGTTGCTCGAACGAGACTGGGAGTCGTTCAAACGACATACTGATGTCACGCAAACAAGATCCCCATCTTGCTCGAATGACCTGTCGCCTCGATTTTCGTGTTTTCATTTTCTTGGACTTTGTGCTACTCAGTTATAAATAAAAAGCGTATCTGCGAAAGTTTACTGGGCAGAACAGTGTCGAAAACTTATTCCCATACAATTTTTCATCATTCGGGGTTTATTCAAGATCGTATTACTCAATTCCAAAGTTAAGTGATCTTGAACGCATTTACCGGAAGATAATTCATTCACTACACTGTTGTGCACTTTGTGAGGAGAACTTTATAATCGAAGAGCTGCGCTCTATTATAGAGGGAGTTCTTATGAAGTAACTTGTGGAGAATCCGTCTTCTTCTCTACTGCTGACCACCTGGAGTTCCTGCGGGAAATTTCTACTGAGACATCAAAATCAACACCTACGGGTATTTCGTATGTCACCCTATTTCATTGTAATCCGTGTAAGTTGTGTCTTACAAATTATATCGAAATAAAAAGGTTTTGCCCTTCGGGGATTTTTCCTGAAATTGTTTCTTTTACTACATGCTTGATTCTTCAAATGGATTTAATCACTTCGATGCATGTTTAGGGTTTAAGAAGTTAAAATTGGGTTTAACTAAAAATTGGAACAAAGTTGGTTTTACCTAAAAGTACACACTAAAGGGCCTTTTCAAGTTGGTATCAGAGATAGTTGCACTATCTTATTGTGTTTGTGATCCCTTGTCTTTAGGTATGCCTTTCGGTGGTTTTGATGATTTTATAATTCACTTGTTTGAATCATCTAATTGGAAATCACACATGAAAATTGCTCTTAAAAAATGGTTAATAAGAGTGATTGTGAAAAGTGTCTTTGCTGCGAGGGTTTTGGTCACAGGATAGATAAGTGTCTTACTAAACTTAGGGAGAATTTTAATCGTGTTTCCACCCTTAGTGATAGTGACCCAGAAGAAGAAAACTTTTTTGCTAGTAAGCGTCAACTTTCCACATTTGTGGCTAGTAATGTAAGTGATAAAGACTTACCTTTGTATGATTCTTCTACAGCCACAGAAGTTCATACTCCTGAGAGTGAGGAGGGGGTGAGTGAGGATGAGAGAGAAGACGAGAGAGATTTTCAAACTGATTTTCAAGAATTGTATGGAGAAACTTTGAAAGCATAGGAAGCAAATGTGAAACTAGGAGCTATGTTGAAAGAACGTGCCATAGAAATAAATAATTCTGATTCTTTAACTGAGGATCTTAGGGCACAAGAAAAGAAAATTCGAGAGAAGCTATAATATGTCGAGGGTGAGAGAAATAGTCTTTGGGGATTGATGGAGACTATGAAAAAGGAAATTCTGAAGATTGAAAATTCTAAGCGTTTACTTGAGTCAAGGATAGGTGAGCTTGAAGAAAAACTGAGAGATTCGAGTAAAGTTAAGTTTGATTTGGAGTCTAGGTCTGAAAAGTTAGACAAAACCTTAGGCACCGTCGAAATCAAAGATAATCGGAGAGGTATTGGCTTTAATAATCATGTCGCACCTGCTCCGAAAGACAAAACAATGCAAACAAGAGAGTCACCTAGGAATGTGAGTTATAATCGGCCTATGGGACACGCTCCTCACCGTATCTACACTTGCACTCATTACGGTAGGAAAGGTCATCATAGACGATTTTGCTACGATCTTAAGAACGCTCCTAGAAAATATAAAGCCATTCTGGTTCCCAGTGCCCCTACTCGTCGGTTCACACCTACTTGGGTTAGGAAGTCGGATTTAAAAGCGTTAGGTATTGGGGTTGGTGATTCTTGCATCAATGCACGTGGTTCTCCTCATCTTTCATCTTTTGATTGAGGTTCTTCGTTGGTTTATCATACACTAGTATTTACATCTTGCATTATATTTGGCTAGTGTTATGGCATGTTTCTTATTTTTGGTATGTATTTGAGTTTTATCAAAAATACAAAAAGATTTTGCTTTTTATAAAAAAACGTTTGAAAATTCAAAAAAAAAATTTGGTTTTGAGTCGTGAGGTTACATGGTTGATATGGGATATTGGTGTGCTTGATTCCCCCCTTCTTACATTATTCATGTGGATAGGACATTTGGTCATTATTATTGATGCTTAGAATGATCTTAACCTTTGCACTATGGGGTTGTTTTGAAGTTTATATGCATCTTATTCGACTTTGCTTATATGCCATCCTTGCACACATGCACGAGTTTATATGAATGTTTGACTTCTCTTGCATATTTGAGTTTGGTGAGACGTTCCTATCTCAATTTTGTCATCTATGATTAAGTAAACTTAAGGAGGAGGTGTGCTTGTAAGAACCATTTTTCGTGAGAATTGATATTGAAAAAAAGATGAGTGTTCACGGGAAAGGGCTGCGAGAGTATAAAATTGACTCATCGTGAAAGTCACCGTTTAAAAGAGCCCAAAAGAAAATCAAGGCAACAAAAATTGATATGCCAATAATTGGGGCCAATAAGACTTTCTCTAAGTTGATATTGATAGATATTTCTAAAGATCTTGATAAATTCATATATATGAGGGAGTTTGGTTGGAAATTAATTTAAAGGGGTTGCATCACGAATCCTATATTAAAACATCGTATCATAACTCTATTGTTTGTATAATCGTCAACAATACGAACGTGTATGCATGTGGATTAAGTTTAGTTCATCAAACTCACACTTATTTTGTCACACGTGACTTTGATAAAGTTTGATGATTTCTCGCCATCAATTAGAACTATTTGATCGATTCGACTTATTGAAATGATGACTCATTTATTGTAGTTCACTCCCAATCAATCCACTTCCATAATTGAGCACATTAGTACCATGTTAACATGTATTTCCCATTGGTCGCTTTTTACATTATTTTCTATTTTGCAGTCTGTTTCTGTGTTTCAGGTACTGTTTTGGGATAATTTTTTCGCTGGGCAAATACTGAATGTTTTTGGGGTGTTTTTAAAAGTGTAAAATTTCTCGTTCGAAAGACATCTTATGTCTCGCGAAGATCTCGTTCAAGATATATTCAAAATCGTTCAAGAGACTTGTCAAAGTCGTTCGAGTGACATCAAGCGAGATGAGGGTTTCCTTAAACATTAGATGATCACTCTTCTCTCCTGTCGTTCTAACATACCCCTTTCTCTCAAGCGTCGCAGAAGCTCCAATTGTTCAAAAAAATCGCCATTTATAGTGTTTTAAGCTTCGTGTTTTAAGTTCTAATCTTTGTCATCACTTTAAATTTCCATTGTTCTTCATTTCTCTCTCTTGAGCACGTGTATCATCCATTGATACTCATGCTCCTGTGATTCTCCGTTGTGTGGTTAAGCCAGTGTTGTCTTCACCGATGACTATCAAATAACAGCTTCATTGGCCCTGTGATTTTGTGTTCAACACTTTCTCCAGCCTCATTACTTCGATGTGATTTGGTTAGCTCCAGGAGGTTTTTTTCCCCGGTGACTATCCCTCCATAGTTGTTGATTTTCACTGTGTACTCCAGCAACGATTACCCTTTTTCCAGTGATTTTGAGGTAATGTTGTTCATAATTTTTTTAAACATCTGTTTGAAAAAATTGGATTGTTATCTTTTGGATTGTATTATTGATTTTGGATGTTGTTGTGGTTGGTGTTCGCAATGGCTCGGTTGGACTCTTGTACGGAGATAGGTTCTTAGGTGTGTGTGTGTTACTTGGAGACTATTCCCTTTCACTCATCACATATTACACTTTTTCGTAATGCCACCTAGACGTCATGGTGCTCCAATAAGCTGACTCAACGCTCCACCACCCTCTGCTCGAGCTCAGGGAGCTCAGGCCAATAGGCCCCCAGTTTCACCAGTGAGATAGGCCACTCATGTTGTGTATGATCGTTACTGTTTATTGGGTCTCCACATTCGTTCTATTATTCCAGAGAGGGTATTTCAGTATTCTAAGTTTCAAGGGTTAGGCATTGATCTCTGGTTGTCTAATAGGGGATGGGATTATATGTTTGAGGTTCATGGGGTTATTTATCCGGACATTGTCTTAGAGTTTTTCTTTCGCGCACTTTCCCACGCTGAGGGAGATCTTTTCTACTATACAAGGGATTCATGTTCTCATCATAACTGATCTCATAGCTGCCTATTTGCACCTTCCTCGTGTCCCTGACGCTGTGTTTCCTCGTTATACCGATGATGGACCTACATATAATGATATTCTGCGTCATTGCTTCTAGGAGATTCCCAGGCAGGTACTACTATGTACTATCGCCAGCTTTTTCCTGCCTTTCGTGTACTTAATAGGTTTGTGTCAGTATCCATTTATCCTAGGATAAATCATACTCAGATTGGATCTGACATTGTCTATTTTATGTATCACGTCTCTCAGAGGTGGGATATCGATATACCGATGGTCATGCTTCGTGTTATATCATATGTTACCGTCAGTGGTACCATCCCAGCCCGCCCTGCTCTTCTGTATGGGATTCTCATCTCCATCATTTGCACCTCTGTCGGGGTTCCTATTTTAGAGGGTGATCAGCGTCTTCCTTCGCCTGCCATTATTGATCATAATTCTTTCACTCGTTTCGAGAGTTATTTACCACTGGAGGCGAGAGCTTGTGCTCCACCCCCTAAGGTATCCTTCCCCGATGCTGAGCCTTATCATCCTGGTGATCACTCTGTCCTGATCACCTTCGAGTTTTCTCCTCCACCACCCCCACTCCTACTCCCACTCGTCGTATTGAGGAGGAGGTTTCTACTTTACAGGCATAGGTAGCTGCTCAGTCTAAGGTGTATGACTCTATCATGGCCAGATTTGATGCTGAGGTCGAAGCCCATGTTCTTGCAGAGTCTAGGATGACAACATTTTTTTATGAGATAAAGCTGATGAGAGGTGCAGGTTCTTCCGGATTAGGCCATATTTCATCTACATACTCTGATGACACTGTTGATGCTAATCATGATGATGCTCCTGGCAATGCTTAGTTTTATTTGTTTTATTGTATCAGAGACATTGTGATTCTTGATGTATTTATTTATTCTCAGATATGATGTACTCTCCTGGACCGTTGTATCACTCTTGGTTTATTCTATGACGTGGATGTACTGTTTCGTTTGCAGTTTAGTGATTCTCTTATTATGCTTCAGATACTGCTCTTTTCTTATCCATTGACATACTGATATTGTTTCTCTAGCCATGTTGTTCATTCTCATATATTCATGCTAGACTTGGTGTGTTTGTCCCACCTTTTGTCTATTCCAGGCAAAAAGGGGGAGAGATATGTGATGTAGGGGGAGTATTTATTATGATATTTTATTTGTTTTATTCCTCCATACTTCGCTTGGGTATTTGTTTATGTCTCGTGTGTGTAGGTATTGTTTTCAGAGAGATTGAGATATTTGTTGATACATCACATTCAGAGACAGATTCAGATGATTGACATTCAGATACATAATCAGATTCAGATGCTTGCCGTTTATTCAGTTTCACTATATCCTGTACTTTTATATTTCTGAGTTTCGAGATAGGACATGTATTTGTTTGTTTATGGCATATAGCATCTCTGTTTTGTTTTGTCCCCGAATAGCCAAAGGGGGGATTTGTAAGAACATAATTCTTATCGTATATTTTTGTTTTAATTGGCTTAATTCCGAACAAAATAAATTAAGTCTAGGCTAGTTTTAATTATGGAGTTTAATGAGTTTAACTGGGACTACGACAAAGTTCAAGTCCATGAATGTGCAATCTAAAGCGTTGAAGAAGATTTCAAGTCAAGAGGTCTTGCATTTGTTTAAGATCACTCAAGTATGAATACTTATAAGAATTTGAGTAATTTTGTATATTGATTAAATGATGGGTGATTTAAATAATTGGAAATTAAATCCTTTTATATTTAAAAAATATTTCTGAGTTGCAAAAGTTTAAAGAAAATTCGAGGATTTATTTAAAAAGGAAAAATATTATTTTTTATCTCTGTCATTCGAACGAGACTGGGAGTCTTTCAAACGACATACCGAAGTCGCGCGAACGAGATCCCCATCTCGCTCGAACGACCTGCCGCCTCGATTTTTGTGTTTTCTTGGACTCTTTGCTACTCAGTTATAAATAAAAAACGTATCCGCAAAATTTTACAAGTCAGAACAGTGTCGAAAACTTATTCCCATACAGTTTTTCATCATCCGGGGTTTATTCTAGATAGTATTACTCAATTCCCAAGTTAAGTGATCTTGAACACGTTTCCCAAGATAATTCATTCACTACACCATTGTGCACGTTGTGAGGAGAATTCTACAATCGAAGAGATATGCGCTATTGTAGAGGGAGTTCGTGTGAAGTAACTTGTGGAGAAGCCTTCTTCTTCTCTACTGCTAATCACCTGGAGTTCCTGCGGGAGATTTCAGCCGAGACATCAAAACCGACACCTGCAGGTATTTCGTATGTCACCATATTTCATTGTAATCCATGTAAGTTGTGTCTTACAAATTATAGTGAAATAAAAAGGTTTTGCCCTTCGGGGATTTTTCTTGAAATTATTTCTTTTACCGCATGCTTGATTCTTCAAATGGATTTAATCACTCAGATGCATGTTTAAGGTTTAAGAAGTAAAATTTGGGTTTAACTAAAAATTGGAACAAAGTTGGTTTTACCTAAAAGTACACACTAAAGGTCCTTTTCATAAACTAAAAATATATTTTCTATACACATATAATAAACTCTCGTTTGAATCACTAATATTTACATGCACACACACACTTCGCAGAGAAATTAAGGAAAATAGTAACACAAGCCCACGAGAGACCGAAAGGGCGGGATGGGTGCCTAACACGTTCCCATTCTGTAAATTAGTCCCCAAACCCCTGAACTATTGATTTCACAGGCATTAGTTTGTCTTTGATATCGCTCTCTCGAGGCAACGATATGTTCTTTTTCCTGTTTTGTATAAAATAGGTTGGCGACTCTATTTCTTCACATCACCATAATACTGATGATGACCAAATCACCCCCCGATATAGCGAGGGGCGCGAGACCTTTATCTCTCCCACTTTTTCCCCCGAAAGTGACTGGGGAGGGGAGGATTCTCGGGATGGCCACAAGGATGATATGGATTATAAACATATACCACTAGAGGAGATTGACTTGCAATCGAATATTTCATATAAGGAAAGACCTATTGTCATTTTGTTCGTAGCGAACAAAATCTTCGGTTAAAAGTGGTATCATTAGTGCGTGTACTGTGAGGACACCACAATGCTACCGAGTCGACGTGGGAGCATGAGGATAACATACGAAAAAAGTATCCAAAGCTCTACGTGGAAGGTACGTTCGAATTTCGAGGACGAAATTCCATTATTAAGGGGAAGAATATAATACCCCGTACTTTTATTATTAATTATTTTTCATGTGCTTAATATTATTTATTTAATTGGAGGAAATTAAATTGGCATTTAGTAAATATAAATTAGCGAGATAAAGGATTAATAATAATAATTATTATTATTATTTACTAGCATGTGATAAGTAAATAGATATATGATTTATTATATGTCGCGTATGAGTGAAAGTGATAGTTATAGAGTGTTACATCGATGGATCGGTACATTTTATGGGAAACGCATACGGTACGTGCGTTTTAGGCCTTGTTAATGATATGTTAGCATATTTGGAGTTGGGTGACTCGGATGACCTTTTCGAGTGCACCAAGGATCTGGAAGGGTCGAAATAATCTAGAATAGGTACTCAAGTGGGTGTTATGATTGGGTTTCGGAGACTTTTTAGATATAAGAGGACTCGTATAAGAGTAGGAGGATCATTTTAGACTTAGGGTTAAGTGAAAAATGGGATTAGGGTAATTAAGTGGGTATTTAAAAGGTTGGAAAGGTGGATGGCAACACACGTTTGATATTCTTCATAAGATATTGAGAGAGAGAGAGTTCAAGAGAAGATAGAAAAAGAAAGAAAAGAAGAGAAATATTGGAGATGAGAAGGTAGAGGATTCAACCCATCATCAAACATGCAGAGAACGTCGAATTCTAATCCACCAAGGCAATTACTTACTTGTTTTATGTCGCAAATTAAGTGTAGTTAATTACTTTCATAATTAGAGATAGAAATCTAAGATTTAAAGCATTGGAGATTAAAACTTTGGTTGATTAATGATCTAAATGATAAGGGGTTAGGTATTTTAAATTGATTATTAATTGATATTAATCACATTTTAATTTTGAAATTTATTCTGGGATTTAAATGATGAGCATGCAGAACTTGTATAAAAAGGTTGAATCTTTGAAAATCAATTTGGGTAAAACTCTATGTTGTATTAAATTGATGTTTTATTTTTAAGCCTAGGTGTTTGATATAGGATTCATAGATAGGATAGGTTTAAATGTTTCTAGAATATTAGCATAATGATATACTAGGTCTATGTAACACCCTGTATTTTTAGAAATATTTAAATTACACGTGTGCTCGTAATTTAATAAATAAGAAATAAAGTGAATTTAAATAAATATTAATTAGTAAGAAATGGATTAATATTTATGTTTTATGATATTTACTTGTGTGATAAGTAAATGCAATTGTATTATTTTATATTACGTCGTAAGTGGGAAAACGCGAGGGGATATGCTCATTCAAGACGTGTGTGTCGGGGCGTGTTAGGAATGAGATGGTAAATTAATGATGGGTGACTCGAATGATGATTTCGAGTGCACGATTGACTTGAAATGGGTTGAAATAGTCAAAATAAAGTACTCAGAGTAGTAATTGGGTTTCAGAGGATTTTTAGACTAGTTGGGTGCCGCATAAGGGTATGCGGGTCATTTTACGCATACGTTATGACCTAATTTTGGGTTTAGGGGAAGATGCAGGGATATTAAGGGGGGGGGGGGGCAGTCATACCCTCATTCTAATCACCTATGCTTGAGAGAGAAGAGAAAGAAGAAGAGAAAAATCGAGAGAAATCTCAAGAACACCATTTCGAGAGGAGATTAAACAATTTCGGGGCTTAGATCAGTGCGTATAGAGGATCTCAAGAAGGAAGATAAGAATTTTTCTACAATTTGAGGCAAGTGTTTAACATGATTTGGTTTTATATATTATTATTTAATTCATATTATAGTTGGTGAACAAAAATAGGAATTTTAGGGTGGGATTCATGTAAGAAAATGGGTTTTTAAGAAAAGGATTTCATTGAATATTATTAGTGATTATTCCATATGAAATCGGTAAATCAAATCCCATATGATAGATAGATTCTTGATAGCGAAATATGAGATTGGATTAATTATAGATGTATTCTTGAATTAAAAATCTGGAAATTTAGGTGAAAAGCATTGAATTAAAGAGTTGTATCAATGAAGAATAACTTGATATTAACCCTATGATTTAAATGGTTTTTTGATGATTTAAATCCATAAAACATATACCCTTATGATGGAGATTGATGGGGTAGTATTATATTGTGTTACGATATTTTTGGGACTGATCTTGGTGGAGAAGTTGGGTGAAAAGCCATAACATCCATGGCAGCCCCATCGTGGCTTGGTTCTAGGGGCGAAACGGTTTGGCTACCCTCAAGTTGTGTATTTTGATGTTGTATTGAATCGGTTAGGATCTAGGTTATTTTTTAAAGGCCCATAGATGATGCTTAGGACTTCTTGGATTTTATGGGATATAGTATTACCTTGAGGTTAGTCGGGAATAAAATTGGGGTATAGAATTAGGAGTGTTTAGGGTGAATGACACTCGAAAATATATTAATGGATTTGAATGGGAACTTCAGATGAAATTGGGGTGTGAGCTGAATTGAGATAGTATTAATGTCCAGAATAAAATATAATTGTGCTATATCAATAAGTAAGGGACTACTTACATATTTGGGAGTTAGATTTAAACTCGGAGATATAGGCTAGTGGTACGAGTGATATTCACGGTAAGACGATTTTTATTGTATATATACAGGTATAAAGACAGTATATATATATATATATATATATAGAAAGAGAGAGAGAGAGAGAGAGAGAGAGAGAGAGAGAGGGGGGGGGGGGGATCAAGTGAGGTCCCCCAGTTTGAGTACCTTGAATGAGGTCTATTTTTTTAAAATAGTAAAAAAAAATATATTGGTGCTGATTTATTTTTCTATGGTTTTTAAACATTTCAGTAAGACCATAAAAAAATAATCAGCTCAAAATATATTTTTTTACTATTTTAAAAAAATCGGTCAAGGTTTGTTAGTTTTTAACAACTTCAAAACAGACACAGTTTGATCGAGTTTTTTAAAATAGAAAAAAATTCATTTTGGGCTGATTATTTTTTTATGGTCCTACTGAAATGTTTAAAATCCATTAAATAATCAACCCAAAACTATTTTTTTTCTATTTTAAAAAATTGGACCTCATTCAGGGTCCTCAAACTGGGACCTCACTTGATCCTTTCCCTATATATATAGTGGGTAATCCTGGCGAATCCCAAGAGGTGTAGTATTGGTTCCCTAGGGTCATAGGTCTGTGCATGCCCACTCTATGTGAGGTTGGAGTCTAAGTGGAGTAATGTGGTATGGTTATGGCCCAACAACTTAAGACCATGACTGCCTTTTTTTACGTTTACGATTTGGATTTGGTGGTGAGATTTTAACCCGGTGGCCCATGATGCGATGTGTGTTCTCAAAAGCATGATAGCAGACTAGAGAATGCATCTGTGAGGTAATGCTCTGGGGATTGTGTTATACATATATAGTGAGCGATATGTATGTATGTATGTATGTATGTATGTATACATACTTTATGTGATTTATTTATACGTACATATGCATGTGTGAATATATACGAGTGAATTAAAGGATATTGAATAGTAAATTTACATACACTCAGGAGGTCAAATCGGGGATGCTATGTGGAAATACGTATATAAGTGTGATATGAAAATATACGGGTATATGACACTAATATGTGAACATTAAATTAATAACTAGTGAAGTTATGTGAAATGAATTGGCAAGATTATAAATGATATTTAATTAATAGGCGAATGAGAAAGCTTACTGTGAAATCAAAGTTAAATAAAAGCATACAAGGGGCATAAGGCAACATATGCAACTACGATGAGTAGTGATATTAGTTAGGCTGGATACACAACTAGGGTATTCAAAATACATATGATAGGTGTGCATTATAGATGAGGGACAAGGGGTATCTCAAGGGAGTGCGACACTGGTTTAAATATGAAAGATTGCATGACATATTTATTAAGGTATTTTCAACACTTGCAAAAATATTTTCCAAAAGTTTTGGTCAATGATTCGTATCAAAATATTTTCAAAACTTTTAGGTGTTCAGCCATAGGGACGGTTAGCTTAACCATCTTTCTTGTTAGACGGTACTGCAGCTGATGTGGATGCTTGCAGGTATTGATTAGACGCTTCTATCATTGAAATTTAGATCGGAGGTACTTCAAAGTTACTTCAGGTATGTCACCCTGTCAGTTGGTATTTGTTTTATTTTGATGCTTTCCTTTCAGTGAGTTGGGTTATTGTATTGTGACCTTTTACTGAGATTTATCGATAAATTTATTTATGCCAGTGAGTGGGAGTTTCTTTATTTTTATGGTTGCATATGTGAATGCTAATTTCTTGTAAGTTAGTTAAAGAGTTTTTAAATTTTGACACCATGACTAATAGATTATTAGTAATTAAAAATGTTCTCGATAGTGATGCTAAGAATGAACCGGGTGAGATTCCTATTTTATTTTAGTAGAGGGCTGATCACCCATTATTTAAATAGGCAGGGTATCACGGATAGTATCAGAGCATCATGTTCTAACGTCCTTAGAATTTGTGCTAACTTACTATGTTTTTTAGTGTTTCTTTCTCTTTGATGTAGAGCCCTAAGCTTAGGACTATCGATTCATATTACGATTTATGTTCTCCTGGTATTATATTAATTGAAGGAATCTTATACGAGTTTCGTTGAGTTTCTTATGCCGAACTATAGAGGAAGACCAACGAGGATCGTTAGGAGGATCCCCGGAGGAGAGGCACAGTCGGAGATCCAGACTATTTAGTGGACGGTGACCGCAGTAGAGGTCGCCACTATTATTGCTGAGGAAGTTAATGTTGTGATGACTACAATGGTGTCGCATTTTCCCCAAGCATTACCACAGCAGATGGTGGCACTAATTCAGACTCACCTAGTGCAGTCGGTATGGGAGAGAGTCAGAGGGGCCTTCCAGATGGGTCCATCAAAGTTTTAGGGAAATGAAAATGTTATATTAGCTAGCCAATGGAGACATCCAAAAGTCATTTGCGTATAATGGAGTGTAATGACACTAAGAAATAAATCTGCTGACTTTTGAGCTAGTAGGGGTAGCATGGCTATTATGGGAGTCAGTCACCATGTCTGAGGACAGAGAGACTTTGACTATAGGGAAACTTTAGGTGCGATTCAACCGCAAGTTCTTTTAATCTGTAGTCCAGACAGAAATGCAGAGGAGATTTTTAGACTTACCACCGGAGGGTTGGATAATGGACGATTATGGAGAAGAATTTACTGGTGTTAGCAAACTTTGTACTCAAAGAGGTGGATACGGAGGAGAAAAGGGTCCTTAAGGGTGATGATGGACTCACGGATGGAATTCGCCAGCACTTATTAGAATATTCGTCTTGGACGACTTATGCAAATGTCATTTATGCCACACTTTTACACTATCAAGGTTATCGCTTCCATGTGAAGGGGTCCAAGAGATTTGGAGAGTCTAGATAGTAGGGAAATACCATATATATATCGGTGCTAATGGGGCACCACAGGGTCAATACTCGACATAAAGGCCTATGTGAAAGATTCAGGTCAAGGAATTCTAACCGAGTGCCGATGGATTCCAACAGGGCCAGTAGCGGGTTCCACAGGGAAAATGGAGCTAAGGTAACAAAGGGTATAACCATCAAGGCTGAGGCTACCAGGGCCCGAGAGTAGGGAAAACCCGTCATGGCCAACGAGGCCAGAGATAGGGGATTACACAGGGAGGTGTTTTATATATAGAAAGCTGGTCCACATGAGTCAATATTTTTTTCAGCGAGTTAAGGGACGTGAGCAGGGTGCCTAGCAAAGACAATAGTTACAATAGTTTTGGTTAAGTGTAGACGTGAGTATTATGTCCAGGAACCATTAGAACAACCATTACTATTGGAAATGGAAGGAGTGATTTTTTTTCCATGAGTAAATAGTATATTTACGGCGTGACACTAGTGCGTCACAATATTTTTATAGCTATAGTTTCACTCATGATACGAGTTTAGTTGATGTATTGCTAGTATTGATACTGTATTTATATACTTATCGTTAGATAATGGAGCTCTCTTTGGTTCCATCTGTAGGGGACCGGGGTGTGGACACTAGGAGGATATATTTTTGTAGATTTACTCATCTTAGAGTGATATGTTATGCGAGTATGGTGTTACCCTGGGCATTTACTGGTGAGCGATGATTTGAGCAATGGTGGACTATTACAGTAAGACTATCGTGTTCACTGTCCCAGGGCAGGGTGTGTTGTTTTTGCGATGTCTCGTCCTGAAAAAGGATTAAGCCCGCGTATGTATTATACTTTACATGAGACTTCAACGAGTATAGTTGTCTCATTATATTCAATCCTGACACATGGAGACTTTACTAGTATGATTCAAGGGATATCGGGTTTAACACCGAGCGGGGAGATTTAGCTCGTTTGAGATTTATCTTTATGGACTTAGTGATAGCGCAAGCGCAGTATTGGACGAATCCTTTAGAGATGTGGGAATTTACAATTAGACTTATACGCCTGGGGATAAGATATTGAGTGTCTCGATTATGTGCTTTAGGCTTACGAATCCCGATGATCAATAATGCTAGGTAGTAGTGTATCGGGGGGTTAATTGTTTGGATTGGAGACATTTTACACATGAAACTTAGTAAGTGTCGGGAGTTAGGAGACGTCTTGGGTGCTAGGGCCTGGGTTTTGTACTTTAGTTATTACACATGTATGCAGATAACACTTGGAGGTGAGAGATATTCTATAATCAAAGACCAATTAAGCCAAGTAGTGATGTATACGAAGCACTGTGGAATGTTTGCACTACTAGTTGATAGGTACGGCAATCTCGAGAATAATTAAGTCACGATTAGTAGGGTAATCAAGTATACCCTTAATGTATGGCCACGCTGATCATGCAGACCGAGTTTGATATAAATATGTTACGTATGTTATAATTATGGAGATATGCACATGATACAAGGTGTATAGGCGCCCTAGTTTGTTTGATTTTTAGTATCGTCGGGGATAAGAGGACGTCATGGTGAATGTGTTAAACCGTATGACTGCGGGGCAGTAGGAGAAAAATTGGAAAACTAAGATAGGTTGAACTTTGGTTGAGAAAAGAGATAGTCCATATATATGTATATATATATATATACATACACACACACACACACAACAAGGAGAAACATCGCACTCAATATGGGTTAAAAGACTGTGGAGACACAGGTGAGAGATCAATCTAGCCAAGGGAGGATCCAACAGTGTTGGGGAGTCAAGTAGAGTCTTACTCAATCAAATGTTAAGGGTGTCTTGTGCATAAATACGCTTTTAATTCTTACCATATGAAGAGGACCAAGGAATAGGATTAAGATATACCATGTAACATGGGATACAAAACATGTGGGTCGGTATAAAATGAGACATAGCAAAATTTGTCTCAAGGTACACCATTCGTTAGAGGAAAATGGGTTGGCCCGAAGCGATTAACTAGAGTTTTGTAATAATTGGCGATTCAAGTGACGGAATTAGTTAGCTCTGTCGTGTGGCCTGAAGAGACTTGAAGCCATTATATAACCTAGATATGCAAGATTCTAATTTTATTTAATTTTGTAAAAGTGCATGAGTTTAAATGGATAAGGAAATCGTTTTGGTTGTTAAATTTTTTTTGTTGTTCGCTTGCCAAATTGACCCATGTTTCCTTAACTTAAAAAATTATTTTTTAGTAAAACATTGTTACGCTAGTGTTCTGTTATCTTCTAGTATTATTTATTTATTTATTTTAACTTCCTAGTCTTAAGTAGCTTTGAGATGGTTTTAATTTGAGTTTTGATTTTATCTGCTATATAAGAGTCTATTTGGCAGCTACTAACTATAAGAAAAAGGATCACTAGCGTTCAACACACCAAGGACTTCAATTGGGAAAGTTAACGAAGGATACTTATTTTTCTTGTTTGTTTTTCCATCTAATGGTAAACTACTACCTCCATATTAATTGGGGGTTGATTATCCGCTAGCCATTCTAGAGCTTGACCATAATTGATTGAACAGTGTAGTGTACTAACCTATGTATTGACGAATAAACATTGGTTTTGCTCTCCCGATAAAGTGTATGTCTCCTTTGCTTTAGAATATATATATATATGTGTACGTGTGTGTGTGCGTGTGTGGAGAGGTTCAAAAGTGAACCTAAAAGATGAACATTTTAATGAACCTTATTAAAAACACTTTAACACCGATTAATTTTAATTCCTATGATGTAATTGGTCCGCTAACTGACACGCGTGTGACACGCGGGCGGGGGGTAAAGTGTGTGTATTAAAAAACCCGTGTGTCGCACGCGTGTCCATTTCCACTGGCACAGACCAATTACAACATAGGAATTGAAATTAATGGGTTGTTAAGATGTTTTTTTTGTTAAAGTTCATTAAAATGTTCATCTTTTAGGTTCACTTTTGAACCTTTACCATCCTCTCTATCTCTTTCTCTCAGAGAAAGAGAGAGAGAGATTCCCTCTCACATGTGGACTTAATTATATACATACCTCCATACGGTCTTTATTTTGAACACACGCAATTGAGTCCACAATTAAAGCTATAAAAAGATAATACTCTCTCTTCTCTCTCTTCTGTCCCAACAGCCGACTTGTCCACCCTCTCACCTCTCTCCTTTGTCACCAACACAGAACCGCATTCACGATTTCTAATAACATGAAAGCTTCTCACATAACTGAACCAATCCTTACATACCAAACCTAACAAACCTTTACAAAACATAAGACCAAACCCTTATTTTCCTCTCTCAAAGTAAACAGAAGTCATTGAAGACGATAGCTTCTATGGCTTCCGAATCTTCAGGTAAACTTTCAACTTTTACATGTTTAATTTTTGGTTGGATTTTTAGCATTTTTTCACCCAACCGTTATACAAAACCTTTAATTTTTTCATTTCAAAGGCTTTGTGTTATTTTTTTAATTTTAGCAAGTAAATTATTATTAAAAAAAGTTGTTAATGTTTAATTTCAAAGACTGACCTTATTGTTATATTATTTTAGTAAGTCAACTATTATAATTAAAACCTGTTACAAAACCTTATTGTTATATTATAAGGAACGTAGAGGTTGTGACTTTAGGATTTATTTACTTAATGATTAAGGATCACTTTTTCCCAAACTTTGTTACGAGGATGGTATAGGGAAGATTGGGTAAAGTCGAAATTCGATTCAGTTGAAAATATATGGTGAGGCGTGGCGCATAACATCAATAAGGATTTTCGTTAATGTACTGTACGGGTGGTACAACATAGATTACTTTCTATGTGAGATTTATACTCAGGGTTGACCTTACCAGTATGATTTATCTTTCTAAATTTCGGGATGAAATTCTGTTATGAGGGGGGGTGTATGTAATACCCCGTAATTTTAATGACTTTTAAAATGTGTTATTAATGGATTAATTGGATTTTATTATAAATTAATTCATTTGGGTTTTATACGAATTGTGGATATTATAATGAATGATTTTCTATATTACTTAAAGATATTTAGGTAATATATGATTATGATGTTATTGATATTGTTGTGAGTTATTAATTCAATAATTTGAATTTTCAGTCGGACGTGGTATGGGACGTGTCGGGACTAATTTGTTAAATTAAAAAGGAAACTTATTTTTACATCAACCTTATGGTCGTTTCGAGTGCGTCGATGCATCCGTAAGGGTTGAAATAGTTAGAAAAGTCTATTTGGATGTTCGTTTTGGATCTCGGGTCATTTGGAAATGAAAAGACAACCGAAAAGGCATTTTGGTCATTTTTACAAGGGGATAACTAGTGATTTCAGATTTTGTCTTATTACAAATATTTGGAGATTAGTTATACGTAGGTTCATTTTCTCTTCTACACCAAAATTGAGAGGTCACCTTTTGAGAGAGAGTGAAAGGGTGATTGGGAGAAGAGAAGCTTTCTTGGAAGGGAGGAGAACCAAGGGCCAAAGGTCACCACCACTAACCACCAGCGGACAAGGGGAGAACCATTAGTGATATACAACCCTAAAGGCTCAGATCTTCATTATAGGCAAGTATTTGATATTTTCAATCTCGTTAGTATATTGTCCATGTTAGGATAGTTATAAAAAAATGAGATTTTTCATGTTTGGAAGATAAAGATAGAGTTGTTAATTGATTTCTAGAAAATGGAAATATATAGGAATCAAACTCATGTTGTAGGTAGATAGTAATCCAAGAAATAATCATTAATTTGTTGAAGAAAATTCAGAGAATCATTGGTTTGTTCTTGAATATATCATGGTGATAATTTTTTGGAAAAATGGAACAAGTATATGCTTTTAATTCAAACTCTTGATGTTTCTAGGAGGTTTAAAGCATTAGAAATAATTTACATATGTTTCTATATCATGTATTAAGGATTATAAGGAATTTGGGTTGTTAAAATGAAGGTTTGGATGATCAAAAGTTATTAAAAACCCGTAGTATAAGAATTGCAGAATCTGGGCTGATATCTGGACGATCGATCGATCGCCCCCCTACCTCGATCGATCGACCTCCCCATAATTTATGAAGTTGTTTCTTTTAAATCCTTGATCTTATCCAAAATCTTTTGTAAATATTTGGTGATTATTAATTGGATATGATGGGACTTAGGGAAGATCAGTAAGCCCTTGGATAAGAACCGAATTAATGTAATTGGGATTTATCCAAGGCTTACTGATCTTCCCTAAGTCCCATTATATCAAATTTATAATCACCAAAGATTTACAAACGATTTGGGATAAGATCAAGAATTAAAAAGAAACAACTTCATAAATTCTGGGGAGGTCGATCGATTGAAGGTAGGGGGTCGATCGATCGATCGCCTAGATACCAGCCCCAATTCTGCAATTCTTATACTACGAGTTTCATAACTTTTGATCATTCAAACCTTCATATTAATAACCCAAATTCCTTATAATCCTTACTATATGATATAGCAACATATGTAAATTATTTCAAATGCTCTAAACATCCTAGAATCATCAAGAGTTTGAATTAAAAGCATATATTTATCCCATTTTTTGAGAAAATTATAAACATGATATCTTCAAGAACAAACCAATGATTCTCATAATTTCTTCAACAACTTAATGATTATTTCGTGGATTACTATCTACCTACAACATGAGTTTTATTCCTCCATATATTTCCATTTTCCAGAAATCATTTAGCAACTCTATATTTATCTTCCAAACATGTAAAATCTCATTTTTCTCTTAACTATCCTAACATGGACAATATACTAACTAGATTGCAATTATCAAATACTTGTCTCTAATAAAGATCTGATCCTTTGGGGTTATGTATCACTAGTGGTTCTCCCTTTCTCCGGTCAACTTCCGATGGTGGTTGGTGGTGGTGACCATTGGCCCTTGCTTCTCCTCCTTTCCAAGCAATTTTCTCTTCCCCCAAGCACCCTTTCACTTTCTCTCAAAAAGATGACCTCTCAATTTTTGTGTAGAAGAGAAAATGAACCTACATACAACTAATCTCCAAATATTTATAATAAGACAAAAATTGGAAATTACTATTCACCCCTTGTAAAAGTGACCAAAATGCCTTATCGGGTGTCTTTTCATTACCAAATGTCCCGAGACCCAAAACCAACATCCAAATAGACTTTTGTGACTATTTCAACCATTCTGGATGCAACGACGCACTCGAAACGACTATAAGGTTGATGAAAAAATAAGTTTCCTTTTTAATCTAACAAATTTGTCCCGACACGTCCCATGCCGCGTCCGATTAAAAATTCAGATTACTGAATTAATAACTCACAACAATATCAATAACATCATAATCATTTATTACTTAAATATCTTTAAGTAATATACAGAATCATTCATTTTAATATCCACAGTTCGGATTAAACCCAAATGAATTAATTTATAAAAATATTCCCAATTAATCCATTAACTTATAATATAACAAATTTTTAAAAGTCATTAAAATTATGGGGTATTACATACTCCCCCCCCCCCCCCCCCCCCCCCTTATAACAAAATTTAGTCCCAAAATTTGGAAAGATAAATCATACTGGTAAGGTCAACTCTGAGTATAAATCTCACATCACAAGTAAACTACATCGTACCGCCCATACAGTACATTATCAAAAATCCTTATTAACGTTATACGATAGGGTGTATGGGTGCCTTGGATGGTTGGATTGTAGTATTTTTCATAATTGTGAAACAATAAGTAGTTGTGACTTCAGGATTTATTTACTTAATGATTAAGGATCACTTTTTCCCAAACTTTGTCACGAGGATGGTATAGGGAAGATTGAGTAAAGTTAAAGTTGATTCAGTTGAAACTATATGGTGCGGCTTGGCGTATAACATCAATAGTGATTTTCGTAAATGTACTGTATGGGCGGTACGACGTAGATCACTTGCGATGTGAGATTTATACTCAAAGTTGACCTTACCAGTATGATTTATTTTTCCAAATTTCGGGACGAAATTCTATTATAAGGGGGGAGTATGTTTTACCCCGTAATTTTAATGACTTTTAAAATGTGTTATATTTTAAATAAATGGATTAATTGAATTTTATTATAAATTAATTCATTTGAGTTTAATCCGAATTGTGGTTATTAAAATGAATGATTTTGTATATTACTTAAAGATATTTAGGTAATATATGAATATGATGTTATTGATATTGCTGTGAGTTATTAATTCAGTAATTTGAATTTTCAGTCGGACGTGGTATGGGACGTGTCGGGACTAATTTGTTAAATTAAAAGGGAAACTTATTTTTACATCAACCTTATGGTCGTTTCAAGTGAATCATTACATCCGGAAGGGTTGAAATAGTCAGAAAAGTCTATTTGGATGTTGGTTTTGGGTCTCGGGTCATTTGAAAATGAAAAGACACCCAAAAAGGGCATTTTTGTCATATTTACAGGGGGGATATATAGTGATTTCTGATTTTTTTTCTTATTATAAGTATTTGTATATTAGTTGTACGTAGGTTCATTTTCTCTTCTACACAAAAAATTGAAAGGTCATCTTTTTAAGAGAGAGTGAAAGGGTGCTTGGAATAAGAGAAGCTTGCTTGGAAAGGAGGAGAACTAAGGGTCAAAGGTCACCACCACCAACCACCACCGGAGGTTGACTGGAGAAAGGGATAACCACTAGTGATACAAATCCCCAAAGGATAAAATCTTCATTAGAGGCAAGTATTCGATAATTGCAATCTAGTTAGTATATTGTCCATGTTAGGATAGTTATGAAAAAATGAGATTTTTCATGTTTGGAAGATAAAGATAGAGTTGTTAATTGATTTCTGGAAAATGGAAATATAGAGGAATCAAACTCATGTTTTAGGTAGATAGTAATCCACGAAATAATCATTAAGTTCTTGAAGAAATTCTGAGAATCATTGGTTTGTTCTTGAAGATATCATGTTTATAATTTTCGGGAAAAATAGGATAAATATATGCTTTTAATTCAAACTCTTGATGATTCTAGGATGTTTATAGCATTAGAAATCATTTACATATGTTGCTATATCATCTAGTAAGGATTATCAGGAATTTGGGTTATTAAGATGAAGATTTGGATGATCAAAAGTTATGAAACTCGTAGTATAAGAATTTGCAGAAATCTGGGCTGAAATCTAGGCGATCGATCGATCGACCTCCCCAGAATTTATGAAGTCGTTTCTTTTTAATTCTTGATCTTATTTATTGTTTTATTTCAAAAATTAAACCAAGTGTTAGGTCGAAAAAACACCTTTTTCGTGCTACTGTGTGCTCGAAACACCGATCAAGTTGTCAACCACCGTGAAAAATCCTGGAAGGTGTTTCGTTGCATGTCCAAATTACAAAACACGTTCATGTGGCTATTTTAAATGGATCGACACAGATACAACAATTTTAGAACGATTCTGAAATCTTCAAAACCAAGTTGATATCTTGTCTGAACTGAATAATATTGATAAAGAAAAAAATGAAAATTTTAAAATGTTGATTACAATTGAAAAAGAGCGGAATGCCTATCTACTTGAGTTATTGATGGAGCAAGAGACGGAGAATGATAAATTGAGAGGGATATTGAAAATATTGTTTTGTTTTTTTATCGGTGTTGGTGTCATAGTTGTCGTAACCTTGTTAGTCTAGTTGTTTTTAATGTCATTGTAGTTGTCGTAGTTGTTTGTACTTTTTATTATCGTAGTTATTGCTACTTTTTATTATCGTTGTTGAAGAAATTATTATTTTTTAATGGTAATGTCTATTTTTCATTATTCTGATGGTGCTAGTAATGTGTACTGGTCATTAATAATGTGCAATTATTATGTATTATTCATTATTCAAGACTAATACATTAACTGCCAAATAGAAGACTAATACATTAACTACCAAATAGAATGAATCAAATAAAATGACATTAACTTCCATTTCCCATCGACCAATACCTTAACTACCAAGGATTCAATATTCATACTAAAGATTCAAATGATTATCTGCTAAGGATTATAGCTTACGTGCCTCTCACATGGGGATTATGGCTTATGTGCCAAGGATTAAATATTCATACAAAAGACAACAAATGATTCAAAAGATATCATAAGGCATTAACATTCAAATGATTCAAAAGATAACAAATGTTAACTATTAAGGCAAACATTCACAAATGTTACAAAAGGTTATAAATTCTTAAAACATTCAAATGATTCAAAAGAATAACTGCCAAATACACAATAAGGCAGTTAACATGCGTACAAAAGATTACAAAGGGTTCAAAAGATTAACTGCAAACAGTTAACATTCAAATCATTCAAATTCCAATATCATCTCTGGAGGCTTCATTCATGGATTCAATAGTCGAATATTCACCATTTTCCAAACTCACATGTGTGTTTCGGTCTAGATTTCTATGTACGCTGCATATAATCTCGAAACATAATTTAATAAGTAAAATATGAAATATTTATTATACAAATGGAAAATTTAAAGAAAATAAAAAGATCATGCATACCCATTTGCAACGGGACAATTCCTCTTATCGTGTGATTAGCCAATTAAACCACAACCATTACAATGATAAGATTTGTTTTGTTTTGCCTTCCAAAGTGCATTTTCCTTCCCTACAGTAAATCTTTTTTCCACAACCCTTTGCTCGTACTTGGTTTGGCTCATTGAAACTTTCCTTTATCCGAACATTTGGCCCAACTCTCAATTGCTTTGTTTAACCGTTAGTAACACCACATCCCATAACACCGACTATTTGATTGATTTTATCGTTTCAACATCTAAAGCATCCGTATATGATCTCATCGTGTCGTTGTTTGTGAGAGCCTTATCAACCAAATTAAAAGAAAGTTGAATCAACTGAGCCCGATTTAAGAAATATGATTTCTCATCACCGTACCCTTGCGTTCTTTAAAACATACGTACTCCTTCCGAATAATCTCATCAACTCCACATTTTTTCTTCTCGCTCCACTTTTTAACACTAAAACCCATGACTTTGGAATACACATTATAAAAACTGTGGACTTCTTCTAGTGATTGAAAAATATGGCCTAATTTGGTAGTGATGTCCTTCGGTACTTGAGGATAATATCCTAACGAAGGTGCCGCCAAATTTTAATCAACATGGAATTTTCCACCTTCATACACAAGAGCTATCTCTAAATTATGCTGACTCTCTAAATACAAATTAATATTCTCACCTACACTACCCACACCATCATAATCATTCTCCATTTAACTACAAAAAAAATCAACCAATAACATTTTGAACAAAAAATTCTTAAAAGATAATTATTTTTATCATCTAATAATTATTTTTATCATCTAATGAATTCTTAACAGATAATTTTTTTTAACATTTTAAAAACAATATTTTTTCAGACCTGATTAAAAAACAATGGTGGACTGTTGATTGAAAAAAAACATAGCAACACACGTGTCATTTTTTTTAACATTTCTTAACACTGGTTGATTAAAACATTGTTGATTAAAAAAATATAATTTTTTGTCATTAAAAAAACATAACAGGTAAACAGGTAACTAATATGGTTCACTAAAACATAATTTTTATATTATGCGTAGCATTAAGGTTCAATCAGTAAAAGTGCGTAGCATTAAAAGGCATAACAAGTTAATAATATGGTTCATTATAAAACAAAACATACATACCTCAACAACAATGGTGGACTGTAAAAGTGCGTAGCATTATGGTTATTGAATGTTGGACGGTTAAAGTTTGTTTGTAAAAGGTTTGTTTTGTTAAGATTTAGTATCTTGGCATATATGCCTCTCACATGGGAAAATGAATATTATGCGTGTGTGGTTGGGTTTCTTACACATGGGAGAGGAGAGAGAGTGTTGTTTTTACATGTTGGGTTTTGTGTTGGTCGTGTGCCAGATAAGAGAGATGCGTTGGTTAGTTGTATTGTGTCTTGTTAAAAGTGACCATATGGAGGTATGTATATAATTGAGTCCACATGTGAGAGGAACTCTCTCTCTCACTCTCTCTCTCTCTCTCTCTCTCTATATATATATATATATATATATATATATATATATATATATATATAGAGAGAGAGAGAGAGAGAGAGAGACACACAGAGTATGACTCTTGTGCGTACCAGTTCGCATTTTAAGAGTGCGGAACGGACATGTGTCACCTAGCGGTGAGCCTAGAAAAGAGAGGGAGGGTGCCTATAATTTAACCGATAATTTCTAGGCTCATCGCCAGGTGACACATGTTCGGTCCGCACTCTTAAAATGCATACTAGTCTACACAAGAGAAATACTGTATATGTGTATATATATATATATATATATATATATATATATAGAGAGAGAGAGAGATTGGTTTGAAGTTTTATTTATTTTTATCCCTTGTCAAAGTGTATAAGTTTATTAGCACAAGAATTCATTTGGGGGGGTAAAATTTCCTTTCAGTTGTGAGAGTGCAGAAACACGTTTGTGAATTTGCCTTTTTTTCGAGGTAAATAAAGATTATTGTGATACCCCGTGTAGACACCCCATTCTATTACCCCCCCTAACTCACCTTAGGTCCCTAGTACCCCCTTAACCCACCTTAAGCCCAGGTCATGTCCCGAGCACTGACCTAAAATCCATCGGGCACTCCCCGGCTCAGTTTGACCCAAAAGTCAAACTTTTCATCTCGACCAAGGCTGAATGAATCTTCGAAGGGCACTAAATACCCTTTCCAATGGTCCGCCCCGTGCACGATTCCGACTTACCATGAGGACGAATGGTATGTTTGCATCCGAAACCTAACCTAGAGGCCACCGAGCGCTCCCAGGCTATTTTTGACCTAATTCAACTCTTCGTCTTGACCAAGGCTGAATGAATCTTGAAAGGGACCTGAAAACCCTTTCCAATGGTCTGCCCCGAGCGTGATTCCGACTTTCCATACGGACGAATAATCCGTTTGACTCCGTGAGGCCACCGAGCGCTTCCCGGACCCGGTTGACCAAAGTCAACTCTCCAAATTGGGTCAAACTCTTTGGAATGTTTAATTACATATCCTAACCTTTCCAACGGTATGCCCCGTGTGCGATTCGGATTTACCATGCGGACGAACGATCCGTTTGCGTCCGAATGATTTCCCGTCCAATGAACCGACAAACGCTTTCGAGCCATATTTGACCCAAAGTCAACTCCCAAACCTGGGAGAGGTCCAAATTACTTTTGAAGGTATCTAAATTACCTTCCCAACGGTATGCCCCGTGCACGATTCTGACCAACGATTTGCCCTCGGCGGCCGATTTTCCGAAAAAGCCTAAAACACACTACCAACCGGCAGGCTCCAGAACCTGCCTATCGGCACCTGCCTGCCGATAGGCAGGAATGGATCTAAGCCGATCGTCACTCACCTGGGACTATAAAAGGAGGCCTTCACCTCATTTGCAGAGAGAGCCCAGATCTGATAAAAACCCCTCTCAACGAATCCCATAAACCTCTCTCGAAGGGAGCGTGATTTCAACATCCAAATCCCCTTTTTACTTCCACTTTTCATCATCCTTTTCATCGAACTTGGTGAATTAGACACTCTCCATCATCATCCAAAGTGCAAGGGTTGCTCCCCAACATTAAAGATCAAGCTCAAGATCTTCAAGAAGGTCCCACTTTCTTTAACTCTCTCTTTAAATTCTATTGAATTCTCAATAACTTGTTTTCTTACTTAGCACTTTTATTATCTCATTTCGTACATCCTAATATACTTTTTACTTAGTATTATTGCACATATTTTATTTTCATAAAACCCAAAAAATAAGAAAAAGAGGGTTTTGCTCATAAATTCAAATAAGGGATTCTCATATTTTCCTCACATTTTTTCTCACAACTAAAACACTTTTTTTCTACACGCACACACACACACTCACAAATAAGAGATTCCCCATTTTGGATTTATCGTTTTGTATGCGAACTGCGTGAAATTTGATGCCTTAATAGGCTACGTAGGTGTCTCAGGGTAAAACCCGAGACTCGAGTCCTTTTTTTCACTTTTTCTCTCATTTTCTATCTTCTCTAAACCCATTTTTCTTATATTATACATATACTTGTGCTTAGTGACGCATTATCCCATATGCGTTATCGTTCCATTATAACGGTCAACGTAGGGGTAATCGCGTAAATCTTAGTTTTCTAATATTATTCTTATATCTTCCTACGACGACTCGCTTTATCTTTTTTCATGATACAAGTCAAGGATTCCTACCTTCATTCTATATATACACATGCACATATATCACGGGGGGAAATATAAAGGAAAATAGCAAATATTCATGAGAGACCGAAAGGGCGGAATGGGTGCCTAACACCTTCCCATTTCATAACTAAGCCTCCGAACCCTTCTCAAATCATCTTGGTTTCGTATGCACCAGTATGTCTTTGGATGCCACTCTTCGGGGTGGCTTCCCCTTTTTCTTTTGTCTGTTTTGAGTAAAATAGACTGGAGACTCTGAATCTCTCTGCATTTTTTCACACCACAAATGACGCCGACCAAAGCGCTCCCGAGAGGGACGTGCGGGACACGAAGGATCCTTTCCTTCACGCGCCCGCCTGCGAGGATCGGGATCGGGGATGGCCACAGTGGAGACTCTGCTGGGGATTTTGTGTTTTTGCTTGTGGGCTTGACTCTATTTACATGGATGCTATATTTGTTTTTGTTTCCCCCCATATCTGCCTATTCCGCTTTCTCACATGTATCCCATGCTTACGGTTATGTTCACACACTTGTAGAAAATTCTCCATGTACACTTCGCACCACGTGCACCTAGGATCACATGTATATCCCCATGTTGCACGCATCACCCATCCATACATGGCGTACCTTTTGGGGTACTTGTACTCTGTTCCATGTTTAGCATAATCAAGAAAGGCATTCTCCTCATAAGATACTAATAAAGAGGATCATGCATTATTCACATAACATCACCAAAGAGCATTGATATTGACCAAATTTTACCCAGTAATTGGAGGGTCACTTCGTGATGGGCGCTGGTCCGGCAGGTCGCAATTAGCCTAAGTGATATTACTCTCACCTTCCATTGGCCAAGTACCTTCGACGTATATCGAACGGTTCCCCCGCATCGTACCGCTTGATCGAAGTCATGACGGGAGGTATATCACAGGGAATTCGTTCACGTACGACGAGTATATCGAATTCGATCTCACATGTACCATACCCACGAGGTATATGGTGAGGTAATTCACATATACTCAGGTATATCAAATGGCTTGTACACACGTACCGATTGCCCGCAAGAGCAAGACGTATATCGTGGAAGTCACGCCAAGGGGAGAACCCATGCCGATTCACCCAACCAACTGCATACCCGCATATAGGTGTCAGACTTAGGACAACACGAAACTCTATCGAAATTTCGGGTCGACTTGCCGCCTAATTTTTGTGCATTTTTTAAAATGGGACTCTGTCCGTGAGCCTGGTTACAAGTCCAAATCGTAGATTTTCATATATTAAAACCCCCACTTTTCCAGGCTCGGGTCCCGTCTGGCATTGCATTTAGGAGAATTAAATACAAGTGAGAACATAATAATCATAATAATCATGCTGAGTTCCGTCTCCAAAAACATTTCTCCCTTCTTCATTAAGAATCCAAAAATGTTTTCCCTTATTTATTAAAAATCCAAAAACATTTCTCCCTTCTTTATTAAAAATCCAAAAACATTTATCCCTTCTTTATTAAAAATCCAAAAACATTTCTCCCTTCTTTATCAAAAATCCGAAAATAGTTTCTCCCATTTTTCTCAAAAATAAATCCTACGCCTTCTCAGGTTGATTGCAAGCCCTTGGCCTGGCTCCCTACTGGCTTTGGTCTTCAGTTAAATCACCCCGGAGTTTCATCCGCTCCTCTACTACTTCTTCCGAGTTTGGAATCCATCCATCCTCCATAGAAAATGTAGATCAAGCACCAGTCATACAACCAGATCTGCCGACACTCCTAGCTCAGCTCGTGACCAAGATTGACAACCTCCAAGCTGAGGTTCGAGAAAGGCAACGAAACCAAGTTCCTATTCCTCAAGAGCCCGAGTCTCTGTTCCCTCGTGCTATGGATCCACCCAAGCCTATATGGGTCCCGGAAGAATATCAATACGCTTCACGTGCCCCTCCTGCCAATGGGTCGTCGCCTGCCCAGCTTCCAATGCCAAACATTGCCCAGCCTATGGCTAACCTACCTGTGGTCGCTGATCCAAAGGAGGAGGAGTTGAATAAATTCAAAGAGGATATCAAGATGCTCACCAAAAGTTTGACCAAGTCAGGATCTCTGGGAATTACATGGACTACTCCCACATGTCTCCTTATCCTAAAGCGAGGTTACTCGAGAAGTTCAAAATGCCAAATATCGAGAAGTTCGGGGGGCGTGGTCCCCCAATTGTTCATCTTCGCAGTTATCATCGTTCCATGACTCTACTAGGGGCTTCTGAAGAAGTGATGGCCCAATTTTTTCAGCAAACTTTGAAGGATAGTGCCCTCCGATGGTTTTTATCCCTTAAGGAATCCAGAATCTATAGCTGCGAGGATGTAGCCCAAGAATTCATGTCGCAATACAAATACAACAAAGAGTTTGAGGTCACCCGTTATGATTTAGAGCTGCTCAAACAGAATCCTGGGGAATCAGTGAGTAACTTCATAACGTGGTGGAGGCAGCAAGAAACTACCATCACTAATCGGCCATCCGAGGAAGAACTTGTCAACATGGTGAAGAAGAACTTCTTGCCCCATGTTCGAGCGACGATGGGAGGACAATACTATCCCCACTTCAGAGCTCTCAAAGAGGCTAGGGTGGAAATCGAGGAAAGCCTCATTAAATTGGAAATTGAACCAAAGAAGGTGTCCGGATAGTTCACCCCTAGAAAGTATTACAAACCTGCCAATGCTACAATCTCAATCGTCAACAACATCTCTCAACCAACCACATCATGGGCACCAGAAATTCGCCCTGCTACCGTCCGAAGGGAATATACTGAGCTTCATGCTCCCCTCTCCAAAGTTTACTAAGACCTGTTAAGCCGAAACCTCATCAAACCCCTAGATCCACGTCCATTGCCAAATCCACTCCCAAAAACATCAAGATCGACGTTCATTGCACCTCCCACAAAACTGCTGGCCATACCACCAACCAGTTCTTTCACCTCCGAAACGTAATCCAAGATCTCATTGACCGGGGTACCATCGCCCCACCAGCCAATCCTAAACCAAACACTACTCACAACCCACTACCAAATCACACCAATGTCATATTCTTGGAAGAAAACCCGAATTTTGATCCATCAACCCAAATCACACCCCTATATCCTCTTAAACCTCTTCAAATTTGCCCATATTTCCTCCTACACCCTACTAGCCCTACTGATCAGGCACTGTCACTCCTTACCAGAGCATGCATCGCTATCCGTACCCGTTCTGAAAATGGAGGTATGGAATTGTCAGAGGTGTTAAACCAACTCCTAGAATTTGGGCTGAAATTTCCCTCACAGATGGTCATCGATTGCTAGAGATTCAGTACACTATTTTTGGAAGTACGAAAATGGGCCCGAGATTCAAACAGATGGGTGGTACCAACTGACAAAGTCAGCTTAGATGATGCTATCTAGACTATAGAAAAATTATTCAGGCAAACCAACAGTGTTTGCAGTATCACCGGGTTACTTGACACTTTGAAGCTACAAGGGCGCTTGGTCCCTTCAATCGCACATATCTCCACAGAATGGGAGAACTTGTATGAAGAAGCCATTGAAGTTATGGAATGCATCAACTTTACATGGAAAGATAGAATTGTTTCCACCGGATGGGGGGAAGGATTCGAAGATTCGAGCGAAGAACAAGCTTCAGGAAGAGCTGGCCCAGTAGTCGACATATGTGGGATCATCTCATTTGAAGAACTACTCGGAGAAATATACAAGGTGGTAGAACAACCTGATATTGACGAGGAGATGGGATTTATGTTTTTTCCTTCTTCAGTAAATCACATGACCTAATCAGGGAGACATTACCAAGTTCCAAGCTCACTACCAGCAATAGACAAGGGGAAGGGCGTTGAAAACCCTCCTATGCCAGAGATGACCATTGAAGAGAGCAAGATCCTGGTTCAACTAAAAAAAACTCAAACTAACATCACTCTATGGGGGCTTTTCATGTCTTCCCAGCTACACAGAAATGCTTTAATCAAACTACTCACTAGACCTATAGTTCCTCCCTCTACCACACCAGAGGAGGCGGTAAATCTGGTCGGATCCCTGACCTCTACCCGCATGCTATCATTTTCTGAAGAAGAAATCCCCAGAATTGGGCCGAATCACAATCATGCACTCAACATCTCCGTCGAAGTTATGGGTAAGGTTGTGCCGCTCTCTCTTGTCAATAACGGATCCGCCTTGAATGTTTGCCCATTGATAACCTTCAAGTGTTTAGGCCTGAAAGAAAGAGACCTCGCTCCAACCTCTGCCGCTGTGCGTGCCTACGATAATACCCGTCATGAGGTGATGGGATCCATAAAACTTGCAATAGGGGTTGGCACTATAAACCCTGACGTTGAATTCCAAGTCATAGACATCCCAGCTTGTTTCAACCTGTTGTTTGGATGCCCTTGGCTCCATAAGATCAAGGGTGTGTCTTCCTCACTCCATCAGAAATTGAAGTTCTTCGCCAACGGGCGAGTCATCACCATTTTTGGCGACGATGAAAATGTCGAGGGTGTAAGAACCAGCAGTCCAATTCTCAAGATACAGCACGGGTCAAATGATATGCTCCTATCAGGATTCCAAGTTGAGCCACTCCTACTCCCTGCAGGAGATGATTATAAAGAAAGGGTTTGTCTAGAATATGACCCTCATGGAAATGCCAATTGGATTCAGATGTTCAGAAACATGCACTTCATGCCCGGACTAGGGCTAGGGCAAAGGCAGCAAGGGATACTTAAGCCCATCGAACTGAAGAAAGCTTTCCCTCCTTGCAGCTTGGGGTATCAACCATCAAACAAGAGCTCAGAATGATCTGCTAGTCTCGACCAAAGAGAGGATTAAACTGCATCTGAACTATCTCAGGAGACTCCTTAAATGGACGATTCATCAAAGAGGGTGAGGATTTCCCCTTTTACAGTTTTCCAGAACCATAGTACGACCACACAGACAAGAAGATGAAGCCTAGAATGTAGATATTTTTCCAAGATAGATACCCATGGGCCGAAAGTTTCCCACACCACGTACAACCGCTCATCAAATATATCGAAGATACTGAGGAAAGTGATTATGAAGATTCCTTTAACTTATAGATACTGGGGCTGGAACTCTGCATGGTTCATTCAGGCTCTATATCAATGGACCCATCCCGTCTGATTAAAGCTCATGATACACCTCTCCTCAACTGGCATGCTGCCCCAGTTCTACCTATTGAAATCTCCCCTAACCCCAATGTTTACCCTGTTTCTTCTTATATTGTCTATCCTTGCTCAAATGCAATCGAGACCTCTTTTGATGAGGTTCTCAATGCTATTTTTCCTATCAATGAAATAAACGAAGATTTTAAGTATCTTGTTGTGCCTTATATTAATTGTTTAGATTCTAATCGAACTTTTGATGACGATGATTTTGCAAATGAACAATTCTTTACTGATCTAAATAAGTTTAATAATAAACAACATAACCGCGTTTAAGTTAATGAAGAAGACACTGTTGTTATTAATCTCGGTTCTAGTAGCCAACTGCGTGAGATTAGGATAGGGGCCACCCTTGACAAGCATGAGCGCGCACAACTCGAAGAATTTATGAAGGAGTTCATAGATGTTTTCGCATGGTCCTATGATGATATGCCCGACATCGATCCTGAAATAGCACAGCACGAGATCCCCACTCTCCCAGATTACAAGCCAGTTACACAAAAACTGAGAAAACTCTGCACCGAATGGTCGTTCAAGGTCAAATAAGAGGTGGTCAAATAATTAAACGTGGGTTTCATCCGAGTGATCGAATATCCCACATGGCTAGCCAACATTGTACCTGTACCAAAATCAGGAGGAAAGGTTCGAATGTGTGTGGACTACCGAGATTTAAACAAAGCTTCTCCGAAGGATGATTATCCTCTACCCAATATCGACATGATCATGGACAACACAGCCAATCATGCTCTCAAGTCATTCGTCGACGGGTTTACCGGATACAACCAAATCAAGATGCACCCAGACCACCAAGAAAAAACCGCATTCATCACCCCATGGGGAACCTTTTGCTACACCGTTATGCCATTCGGTCTCAAGAATGCTCTAGCTGCCTACCAAAGGGGTTCCACAACCATCCTGCACGATCTGATACACAAAGAGGTTGAGGTTTACGTGGATGATATGATTATCAAGTCCAAAACTAGAGAAGGTTATGTTACCGCTCTCTGAAAGTTCTTCGAACTACTGTGATAGTATCAGATACGACTTAATCCTGGGAAGTGTGTCTTCTGTGTTACAAAGGGAAAAATCTTGGGATTCCTGGTCAGTAAAAAGGGGATAGAAGCAGATCCTGCAAAGCTGAAGGCCATACTTGAGATGCCACCACCCCGAACAGAGAAAGAAGTCCGAGGTTTTCTTGGGAAATTACAATATATCAGTTGGTTCATCAGCCAGCTAACCTCCATCTGTGAACCAATCTTCAAGCTCCTTCGAAAGGATTCAACCAAGGTTTGGAAAGAGGCCTGCTAAGAAGCTTTTGATCGAATCAAACAATACCTGACCCAACCTCCAGTACTCATACCACCACAGTCTGGTCTCCCTTTGCTCCTATACCTAACCATAATCGATACTGCAGTCGGGGCTTTGCTAGCCCAATACCTTGAAGACTCCCACAAAGAAAGAGCCATCTATTATCCCAGTCGCAAATTGGTCGTGTACGAGGTCAACTACACTGCTTTAGAAAAGGCATGTGTCGCACTTGTCTTGGTCGCCTAAAAGTTACGACACTACATGCTCGCCTTCCCCATCAAACTTGTATCCCGAATGGATCCCATCAAATACCTACTTGATAAACCCGCCTTATCCAGGCGAATGGCTCAATGGTTGATGCTCCTAACCGATTTCGATATCGTGTATGTCACACAGAAAGATATTAAAGGAAGATCCATCTCTGACTACCTCGCTGACTACCCTGTAGAAGAAGCAGATGTCTGGATCTCTGAATTCCCAGATGAAAATATCCACTGCACCACTCAAGATCGCCTTCGATGGAAAATGTTCTTGGATGGCATTGCCAACAAAAAGGGATACGGCATTGGGATACTTCTGGTCGCCCCAGATGACTCCCACACTCCCATCACCATGAAATTGGATTTCCCTTGCACCAACAACATGACGAAATACGAGGCATGTACAGTGGTCCTCAAAATTGCTCTCAAAAAGGGTATTCAGTACCTTGATGTCTACGGGAATTCTTCCCTCATCATCGATCAAGTGTTCAGAAAGTGTAAAGTCAAGGATGAAAAGCTCCAACCCTTTCATGCCCACTTAGAAGAGTTAGCCTCTCAATTCCAAGATATCACCTTTCATTACCTACGCCGAGCAAAGAATAACCTAGCCGATGCGCTCGCCACTTTGTCCTCCATGGTCGACATGCCCCAGGGAATAACAATGACCCCCTTCCTAGTTCAAAAGCAAGACAACCCGATCCATTGCTGCCATGTGGAGCTTGTCTCCATCGAAGATCCTGAACCAGCCGATTGTTGGTACTATAATATCTGGTGCCTCCTCAAATATGGTAGGTATCCCGAGGGTTCTAATAATAAGGACCGAACAACCCTCTGAAGACTGGCCGCCCAGTACATCATCTGTCATAAAGCTTTACTCAAGAGGAATTTCGATGGAACTCACCTACACTGCATCGCAGGGGCTAAGATTGAGAAAACAATGTAGAAAATCCACAGCGGAGAGTACGGACCCCACATGAATGGTCACATGCTCGCCAAGAAGATCATCCGATAGGGCTACTACTGGACCACCATGACCCAAGATTACACCGCCTATGTCCGGAGATGCCTCAAATGCTAACAATTCTCCAATCTTCAACACTTGCCTCCGCGAGAGTTATACAACATGACCTCTCCCTGGCCGTTCTCCATCTGGGGTATCGACATCATAGGTAAGGTTACACCAAAGGCTTCAAACGGACATGAGTTCATCCTGGTCGCCATCTATTACTTCACCAAATGGGTTGAAGCTGAGTCATACGCAGGGTTGAATGCTAAGAAAGTGGCCAAATTCATCAAGAAGAATATCATCTACCGATATGGGGTCCCGCATGAGCTAGTGTCAGATAACGGGTTACACTTCGAAGCAGAAGTCACAAAAGTTGTTAACGAGTACGGGATTCAGAGACACAAATCTTCTCCCTACCAACCTCATACCAATGGTGCAGTTGAAGCTGCCAATAAGAACCTTAAATCCATCATCAGCAAGATGACCGAAAGTTGTAGGGATTGGGCCGACCGGATCCCATACGCCCTCTGGGGCTACCGAACCTCAATTCGAACCTCTACTAGGGATACCCCTTACTCCCTGGTGTACGGCATGGAAGTTGTCCTCCCTGTGGAGCTGGAAATAGCCTCACTACGTGTTATGCTGGAAAGCAAGGTTAGTGAAGAAGGCTGGTGCAAAAGCCGTCTTGATGAGCTAGCCCTCCTAGATGAAAGAAGATTAAAAGCTCTTTATCACATACAGGGGTACCATTACCGAATAGCGCGATCATTCAATAAGAGAGTCAAGGAACGTGGTGTCCGGGAGGGGGATTTAGCCCTCAAGGAGATAATAGAACACATCTGGGACCCCAGAGGAAAATTCAAGCCCAATTGGAGAGGCCCTTACATCGTGAAGAAAATCTTATCTGGCGGTGCCGCCGTGCTCACTGACCTAGATGGGGAAGAGATGGCTCGTCCAGTCAATCTGGACCGTCTCAAGAAATTCTACCCCTAGTTCAAAATCTCGACGCACTACGACTCTTCTCATCCCCCTTCTGTTCTAAAAAAAAACTCTTCATCTTCCTCTACCCAGAACTACGTGGGCCTGATCCTCTATAAAAACTATTTTAAAACTTTTCAAAAAACCCCAGAGGTACGTAGGCAGCTCATTCATCTTACATGAGTGCGACCCTTTCTTCTTCACAAAATACTATTCTTTTGTTACCTCCGAGAACGGCGGTTCATTCTAAAATTATTTGAACAAAAGGATTATGTATGCCTTAGCGATCGGTATAGATATTTCAAAATACAAAACTCATCGAAAGGCACAGCTGGATGATCAGAAACTTGTTTATTTCATTAATAAGAAGTTACAGTACGGATTACATAAGAAAAATGAATGGATAACTCCCTTCCCCAGCACCATAAAAATCCAAATAAAATCTCCACATACAGTCCCTATTACATAAATAAACTCCCCATGAGTCCCACCCACAGCTACCCGAAGAGCCTGCACCCTCATCATCTACATCATGAGGACCCCAAGTTTCCCCTGCCTGAATAGAGTGCTGCAAATATTCCATGGATCGATGAGCATTAACCATCTTCGAAAAGACCATAACACCTCCTTCCATGGAGTCAGATAAAACAAACCATCTTTGACCAGTCTCTACTACCAAAATCTTGCCAACTACTTTCCTCCACAACCACTTCATATAATCTTTGGGGACATGGAAAACCTTCCCGACAGATTGAAGAAGGTACAATTTAAAGCTTTAAAATTGATGGGACTGGACTGAGCTGTCGATAGGCAGGTCAGGGTGCTTGCCGATCGGCAACCCCCCCATTTTTGGAAATTTCCTCCTTTCCTCTTTTGACAAATCAGAAAACTCAATAAAAATAAATTGATATTCTCAAAAGAATTTCAAGAATCCTGCTTTATCCTTATAGGATTACCCTTTTTAAAAAAAAAACTTTCCTTCGAAAATTTCAAAAATATTCCTTTTTTACTGTCTCAGTAGAAAAGTAAAAAGCGCATGTGCATACATTGATTCATCATTAATAAAAGATAATAAAAAAAAATCCCATTGCATTGCATATATTTGTGTTCTGTGTTACATCAGTTTTGCAGGAAACAAGAAAAGAAAAGCCAAAAACAACGGGACTCAGCCCGAACCCACATTTCATTCCCCCCCTCTCTCAAGAGCTTCCACCCCCTCGACATGCTCTCTTTCCCCTACGACGAGATGAAGCACCACCACTACCCGAGCCCGAGTCCTCTCCGAACAAAGCAGATGGCACCAGGTAAGAAGGAACGGGAACCTCATCCCGAATATGGGCAGTCAGCGAAGATATCCAATCTCTAATGTCCCTGAGCCAAGTGGTCGACACCCGGACTTGCTGCAAGGAAAGGCAAAATCAGTATCAAAATAGGAATGACCAAAATAGAAAATAAAGAGAGGAATAGAAAGGTATACCGCAGGTCAAAGTACCTCCTCTGTCAAACCCAACTCCTCCGGATCCATCGCATGAGGACAGTGCATCATAGGCACCATCCCTCCATCAGCCCGTCGGATGCTGTATGAAGGGGTATGCAACCACACAAAAGGGACCTCCGAGGTCGCCGCCGCCGCAGATGCCGATGGACCACCACAACTATGGGAAGACCCCACAACCCGACTCGAACTTGTCGGAGGGAAGGGCAATGCATCATAAATGCTGGGCGCCATCAACTAGGTCGTCACAAAATCCATATAGTCATACAGCGCGGCCGTATTGGTGTACAGCAAGTAGGACTCGCCAATCATCCCTGCGATCCTCTCATCCTCCAACATCAGTCGCTCATGCCTCATAGACGTAGGAGGCTTCTCGAGTGGCACCACCACCTCCTCCTCAATAATTTGACGGACTACCCTCTCCCTGAGATACTAGGAATGGCTGAACTCATGCACTAGCAAATGCCTCATTCGCGCGTTCACCCCGATCACCCCCGCATCTTGAATGGTTGTCCCCCAAGGATAAAAGGTCACCTGAAAATCTCCAAGCAAGCACAAATCAATATGAGATCAAAAGGTGCAAAAACTAAGACTGAAATGTAAAGAGTCTTACCCTACCACTGGTCAGGTCATTGAACACCTGACGCACCGCCTCCACGGAGAGAGATCCCTTCGACTGCCGATTGGCCTTACGCTATCGGTACAAGAGACAGAAGTCCCCAACAGTGTCGTCCTTCAAAGAAATCAGCGGGGTATTGAACCCAATCACCCCATAGAACCACGTCTGAATTCACAAGCAAAAAAGAGACGCATAAGGAAAATGCGAATGCATGAGATAAAAATACGCAAAGTAAAGAATACCTCACAGAGATACGTGGATCCAGTAAAAGTATGCCGGCAGCACCGGCTGAATGCATCCAAAGAAGAGTAAAGGGTCGCTAAGGTCAAACTCCCCCAAACATAGAAAGGGATGTTCGAAAACATCCTCAAGTACGACAAAAACCACAAATGGACGACGTCTCCGCTCGACGCCACCATGAAACCTCCCAGCACCAACAAGATGAACAACCAGGCCATTTGCCTCACTTGTAGCCCATCTTCCACATCAATCTCCCTCCTAAACAGAACCTCCTTCAGCAAGGACAATCGGATAGAATCCCCGGATACTATCCTCCCCACATCACCAAGTGCCGCGCGGACTGCCTCCAGTCTCACCCATAAGGAGCGATCCACCTCTATCTGATCCCCATCATAATCCTGCCCCAGCAGTTACTGCACATCTATGGGAGTCACCGTCATCTCCCTGAATCCAAAATGAAAGGTGTGGGTAGTGTCCCACCACCTCTCCCCCAAAGCGTACAAGACCGCTGTCGAATGAGGCGTCTCATCCAACGAAGACGCCAACTTCCCAAAACCCGCTGATGATACCATATAGCACGAAATGGGTGGAAGATGCTCCCAAACATCCTTAAGCCCCGTCGTCCCATGGGCACGCATGTTCCTCAAGGAAATATCAGATTGGAAAAAGGAAAAATCTCATCAAAAGTCAAGAAAGAAAGGAAAATCACCCAAAAAGAAAGGAATGCCAAAGATCAGGTTACTTACATAATCGTCGGGAATCACTCTCGAATAGAGACGACGTGATGGCTCCCGCAATAAGGTCCGCTCGTCCACGACTAGCTCAAATGCATCGAAAACATTCTCGTTCCCCAAAGCAAGGGGCACCCTGTCCCTCCAATCCACATTCGTTCAGTCATCAACGGTCAACCACTCCCAGTGGACTGGGGTGCTCACAAAGCCAGCCATTTCTTGAAGATCGGAACGTTAAAACAATTCGCAGAAAGAGAGAAGGCAAGAAGCTGTGAAAATTGAAGGGGATTCACCCCCTTTATATAGGATGCCAAGCGTCATGCCGATCGGCACCTCCCCCTTCCATACCGATTGGCACTGACCCTTTTCCTTCCCAAGGTAGCCCAAAAGTTCGTGCCACTGTCAAATGGCACCCTTCATACTATACCGACTGGCACCCCTCCTAAAGTTTCATACAAAAACTCTCAGAAAATACTAGAAAACCTTGAAAAATCCTCGAAAAATTCCCAAAAATCCAGAGAGGGATTTAGAGCCATTATAGGAAGAAAATTTTGCATTTCCTCAAGAAGAACCGCTCTTCCCCAGCTGAATCCTCAAAAGCTAAGTGAAAACTCCTCCCGGCAAAGCTCTAGAAAATCCCTAAGGATCTCCTAATCACTTCCCCAGCGGAATTCTCTTACAGAACCCAAAATAGGTTGTTCCCCCCTATGAGGTCTCCTAAAAAGCTTCCCCATCTATCAGCTCCCCAGCTCAGATTAGAATCACAAAGCTCTTTCCCCAACAAAACTGAAATCTAATCCTCAACCACTTTTGGGTCGGGATTGGCCCCGGTCTTGGATCGTCACCTGAGTTAGGTCAGAATTGACCTCGGTCCTCGTCATCACCACTCTTGGGTCAGAATTGGCCTCAGTCTTGGATCGTCACCTGAGTTAGGTTAGAATTGACCTCGGTCCTCGGTCGTCACCACTTTTTGGTCAGAATTGACCCCGGTCTTGGATCGTCACCTGAGTTAGGTCATAATTGACCTCGGTCCTCGATCGTCACCACTCTTGGATCAGAATTGGCCGCAGTCCTGGATCGTCACCTGAGTTAGGTCAGAATTGACCTCGATCCCCGGTCGTCACCACTTTTCGGTCAGAATTGGCCCTCGTCTAGGATCATGACCTAAGTTAGGTCAGAATTAACCTCGATCCTCGATCGTCACCACTTTTGGGTCAGAATAGGCCCCGGTCTTGGATCGTCACCTGAGTTAAGTCATAATTGACCTCAGTCCTCGGTCGTCACCACTTTTGGGTCAGAATTGACCCCGGTCTTAGATTGTCACCTGAGTTAGGTCAGAATTGACCTCGATCCTCGGTCGTCACCACTCTTGGGTCAGAATTGGCCCTAATCCTGAATCATCACCTGAGTTAGGTCAGAATTGACCTCGGTCCTCGATCGTCACCACTTTTGGGTCAGAATTGGCCCCGATCTTGGATCATCACCTGAGTTAGGTCAGAATTGACCCCGGTCTTCGGTCGTCACCACTTTTGGGTCAGAATTGACCCCGATCTTCGATCATCACCCGAGTTAGGTTAGAATTGACCTCGATCCTCGATCGTTGCCACTTTTGGATCAGAATTGACCCCGGTCTTATATCATCACTTGAGTTAGGTCATAATTGACCTCGTTCCTCGGTCGTCACCCCTTTTGGGTCAGAATTGACCCCGATCTTGGATCATCACCTGAGTTAGGTCAGAATTGATCTCGGTCCTCGATCGTCACCACTTTTGGGTCAGAATTGGCCCTGGTCTTGGATCGTCACCTGAGTTAGGTTAGAATTGACCTCTATCCTCGTTCGTTACCACTTTTAGGTCAGAATTGACCCCGGTCTTGGATCGTCACCTAAGTTAGGTCAGAATTGACCTCGATCCTCGGTCGTCGCCATTTTTGGGTCAGAATTGGCCCCGGTCTTGGATCATCACCTAAGTTAGGTCAGAATTGACCTCGATCCTCGGTCGTCACCACTCTCCACCCTTGGGTCAGAATTGGCCCCGATTTTGGATCGTCGCTAAAGTTAGGTCAGAATTGACCTCGGTCCTCGATCGTCACCACTCTTTAGGTCAGAATTAACATCGTTGGACCTTTACTCTAGGCCCATAGATTCATCTTTGATCCGCAAAATTGATCATCCCCAGCACACTCCTTAGGTCCTCAGAATCGACCTTAACCTCTGAATCGGTCATACTCCCTCAAGAGCATCATGTGGTGTCTATTCGACGGTCATCATTTGTCCCAAACTCACCCGTCGAGGGTCTCTGTAGACACCCGATTATATTACCCTCCTAACTCACCTTAGGTCCCTAGTACCTCCACTCATCACCGCAAGCCCAGGTCATGTCTCGAGCACTGACTTGAAAGCCAACGGGCACTCCCCGGCTCAGTTTGACCCAAAAGTCAAACTCTTCGTCTTGATCGAGGCTAAAAGAATCTTCTAAGGGCACTGAATACCCTTTCCAACGGTCCACCCCGTGCATGATTCTGACTTACTATGAGGACGAATGGTCTGTTTGCATCTGAAACCTGACCTAGACGCCACCGGGCGCTCCCGGGCTCTGTTTGACCTAACTCAACTCTTTGTCTCGACCGAGGCTAGATTAATCTTCAAAGGGCCCTGAATACCCTTTCCAACAGTCCACCCCGAGCGCAATTCTGACTTTCCATACGGATGAACGATTCGTTTAACTCTGAGAGGCCACCGAGCGCTTCCCGAGCTCGGTTGACCAAAGTCAACTCTCCAAACTGGGTCAAACTCTTTGGAATGTCAAAGTACATCTCCTAACCTTTCCAACGGTATACCCCGTGTGCGATTCGAATTTACCATGCGGACGAACGATTCGTTTGCGTCCGAATGATTTCCCGTCCAACGGACCGACAAACGCTTTTGAGCCATATTTGAACCAAATTCAACTCCCAAACCCGGGAGAGGTCAAAGTACTTTCAAAGGTCTCTGAATTACCTTTCCAACAGTATGCCCCGTGCGCGATTCTGACCATCGGTTTGCCCTCGGTGACCGATTTTCCAAAAAAGCCTGAAACACACTACCAAACGGCAGGTTCCAGAACCTGCCTATCGGCACCTGCCTACCGATAGGCGGGAAGGGATCTAAGCCGATCGACACTCACTTGGGACTATAAAAGGAGGCCTTCATCTCATTTGTAGAGAGATCCCAAATCTGATAAAAATCCCTCTCAACGAATCCCAGAAACCTCTCTCGAAGGCAGCGTGATTTCAACATCCAAATCCCCTTTTTACTTCCAATTTTCATCATCCTTTGCATCAAACTTGATGAATTAACCACTCTCCATCATCATCCAAAGTGCAAGGGCTGCTCCCAAACATTTAAGATCAAGCTCAAGATCTTCAAGAAGGTCCAACTTTCTCAAACTCTCTCTTTAAATTCTCTTGAATTCTCAATAACTTGTTTTCTTACTTAGCACTTTTATTATCTCATTTCACACATCCTAATATACTTTTTACTTAGTATTATTGCACATCTTTTATTTTCATAAGACCCAAAAAATAAGAAAAAGAGGGTTTTGCTCATAAATTCAAATAATGGATTCTCATATTTTCCTCACACTTTTCTCACAACTAAAACACTTTTTTTCTACACGCACACACACACACACACAAATAAGAGATTCCCCATTTTGGATTTATTGGATAAACCCCACCCCTCATTTTGTATACGAACTACGTGGAGTTTGATGCCTTTATAGGCCACATAGGCGTCCTAGGGTAAAACCCGGGACTCGAGTCCTTTTTCTCTCATTTTCTATCTTCTCTAAACCTATTTTTCTTATATTATACATATACCTGTGCTTAGTGACGCATTATCCCATATGCGTTATCGTTCCATTATAACGGTCAACGTAGGGGGTAATCGCGTAAATCTTAGTTTTTTAATATTATTCTTATATCTTCCTACGGACGACTCGCTTTATCTTTTTCCATGATACAAGTTGAGGATTCCTACCTCCATTCTATATATACACATGCACACATATCACGGGGAGAAATATAAAGGAAAATAGCAAATATTCATGAGAGACCGAAAGGGAGGAATGGGTGCCTAACACCTTCCCATTTCATAACTAATCCTCCGAAGCCTTCTCGAATCATCTTGGTTTCGTATGCACAAGTATGTCTTTGGATGCCACTCTTCGGGGTGGCTTCCCCTTTTTCTTTTGTCTGTTTTGAGTAAAATAGACTGGAGACTCTGAATCTCTCTACATTTTTTCACACCACAAACGACGCCGGCCGAAGCGGTCCAGAGAGGGATGCATGGGACCCGAAGGATCCTTTCCTCCACGCGCCTGCCCGCGAGGATCGGGATTGGGGATGGCCACACCCGTATTTTTACGCATATTTATTTTATTATGAAATTATGGAAATTTGGATTAATTCATTTAAAGGGAGAAAATTAAATTATAATTAATCCGATTCTAAGGGTAATAATTACTAGCATGACGAGAGTTGGTAGTTATCGAAAATAATTATATCAAATTATAATTATGTTAAACATTACGTAGAGAGTAACGTAATATTGTTTTGGAAACAAGAATATGGTTGGGGACGAGATACACGATAGTTATAATATAATTATTCGGGACGCGCGTATGAGTCGCGTCACTATTATATATTGGGGGGTTAAAAATGTAAATTATTTTTATATAACCAGAATGATTATTTTGAGTGCGCCATTGTGTCTGAAAGGGTCGAAATAATCAGAAAATACTACTCGGGTGTTATATTTGGAGTTCGGAGCACTTTAGCCCAAAATGACACCCTAGAAGGGTATTTTAGTCTTTTAGGATTTTTGAGTAATTAAATGGAAGAAAATAGGATTAAAATAGGAACATAGAGGGTTATTGGTATGTCATTTGCAACCTACTTGAGAAAGAGAGGGAGAACCAAGGAGGAAGGAGACCCATTGGAGAACAAAGCCAAGAGTGGGAGATTTCTCGCAAATAGTTACACCAAAGTGTAGATCGCGATGAGAGGATCAACCACATATCAAATTCAATCATAGAATCAAAAATTCATGCCCAAGGCAAGTTTTTATCTTGCACCTCTTTTAGCAAATATTGTTCCGGTTGATTTAGATTAGATGATATAAACTTGTTGCAATGAAAACTTAGGTTTAATTAGACTGATTTGTAAAGAAACCTTATGAATTGGAGATGGGTTAGCATTTAGAGGATCTTCCCATCTTATACATGTTAAATTTGGTAATTAAATGTTGAAATCACGAAATTAATTGGGAGTTTTTAAGGTTTAAAAATTTCAGGTTCACATTTAAGAGATTTATTAGGAATTGAAGAAATTGATAATTTCCATTTGAGTATATAACGATTTGACCTTTAATTTGTATAAGAAAGTATATTAGGGTAATTTGAAATAGTTTAAGAACATTAAATTAGAGTTGGGTTGAGTTGAGTTTTAGATTGATATTGAAGATGGAAACTTCGAAAAATCGAATTTGAAAAAGAACAGGAGTCTGGATTTCTCGTTCGAAGACTGCCCAAGTCATTCAAATGAGCTCGTTCGAACGAGAATTCCAACGACCCTTCTAACAAAATAATGGAGTTCGCTCGAAGTAAGAAATTCATTCGAATAAGATGCCCTTCACTTCTAATGAGATCCATAATGGATTTTTAATGTCCGCTCGAGTTAAAAATCGCCTTAGGGTTATCCAAGTGAGAGTAACGAACTACGTGAGTAACGGGTGACTTAAGTTCCGAATTATTATTGTGTTGGGATTGTAATAGTTCTCAGGATATAGAAATTTTATAGAACCTAGGAGGGAATGTAGGTTCGAGAGAGGAAATATGTGATCGAATCACGATGAGTGGTAGAATTAATAATATAACTTATGTACTATGGAAATCAGGTTTCGTGAATGCCTATTGAGTTATATATGTTGTGTGCATGCTTATTACTTGAGATATTATGTGTATGACTACCTAGCTACTGGCTATCGAACGAAGGTTAGCGCATTGTGGAAGACCATATCTTGTGTGCCTTCGGGGGATTTTGAGTCGTTCCACTAAAGCATGAAACCTAGGTACGGGCTATCTATGAGAGCGATAGTGGTGACGATCATATGGTTGCACATGTATGTGCGTAGCCCATCAGGTTGGGACTATATTCCCCTCCATTACGTGTATATGCTTTATTAGTTCCTGAGAGATTGGACATGTTGTCCTTCATGCATGAGCATTGCAATAGGACTAGATAGCCGAGTATGCCTAGCACCAGGGATTTCTTATCCATGGGGGCAGTATTGATATATATGTTTATATGTATACATATTGAGATTTTATATATGTATATGGAGTTCCTATTCTGTGTTTCATATTGGTCGCTTTATTATAGTATATACTTATTGGGTCACCAGTTGAGAATTCAAAATGTTATGAGAATGAGTTAAAGCATCTTTAAACCTATTCCAAAATAATATCAATATATTATCTTCGGGTTATTTAGATATTTTATCCGGCATAGTGGTTATACTACGTATAGTCAGGCAGAGCATCATGACTAGTATGGGTAGTTAAGCTCATTAGGCGTGCATATTAGATGAGAGGTGATCATCTCAAGTGAGTACGCTAAGTTAACATGAATAATATTTGTGCTAATTAACTAATTTAAGCACCTGCTATATTTAAACTATTTTTTACTCAGGCTCTGACCCGTTTTTCTACAAAACTCTTTTCTCGTTCCTTTATTTTAGGTGCTCGGCCATAAGGACACCAAGCTTAGGAGATTCCATTTAGTTGTCGAGCTGTAGCTGCTGTGGAAGCTACATGACATTTCTAGTAGACGCTTCATAGTCAATTATTCTTTATCTATCAGTTATTTACTTCGGTTGGACATGTCGTCCCTTCCTATTTCATATTCAGAGATTTAGATGTTTTATTCTGTTAGTTGATCATGGCTTTGGATTATTGTATGGGATTTTGACTCGATATGTTTACTCCAGTTCTTTATTTTAATTCAGTTAGTTCTTTCCGTATGTTTTTGGGATGAATAGTATTAGTTAATTATTTCCTTACTTATTGATGCTTAATAACAAGATAAAATTTGGACATTAACCTTTTTAAATATTAGGTAGTTAGTTTTCACTAAATAAAATTGATGATTTTCGATAGTGATGCATTATTTGAACCAACTGGATATTCTGAATTCAATTAATAAAGGATTAATCACTCGGTATTTATTTGGGCGAGGTGTCACAGGTGGTATCAGAGCATCAGGTTCAAGTATCTTTAGGATCTGTACGGGTTGTTATGTTTTCGCGTAGCATTTTCTGATATAGAGTCCTATTGTTAGGACTGTTGCCTTTTTTATTACGTGTTATAGATTAAGTACTTCTATACGATGCTAGGTATAGCCGGTAGACTTATAAAATTCATTTGAATTTCAGATGTCGCTTATGAGGGAGAGACAAACTAACACCGCTGAAGAAGAAAATACGAAACCCGACCAGTAAGTACCGTGGGTACATCAGGAAAGAGCGGCAATCACTGAGATAGCGAATATTGTGGCACAAGCAGTGACTACCGTAATATTATAGTACCAAAATCGTAGTGTACCCTTTACAAGGGGAAAAGAATAAGGGAAGTCGATCAATATGACAATTTTAGGGATAGCAACAGTGAAAAAGTACCATCACAGTGGTGACAAGTCCCTCGGAGTCTTCAAGACCAAGAGGACAATGGAAATCGTAGGAGGAGCCAAATCCTCCAGGGTCAACAAAGCGAAGGACTGAGGACCTTCAAAGAGGTGTTTTAGGTGTGGAAGAAATGGCCACAAACGCCAAATTTGCCCAAACGAGATGAAGGACAACCTCGGTCAAATTAGTTAGGTCAGCTAGGCCATCAGGGCCAGCAGCGTGCTCAACGGGACCAGCACAACAGAAATTTTATTGGAAACTATTTTATATGCGGCGAACGGGGACACTTTCGCAGAAATTTCCCTTAGAAGGGCAAGACCCCGCAGCAGCCGTAGGGTGCCCACCCGGAACCACAAAATGCCCAATATGGGGAAGCGTGGATATTTACCCCAACAGCGCAGACTCCACAGCGTCAGCAAGGAGTACAGTACGGGCATATCTATAATTCCCGATATGAGGTTATGCCACTAATAACACAACTGTCACCCGCGTTGGGAGGTACGATACGTCATTATTTATAGTACCTTTAAGATATAATGAAAATCTCGAATAACTTTGGTGCGTTATAATTTATGTTAATACTTCTAGGAATATGGGCATAAAATGTATTACTATCCTGATTTACGAACTAGCTAATGATGGTTTGAGTGATAATAGACTATTACTGTAATATTTTCGTGTTCGTTAGTATTTGTGCTAAGAGTCACCTGAGAGGAGGAGGGGCACATTTATATATATCTTTATATGGTTGTGAATAAAGACTTCGTGGCATATGTCGTATGTTTATACCTAATCCCGGTGGGTAGGGATGCCTATTAAAGGGATTCAAGATTGGATGAAATATTTCTGAGCATGGGGATTATCCCATTGAAAATTTTAAGAGTCTAATGTCGAGTTAGTAGGAATAATGTGTTGAATATAATCTCTCGTAACATGAGGGTAGGTGAGTTAATCTTATAGCAAGAAGTAGGGATGTGGGGTAAAAGTCGGATATCGAGGGCCCACAAACCTTATTGACTGACAATGTTAGCTAGTAGTGTATTCGGGGGGTTCCTTGTTTTGATTTCTTATCACGAGACATCCCACACATGAAACCTACCAAAAGTCGGACGTTGGGAAATATTTGTCCTTCAGTACACGGGTTGGTACCCTGGTCATCATCAGTAAAGAAACGACAACCTTAAGATTTATTACATCTACACTCACAGCCAGCAGAGCCGTATTATATGACGTAAGAATCATTGCTAAATGTCTTTCCTCATGAATGAATCGGTGTAATAAGGGAGGATATTATAGCTACACTTATTAGGATAAGTGAGCCTAACCTTATAGAATATTTGGAGTTATAAGACCTGACTGCGCAACTGTTAGGTCAAGGCTTCATCTGGAGGAATATCTCGCTTTGGGGTGCTTTTATGTTAAGAAGAGAGATGGATCATTACGATTACGTGTCGATTACCGAGAGTTTAATAAATTCACGATACAGAACAAATATATGTTACCTCGAATCGATGACTTATTCGACCAGTTGAGAGGAGTTTCCTTATTCTCGAAGATTGACTTGAGATTGGGATACCATCAGTTGCGTATCAGGGAGCAAGATGTATTGAAGACGGTGACAGGACATGGTTCCTATGAGTTCAGGTTTATGCCTTTGGGATAACCAACGCCCCAGCTATGTTTATGGACTTTATGAACAGGGTGTTAAGAGAGTTCCTGGACCAGTTCGTCATCGTCTTCATAGTTGACATTCTAGTTTACCCACATACTAAGGAGGAGCATATAGAGCACTTGAGGCAAGCTTTGCAGACACTGCGCGAGCATGAGTTATATTCAAAATATGAGAAATGTTGGTTTTGGCTGAGGGAGATCCAATTTTGGGGACATATCATCTCTGATAGAAGGATATCCGTGGATCCGGGGAAAGTGTCAGCAGTGAGGGAGTGGGGGGACAACCCACGATACCAATCGAGACATGTAATTTCTTGGGCCTAGTCGAATACTACAGGAGGTTTATTCGAGAGTTTTTTAAGATAGTGGGTTTGCTGACACACCTAACTCACAAAGGGGTGTCATTTATCTGGAGTGACGCCTGTCAGTTGGCCTTTGATGAGTTGAAGGACACGTTAACCTCAGCACCAGTGTTAGCATTGCCCAGGATGGGAGTGGAGTATCTAGTCTACACTAGTGCATCCTTATTAGGACTTGGGGATGTGGTCCATTAGGAGAATGAGACCATAGCTTATGCCTCCCGTAAGCTTAAGCCTCACGAGAAGAATTACCCCACCCATGACTTGGAATTGGCGGCGGTCGCATTTGCACTTCGAATTTAGAGAAATTACCTCCTCGAGGAGCAATTTTGCTTATTCACAGATCACAAGTCATTACAGTACCTCTTCACACAGAAGGAGATGGATATGAATCAGTGCCAGTGGATTGAGTTTGTGAAGTATTATCATTTTGATATCCTGTACCAATCGAGGAAGGCTAACATGGTAGCAGACGCGTTGAGCCATAGGCTGGGAGGGAAGGTGGCTGAAGTGTGGAAAATGAAATGGAAGGATTTAGGACACCGGGATACGGTGGCCCGATCGTTCATGTCTATAATGACAGTTACGCCCCAGATTATTACTAGAGTAGTACAGGCTCAGATAACTGATCCGTTCTGCCAGAGTCAGGTTGTGCAGCTTTTGGCAGAGGGGGCCGAGTCTTATACCTTGGGTTCAGATGGGGGTCTACGTTTCAATGGAAGGTTGGTTGTTCCTGAGGTAGAAGACTTGCGACATGAGGTGATGACAGAGTCGCACGATTAATAATTTGTGGTACATCTTAGTGGGGATAAGATGTACTAGGATATGAAGAGATAGTACTGGTGGAGCAGGATGAAGAAGGATATTGCCGAGTTCATCTCGAAATGTGCCACTTGTCAGCTAGTAAAGGTGAACCAACAGAGATCGGTGGGACTTCTACATCCATTAGAGGTTCCTATGTGGAAATAATAGAGCTTTTCCATGGACTTCATCAAGGGATTACCTGCATCGCAGAGGGGTCACGATTCAATATGGGTGATAGTGGATCGACTGACCAAGGTAACCCACTTTTTTCCAGCCCGAATGGATTACGCCACAGGACAGTACACCCAGATATTCATAGCAGAGATAGTCAGACTTTTTGGGGTGCCTCTCAACATTGTATCTGACAGAGATAAAGTGATTGTGTCTCGATTTTGGGAGAATTTTCAGGAGGCAATGGGCACGGAGTTGCGGCTGAGCACAACCTATCACCCGCAGAAGAATGGACAGACCGAGTAAAATCAGATGTTATAAGACATGTTGCGTATGTGCATCATTGATTTTGGCGGAGACTGGGAGCAGTATCTTTCGCTGGTGGAGTTTACCTATAACAACTCCTACCCGTTTACTATCGTTATGGCTTCATTCGAGGCACTATACGATAGACCTTGTCGTTCCCCAGGATGTTGGTTGAAGGTGGGGGAAAACAAGTTACTGGGTCCGGAGGTGATTGAGGATACTTGGACGAGGATTGAGTTGATACGGAACCATATTCGGGTTGCTCAGAATCGACAGTAGAGTTACTCCAATGACAAATGGTATTTCTGGGAGTTCAATGTGGGGGACCAGGTGTTACTTTGGGTGTCTCCTATAAAGGGAGTTATGCATTTTGGGAAGAAGGGAAAGTTATCACCTAGGTACGTAGGTCCATTCCCTATTATCAAGAGGATTGGGCCAGTTGCTTATAGACTTGTGTTACCGGAGCACTTACACAGAGCCCATGACGTGTTCCATATCTCTTCACTAAGGAGATATCTTCTAGATGGTTTGGCCCATACTCACATCGCGTTGGAGGAGATCAACTTACAGCCTGATAACTCCTATGAGGAGGGGCCGGTTGTTATCCTAGACTGTAGTGAGAGGAAGTTGAGGTCAAAGATAGTATCACTAGTCCGTGTTCAGTGGCGGCACTATAATGTTGAGGAATCTACCTGGCAGCACGAGGATGACATGCGTGAAAGTTATCCATAGTTATTCTTGCTAGGTATATTATCATTTCTGAATTTCAGGATAGAATTTTGTTATTAGGGGGAAGTATGTAATACCTCGTATTTTTACGCATATTTATTTTATTGTGAAATTATGGAAATTTGGATTAATTAATTTAAAGGGAGAAAATTTAATTTATAATTAATCCGATTCTAAGGGTAATAATTACTAGAGTGATGAGAGTTGGTAGTTATCGAAAATAATTATGTCAAATTATAATTATGTTGAACATTATGTAGTGAGTAACGTAATATTATTTCAGAAATAAGAATATGGCCGGGGACGAGATACACGGCATTTATAATATAATTATTTGGGACGCACGTATGAGTCGCGTCACTATTATATATTGGGGAGTTAAAAAGGTAAATTATTTTTATATAACTTGAATGACTATTTTTGAGTGCGTCAGCCTATCCGAAAGGATCGAAATAGTCAGAAAACACTACTTGGGTGTTATATTTGGAGTCTGTGGCACTTTAGTCCAAAATGACACCTAGTGGTCTGTCAGTTGCAACCTACATGAGAAAGAGAGAGAAATAGAGGGAGAACCAAGGAGGAAGGAGACCCATTGGAGAACAAAGTTAAAAGTGGGAGATTTCTCACAAATAGTTACACCGAAGTGTAGATTGGGACGAGAGGATCAACCACATATCAAATTCAATCAGGGAATCAAAAATTCATCCTAAGGCAAGTGTTTATCTTGAACCCTTTTTAGAAAATATTGTTCATGTTGATTTAGATTAGATGATATAAACTTGTTTCAATGAAAACTTAGGTTTAATTAGACTGATTTGTAAAGAAACCTTACAAATTGAAGATGGGTTTGCATGTAGAGGATCTTCCCATCTTTGACCTATTAAATTTGGTAATTATATATTGAAATCATGAAATTAATTGGGAGTTTTGAAGGTTTAAAAATTATTGGTTCACATTTAAGAGATTTATTAGGAATTGAAGAAATTGCTAAATTCCATTTGAGTATATAAGGATTTGACCTTTAATTTGTATTAGAAAGTATATTAGTAATTTGGAAGAGTTTAAGAACATTAAATTAGGGTTGGGTTTAGTTTTGGATTGATATTAAAAATTGAAAGTTAGCAAAATTGAATTTGGAGAAGAATAGGGGACTGCCTGGATTTCTCGTTCGAAGTATGCCCAAGTCATTCGAACGACCTCATTCGAATGAGATTTTCAACGAGAATTCCAATGAAATAATGGAGTGCATTCGAAGTGAGAACTTCGTTCGAACGACCTTATTCGAATGAGATTCCAGAATGGATTTTTAGGGTCTGGTCGAGTTAAAAAGCATCCTAGGGTTATCTAAATGAGAGTAACGACCTACGTGAGTAACGGGTGACTTAAGTTCTGAATTATTAGTGTGTTGAGATTGTAATAGTTATCGGGATATAGAAAGTTTATAGAACTTATGAGGGAATGCAGGTTCGAGAGAGGAAATATATGATCGAATCACGGTGAGTGGCAGAATTAATAATACTACTTATGTACTAAGAAAATCAGGTTGCATGAACGCCTATTGAGTTATATAAGTTGTGTGCATGCTTATTACTTGAGATATTATATGTATGAAATACCTAGCTACTGGCTATCGAATGGAGGTAAGCGCGTCGTGGGGGATCATATCTTGTGTGTCTTCGAGGGATTTTGAGTCGTACCACTAAAGCATGGAACCTAGGTACGGGCTATCTGTGAGAACGATAGTGGTGACAGTCGTATGGGTGCGTAGGTATGTGCATAGCCCATCGGGTTGGGACTATGTTCGCCTCCAATATATGAATATGCTTTATTGGTTCCTGAGAGATTGAACCGGTTGTCCTTCATGCGTGAGCATTGCAATGGGACTAGATACCCGAGTATGCCTAGCACCAGGGGTTTCTTATCCATGGGTGCAGCAATGATATATATATATTTATATGTATACATATTGAGATTTTATATATGTATACGGAGTTCCTATTATGTGTTTCATATTGGCCGCTTTATTATAGTATATACTTATTGGGTCACCAGTTGAGAATTAAAAATGTTATGAGAATGAGTTAAAGCATCTTTAAGCTTATTCCTACATAATATCAATATATTGTCTTCGGGTTATTTAGATACTTTATCTGGAATAGTGGTTATACTACATATATTCAGGCAGAGCATTATGACTAGTATGGGTAGTTAAGCTCGTTAGGCGTGCATATTAGATGAGAGGTGAGCATCTCAAGTGAGTACGCTAAGTTAACATGAATAATATTTGTTCTAATTAACCAATTTAAGCACTTTCTATATTTAAATTGTTTTTTACTCACGCTCTGACCGATTTTTCTGCAAAACTCTTTTCTTGTTACTTTATTTTAGGTGATCGGCCATAGGGACACCAAGCTTAGGAGATTCCATTCAGTTGTCGAGTTGTAGCTGCTGTGGAAGCTACATGACATTTCTAGTAGACGCTTTATAGTCTATTCTTCTTTATCTGTCAGTTATTTACTTCAGTTGGACATGTCGTCCCTTTCGATTTCATATTCAGAGATTTACATATTTTATTCTGTTAGTAGACTTTTATTTCATGGCTTTGGATTATTGTGTGGGATTTTGACTGGATGTGTTTACTCCAGATCTTTATTTTAATTCATCTAGTTCTTTCCTTATGTTTTTTGGATGAATAGTATTAGTTAATTATTTCCTTACTTTTTGATGGTTAATACGATAAATTTTCGACATCAACCTTTTTAAATATTAGGTCATTAGTTTTCATTAAATGAAATCGATGATTTTTTATAGTGATGCATTATCTTAACCAATTGGATATTATGGATTTAATTAATAAAGGACTGATCACTCGGTATTTAATTGGGAAAAGTGTCACAATTATGATTTCGAACTTGTTAGGGTTTTTTTTATTTAGGGTTGCAATTGAGTTTCGAACTTGTCTAAATATGCACCTACAATTTCTTTTACTCTTACTTCCCCTCGTGTATGCGAGCCTTCAAATTTATGATACGTGTAAGTCCTAAATTTGGTTTGTGAAACTAAAAACCCTAGTTTAATATTGTTATGCTGTGGGATTGAACGTCTTGTTTGTTTGATATATATTATTTTGATTTTGAGTTATTGTTCCCTTGGATCGAATAGATTTCTATGAATAGCAGTTGTTTTAGTTTTTGAATATGTAATTAAATCTAAACATGGAATTATTTGTACAAGAGGATTATAAACAACTTGAAATTTTCTATACTTATGAGCTTATGGTTTCAACAACCACTAAAGCGGCCCCTGATCTCTTCCATTAAGGTTTTGATTTTAGTACACTACAAGAAAATGGTCATTTAGTGACAGTTTTTATGTAATTTACAGTAGTTTAACTCACATATTATTATTTTTATAATATTTATTAGATGCAAAAATATTTACTTATCAAAGAATATATTATCAATGTTCTATCTTGAGTATTTGTTTGACTCATTTGATGTTTTTTTAAGTTGTAGAGTTAAAAAAATGTATTAAACTTTGGTGTATATGCAATATCAAAACTTAAAAGTAGAGAGGGAGACTTACCTCAAAATAGAGAGGGAGAGGGAGTTCTCCTAAAATATCTTCATAAATTTTAAGAGTTATGTTACGACATAATTTGTTTTACCTCAGTCTTAAGAGTTATATTACGACATAATATGTTTTACCTCAATCAGTGATTTTGTCTTCAACAATGAAATAGAGGAGTGGATCTGATGTGGCCATCTTGTAAATTTAGGACTTATTCCATCCAAATTCTCTCCGGTAGGGGTTTTTTGCTCATCTCGGTTGTTTGCGTTCAGCACAGGGATATCATTAAAATTCATCAGATTTATGAGACACCCCGCTTAATTAAATTCCGGTTGATAAGGCCTTTATCAAATTAAATCAAGATTTCCATATGGTTCAATTTGAGCACCATTGTCGCAACATTATTAATTATAACCACCTAATTTTTAATTAAGACGGTGCTAAATTTTATCTTATGAATTAACCCAAACCAATAAGTACAAGAAGAATCCAAATATAACCAATACAATATAATAGAGTCTAAAAATGCCACAAATATCTAATATGAGAGTTAACCGAATAACATCGACTAGGGACAAGCAAACCAACATAAGTCCAATGTATGAAAAGTATAGCCAATACAAGCAAAACCAAAATAAAGAGTACAACTGTCAGGGGCAACATACCCAAAGTACAACTTAGACTATCCATATCTAGAAGAGAATGAAATAAACGTCTAGTGCAAAATCTTGCAGCACCCACATGTACAGCAGCTACGTACCATGAAATGAATCAAGCCTGGCGCCCCTATGGTAGGACACCTAAAAGATTTTGAAAATATTTTATAGCAAGGGTTAGAACCCAAAACATTTAAAAATATTTAGCAAGTGAATTTAATCGAAGAAATTAAAATGAATGCTTTTCATATTTAAGTTAGTGTCGCACTCTCTTGAGGACCGCTTCGCCCCTCAAATAATGTGCACACCTAATGTCCTTCTATATAAACCATTTAGTTATTTACCACGTAACTAGTCTTGTCATATAGTTATTATCTCTCCCATTACTCTAACCTGAGTAAGTTTAATACATAAGATATATAAGTCATTAATCACATTACTTAGCTCATTTGAATCATATAACATTCTCACAAGTTATATATCATCAGTACAATTCTCTAAAATGCATTACTGTGTTAAATATCCATTTTCTGTACAGATTTTTCGCATAAAAACCTCCAAGATGTATACTAAATCCACCAATTCAAGATCCTCAATCTAAATACAACATCCACACAGATTAGGGGTTTATAAATCACATCTTTATATCCTCTACAAATTTTTTTAATCAGGAGACATAGAAACCCCAAATTCAATTATATAAATAACCATAACATCTCATTCATTTCACACCCACTATGATATGAATAGGAAAATTATGCAATTAATTTAGAAGCAAGTTAAACCACTTGCCTTTTAGGGGTTGTAGGGTCCGAATCTTTGTTGAAAATGATGAGCTTGATGAAGAATGTCCACACTTGTTCTTGATTTAGGCTCCCAAGATTTTTTATAATTGCTCCCTCCTTTGTCTCAACTTGATTAGGTTTTTCTAAAATGAGTTTTTGGCTCACACACCCTCTCACTTTTAGGTTTATTAAGTCAATCCCGTTTTTAAGCTTGTGGGCTTTATTAAAAGGGCGCGAACACTCTTATATGGGCTCAAATACGCCTAGAAAAGTTTCTAAACCCATATAATACATATGGATACTCTTTTTTGACTATTTCGACCCTTTTGGACTCAATCGTATGATTAGAATCGTTATCCGGATAATTATTTATAGAAATTAATATTCACCTATTAACTTAGTTTATTATTACTATTCACGTAGTAAATTTAAATTCGATCGATTTTAATCGCCTACTCACGGATTAATATTTGAATAATACTAATTTAATTAATTCTTATTAAATTATGACCACCTAGTAATTTAACATATACCGAATTATTTAATTAGTAAATGTTCAAAAATACGAGGTGTTACAATTTATACGCCCATAAAATTGCAATTTAAAAGCTTGATTTTTGGCAAACCATATCAACAGACTAGTGATGGGATGCTTAGTTATGTGGATTTGTCTTAAGAAATTTAGGGGTGATGTGTTCGAATATCTATAATAGTGAAGCACTCTTAGAGCATTGCTGTTTTAAATTTTATATATGCCCGTGAAATTTGAATCTATTTTCTGATTAATATTCAACTATTGCTAATCCAAATCCAATTTTATATTTTTTTTCATGTCATAGAAGCGCATAAATTCATGGCGCGGTAATGTGTTTGATGCCAATTTTCGCCATGTCACCTAACCTAACTATGAACGCCAAGTCTTTTTAGTACATTTCTTTCACTCATTTCCACCTCATACACTTACATGACATAACAATATAGATGGTAGACAATGGAAACTGATTAGTAATTAGTCTACTGGGAATATGAAAAAGAAGTAACAACACAAGGTGTTGAAACGTCTCATATATAGATTTACTCAGCTGTGAAGAAATTTCTGGAATTATTACATCATATCCAATTCCGTTAGAAGTAGGCCCAATTTTTTTTGGAAATGCAAGTTGGTGATGAGTTCTGACCATTCTTGTAATTAGACGAATTCAACCTTATGATTAATTGCATTCATGATACACAAACTACAATCAAGGTGTTTGCCTTTATGCACTCACATTTGGTTTTTAAATACAACTTAGAGCATGTGTTTTACCTCTCTACTTTTTTTATAAACGGGTTAATGAACATAACGACCAATTTGCCATCATCCAATGCATAAGGTAATTCGATTCCCTTTTTTTTCTTTTCTAATCTTTTATGATTTTTGGAAGCAAATAGGTTTTCAGGGAGCATATCTTGACCTTTGATAGATAGTATTATTGGGACTAGCTCTTAGCTTTTGGTTTGACCTCATTGAAGTTGTAGAAAAATTTGATGCAAATCAGACGAAGCTACGAATACCCATGTGAATAACGAACATTCTTTTTTCCAATCTTTTATTTTATCATGAAAACATATACGTAGATACTTCATACAACCTTACATTATCAGTAGATATCTGACTCAACATGAAAATAATTCGTTAATCTCTATCCTTATTCTTTCATTATGATTTCTTCTATATGAAGAAATAAGGTAATTCTAAACATTTGTTGGTTTATTTACAAATTTACCATTTTGGCTCAAATCTATAAATACAAGTGTTATTTCTAGGTTTTGGGAGAGGACAAGTTTGAGAGCTATTTTGAGAGTTATCAAAGCTAAAGAGAGGTAGAGTTTCATTTGAGGGGTGAGTTTTTGTGGAGTTATGAGTGACTTTCTAAGAGAGATAAATTGTGTGTGTGTGTACAACCTTTGGGTTCCTCCATTCATCTATAGAAAGAAGAATCCTCCTTGGTGGATGTAGTCCAAATTTAGGTGAACCACGGTATATGGTTGTTGTTTTGCTTTAATGATTACTTGTATGTTCTTGTTTTCTCTTCATTGATGCTTGGTTGAATTGATTGGGAGTTTTCATACTAGTTCATTTACGAAACAAGATCTTGGGTATTTTTTCCACACCAAGTGTTTGATAAAATTTTCGAGTGAGTTTTATTGTCTTAGTCGCTAGAGATAGTCTTACTTTAGCACAACAAGTGGTATCAGAGCTTTGGTTGCATTGTTTGCCCATTTTTTGGTTCGAGGTTGAATCAATTTTGGCATAGCTTTAGTTTTTGTTCCAAATGACAGAAAGTGTGGAGAGTACTCGAGAATCAACCTCTACGAGTAGAGGCTCTAAGAGATGGGATCCGAGTTATGGATCGAGTGGCTCAATGAAGATGTACATAAAGGCTTTTGATGAGAAGATCAATTTTGGGTTATGGTAAAGACGAATGTGAGGCGTTCTTGTCCAATAGGGGTTTCAATTAGCATTGTTGGGGGTAGAGGGACGACTGATAGGCATGACCGATGCCGAGTGGATTGACATTGATCAAAGAGTGGCTTCGTGTATTGAAATGCTTATCACGAATGATGTGCTGAATAACGTGATAGCGGAGACCACGGCTAAAGGCATGTGGGATAAGCTAGAAGAGATTTATTTGGAAAAGTCGTTGTCAAATAAATTGTTCCTTAAGAAGAAACTCTTCAAGCTTGAGATGAAGGAGGGTGAGGATATGATGAAGCATATCAACATTTTTAATGCCTTGATAAATGACTTGAATCGGATAGATGTTCAATTCATTGATGATGATCGAGTATTATTATTGCTTGCATCATTACCCGATTCATGTGAGCATTTTATGACCACTCCCATGTTTGGGAAGTCTACGCTCCAGTGCAACGAGGTTGTGCAAGATCTTCAATCTCATGTCACGATGAGAAAGAATGAGGGTGGAGGTGACGGGTATTCCCATAATGAAGGCCTTACGGTGAGAGACAGAGGTGTGGAAAATGGTGGGAAAACTCCAACCGGGGATTTAATAACGGTAGTAGGTCTAAATCGAGGGGTGTTGGTGGTAAAGGGCCGAAATTCTACAAGTGCCAGGAATGGGGTCATAAGATTCGAGAATGTCCTTTGTGGAACGACAAGGTTAAGGGAAAGGTTGATTCCAAGAGGGCAACGATAGCAAGTGAGAATTATGTAGATGAACTTGGAGAACTTCTCACAATCTCCAAGGTTAACTCTCTTTACCAAGATGATTGGATATTATATTTGGGATCGTCAGATCACGTTTTCTCCAAAAGGGAATACTTTGAGACTTGCACAGAAAATGGAAAAGGTTCCATGTCTTTAGCTAAAGGAGAGAAGGTTGCCATTGAGGGTGTCGGTATGGTGAAACTCAAGATGTTCAATGGGTTGGAGCTCACTTTGGGTGGTGTGGCATATGTTCCAAAGTTGCGAAAGAATTTGATATCCATTAGCCATTTGGATTCCAAGGATTTTCGGGTGTCGATGGCGGGTAGAGTCTTGAAAGTCACACGCGGTTGTATGGTACTAGCGAGGAGAGAGGAGAGAGAGGGGTTGTATCGTCTAAATCAAACTTAGAGGAAGATAATGAAGCGGTGTGCACAAGTGATCGAACGTTCGAGGCATGTCTCGTTTGTGAACAAAGCGGAGATACTGGGTTCTAGATTTTCGAGAGTAGATGATAGTAATTAAATAATACCTACTAGTGGAGGGGATGGATCGAAGTCCCCCTCCAAGGCCAATGGGTAATGTTGACTCGATTTAGTTGCACACATGCATTGGCCGATTGGAATCGAGGAGGTGTAGGATTGTGATGGATTCGAGGTGTGTGTAGGTAGTTCAAGGAAGGCCGATGAGTTATTATTTGCGAGCATTGGCAAACGGGTTTGCGAGCCTTGGAAAACTGAAGTCTTTCGTGACAAATACTTGGTACATCTTTCGAGGGTGAGATTTGGAGGGTGTGAGAGGTGAGGAATTTTCCTTCTCATCCGTGGTTATTTCTCAAGGTGGAAGATGGTGTTGATGTGTTTGAATGTTTTGTGTAAAGAGGGTGTACGCTATTGTATTGTGTGGGGGTGTACTCACTGGGTTACATGAGGAACGAGATTCACCTTATGGTTACATGGCAAGCATTCAGATGCATGAGATGGTAAGTTCTTAGTTTAGAACTTGGTTCCTTGGAGGGTGGAGTCGTTTGGAGTCTTGGAGTGAAGACCTGCGGTATCTCCCTTCAGGGTTGAAGTTTGGGGTGGCTTAGCGTCAGGTGGAGTGTATTGGCTTGTTAGATGTCAGGATGATCTTCGAGCCGATTTGATGTTTGTATTCCTAGTTCGATTGGATCATGAGGATCGTCTACGGGAGTCGCATTAGCTTGGTAGCTGGTGGGACAGTCTTCAAGCGGGTTCAATTTCAGCATTCTAGAGATTGATTGTATTATCAGGATTGCCAAGGGGGAGTTTGTTGGTTTTAGCTCTCCTATTTTTTATGTTTTGGTTTATTTACAAATTTGCCATTTAGGCTAAAATCTATAAATACAAGTGTTATTTCTAGGTTTTAGGTGAGGACGAGTTTGAGATCTATTTTGAGAGTTATCAAAGCTAAAGAGAGGTAGAGTTTCATTTGAGGGGTGAGTTCTTGTAGAGTTGTGAGCGACTTTCTAAGAGAGATAAATTGTGTGTGTTTATAACCTTTAGGTTCCTCCATTTATCTATATAGAAAGAAGAAATCCTCCTTGGTGGATGTAGCCCAAATTTGGGTGAACCACAGTATATGATTGTTGTTTTTCTTTGATGATTCGTTGTATGTTCTTGTTGTCTCTTCATTGATGCTTGGTTTAATTGATTGGGAGTTTGCACACTAGTTCATTTACGGAACAAGGTCTTGAGTGTTTTTCGCGCACTAAGTGTTTAATAAAAATTTCGAGTGAGTTTTATCGTCTTGGTCGCTAGAGATAGTCTTACTTTAGTGCAACATTTGTTACTTTTTTCTTAGAAATAATGAAATCTTTTTCAATTGTCGTCCACAGAATGTATAGAAATGATTTTTTGATTAATTGGTAAATAATTTATTTTTGCAAATTGTGATGGTTCAGCTATGTAATGGATTATATATTAAATGACTACTATTTATATACCAGAGGTCTTAAACTTCATTACATTTGATGTAATTTTGTGTCAATAGAGTTTCTGGCTATCATACAGTTTTGTTATTACGCAGGATCATTTACAGGGTTTGAATCATGTGAGCATTTCCTTGTGTTTTCTAAGTGCATGGATTTTTTTAAGTCGTATGTAGTGTATATTATTTTAAAATATTAAATAAAACAAGAATATATAGCTAAAATTTACATAAACTTGCATCACTATGTAAAAGAATATTTATTATATATTTATGACACAATCGACATTTGAATTTAATTATACAATAATTAAATATGTGTCTAGTTACATTTTTAAAGTTATTTAATCTATAATTTAAAAGAATGTCTATAAATTGCTTGCGCATTTCCCGGATTGCAAATTTATTTTTTGATATAATGCAATCTAGTCCAACAGTAGTAGGAGCTCTCGATGGGTTCAACTTTATAGGAATACCCTCTTCGACAATAGCTATAAGGTGTCATGAAAACACTTTTACAAAGCACTTTGAGTGTCCAGAGATGTGTTTTTTCTTATGGTGAATGCATAGAATGTAGAGGGTTGGGGTTGAATCTTCATGTACATTACTTAATGACAAAGGTGTAGCAGCTTTTATTGCGTAGGCCATGCACTATTGTGCTCATATGAATCGTTATAATCTAAACTGCATTCACACCCAATAATTTTCCATTGGAGTTTATCTTTTGAATTCCCCTCCACCCAAAACAGAGAGAGAATCATGGGAACCAAATCTTTCTCTCTCCTGTTGATGTTCTACTTGGTTATCCAAATAGGTTTCGAGATTTAGCGTAGCATCACCTATGATAGGAAGGCCATAATCATCGATGGTCAAGGAAGGATCCTCATTTCGGGTTACATACATTACCCCAGAAGCACCCTTGAGGTACTTAATAAAAAAAATCATTTCTTCCCATCCCATCATTATAATTTTTTTTCTCTTTAATAATGTTTACGACTTATGTGGTGTAGATGTTATGATATCTCGTACAGAAGTCTAAATAAGGAGGACTAGATGTTATTGAAACCTATGTTTTTTGGAATGTTAACGAGCCCCACTCTTGGCAATGTACTTTATGTTACAATTGTTTTATATAATTAGTTGTTAACTCAAGCGATGCGCGGATGGTACATTATAGCAAGCGAAATAAAAAAAGTCAATGGAAATATGAAGAAACGAAAAAATAAACGGGGAAATAGAATAAAATTTCATATTCGTGAAAAAAAAATAATTCGAAATAGAAATAAACATTGTCACGGTTCGACATAGAGAGAAACATTAATGCGGAAATATATGACAGTAGCACACGACAGCGGTTAACGATTGAACTAACACGCAAGAATTTGAATCTAAATCATCTTTTTTTCCCTTTCATCCATGTTCTGGCAATTAAGAAAATATATATGTTTATAAGAATTATGAAAAAAAAATATAAACTCATTAATTTACAATGTTTTTTGTAAAGAACAATTTTATAAATTTTAAAAAACCATTTCAAACTATTTTTAATTGATAAAAAGTGAAAATAAAATATGTCTATTTAATTTGTGTTAATATATATTTAGCTATTTTTAAAAAACGGTACATTTTTTTATTAAAAAAAATAGCACGTCATTTAAAAAAATTAAAATTTTTAAATAAAAAATATTGCAATTTTTTTGTATATAAACACAACTTTTCTTATACGAATAAAAGATTGTTCTTTTCATAAATATGAAAAATGACTTTTTATATAAATTTTTGTTATAACTTTTTTATAAAGCATTTTTATTATAAATGTTTTGTTAAAAATCTTTTATCGTAAAAGAAAATATGTTTTTAAAATAAAACTCCTTTTTTATCAAAGAGTTTTTATAACTTTTTATAAAATAATTTTTTTAATAATTTTTTGAAAAATCTTTTTATTTTATATTTTTCTATAAGTAAAAGACTGTTTCTATTGTAGATAAAAAAAAATGACTTTGTTTGTATCAAAATAATTTTATAATTTTTTTCACTTTTTATAAATAAAAAATATTTTTTTTTTTATAAATTCAAATCCAAAATTTTTATGAAACCTTTTTCATAACTTTAATATCATAAGTTACTAAGGGGTTATGTCTAAAAAAATCAAGGTAAGTTTAATTAAGTATTAATAAATTGGGATCAGGTCTAAATTATCAATAAAAAAACTTTAATTAAGGGGAAGAATTTGAAAACAGCAATTTATGTATTCAAGAATCGCATTTTTTTTAAAGTCTACAAAATATAAATTCTACAAAACTAAAAAAAATTATACAAAAAAAAAATAGAATTCAAAAGAGTAAAAAAATAAATATATGCAAAGCCACAAACCGAGGCAAACAAACCTAAAAAACTCTTAAGAGAATAAAGCCCCAACATTATCATCGTCTTCACCCACAGAGAGAGAGAGAGAGAGAAGGAGAACCCGGAAGCCATCATCTTCATCAATAATGTTTAGCTTGTGATTTTTTTTTGGTTCTTTTAATACATCATTATATAAGATCTTTCATCTCCTCCCCTATTTTTTACTCCGTATATGGGTCTGGATGTGGACTCCGGAGATAGGTTATGGACTTCGGAGATGGACGCTAGATTCCCGAACCAGCGTTGGCAGAAGCTCAGTGTTGATGGCCAGCCAACATAGCGTTGAAATGGGTTAAGGTGGGTTTTTTCCAACGGGGATGTGAAGATGATTTGTCGATTTGCCTGACCTTGTTTCTTTCTTCAGTGGAAATAAAAGGCTTCAAATGAAGGCGAAAGAGAAGACTGGAAAGCCGGAGTCAGCCAACCGTGGTGAAAATATGGCAAGTCCAGATGAGAGGGACATCACTAAAGAGGTAATCACAACTTTTTTGTGATTAGTGCTTCTGCTCACTGGCTAGATCGATAATTTTTTTGGTGGTCTGTAAGGTGGGTTTTTTCGAAAGGGAATTGGTTTGTTGGAGGGTTGCTTCATAATTTTGTGAGAATCGGAATGAATTCCACTAGCATAAATATATATCCAATATACCTTTACATACTGTGAATGTGAAGGGTCTGATTTGCTACGGAAGAGTCGCACGAATTGAAAATGGAATCTTGCATTTCTTGTGAAGCGTCCCACCAATTCTGGATAATCTAATGCGGCCTTATTAGCTGATTGGGTTGTTTTAACCTATATTGTCTACGTGGACAACTTGAGTGTTTAGTACAATTAAAGACATGTAAAGCATTTTAGAGTATTATATAATTTTTCATTATGTGCTCCATAATTATATTAATTCTAAGAGTTATTTTTGTTAATGAAAGGGTACTCCAAATACCAAGAGTCAGAAGGACTCTTGGGCATCTACCTTGATGGACGGATGATATTAAGTGACTGTTGGAGATTTAGGTCTTGTCCGTCCCTATAAATAAGTGATTGATTTTCATCATTCAGACACTTTAAAATGACAACATAATGTAATTATAGGAAATGGTGAGAAATCTAAATTCTCAAGGAGAGTAAATTTTGAAATAGTGTTTCAGCCATACTGGTAGATGTAATACCCCGCATTTTTATCGATATTTATTTATGGGATTAATTGAATTAAATGTGAATTAATTGAGAATTAATCCAGATAAAATATTAACGAGATGTGAGTTAGTATGTGATTATAATGTGTATATATGGAAATATACGAATATTGTAACTATTTAAATTGTCGCGAGATTGAAATACGGCAATTTGGGAAATTTTGTTGAGACGCGTGTGACTGTCGCGTCAGGAAAATAATTATTTAGTTAAAACGTGAATTTTATTTCTATTAACCGTATGGTCATTTTGAGTGCGCCAACGTGTTCGGAAGGGTCAAAATAGTCATAAAACACTAGTCGGGGGTTAAGTTTGGGTCCCGGGCCATTATTGGGCCATACCGGTAACTAAAAAGGGCATTTTGGTAATTTCGGAAATTTGGGAATTAAAACCCACGAAAATTAGAAATAAAAATCTGACTTATTCTTTATCCACTAAACCCACTAACTACACTAAGGGACTTAATGGGCTACGGGAGAAGTTAAGAAATAGTTCTAACTTGCCAAAAACCAACCCCCACCTCCATTGTCATCCTCCTTAGAGAAGAACTTGTAGAGAGAGAGAGAGAAGAGAATCCTGCAGAGAGAGAGAGAGAGAGAGAACAACTCAGCCTTCAAGATTCAACATCAAATTCAGAGAAAGATTAGAGGCAAGTGGTTTAATTATAATTGATTCAATTCTATGCTTTTCCATGTTTAGGATAATCATCAAATTTATCTCGGAAGATTGATTAAACCCATGAATTTGAGGATTAAAACTATGAACTATGTTAGGAATTGCATGTAGAAACATTCTGGACGAATTATGCATTCAAAACATAACCATTGATGATCTAAAAACGGATTTTAGAAGATGTTTAATAATGTTCTTGAAAGAAATAGAAAACTGGAATTCTTGATGAAGTTTTGATCCAAACAAAGTCCTTGAATGATGAATTCTTGGTTTTAGAACGTTAACACTATTGTAGGATGGTTGTATGATGATATTATAACGTTATCTTAGAGTTTCATGCCTATTAATGGTGTTTTGAGATGATTTGAAAACTGCAAAACGAAGCAGTCCGCAACCTACCTGGTGCGTTCGATCGATCGACATTTATCAGTCGATCGATCGACCACCATCGATCGATCGAAGGTCAAGGTCGATCGATCGACCTTCCCAGAAAGAGTAAAATTTCCCCTAGTTAAATTTTAATTATGTTAACCCTTGGAAAATATTATTGGAGACCTTATGAATATCCTTAGACTTAAGGAAGACCAGTAGGTATGGTTATAAAGTTTGGACCTTAATTAGAATTTAATTTGAGGAATTATTCTAAAAGCTAATGAAGCTCGATGAGTGAGATAATATTAGGATTAAAAGAGTGATTTTGAATAAATTGATGAATTGAGGTTTGGGGCAGAAGTAAGGACCTTAAGAATAATGATGTAATATGTGGGAATAATAGGAAACTTAATAACCCCTTTGAGATAGGTTTTAAGTATAAGAATCTATGACGTGAGATGTGTCGACAGCCTACATTATATATTATCGGAAGACTAAAAATGTATACAATTGGAATAATGGCATAAGGATGTAGAAAATACCTTTATTAATATTGAGATATCTAATATGTGTGCTTGCTTAGTATATGATCTTATGTGTATGACATACCTACCATACTTGCTATCACAGGAGGTTTACGTTCGCTTAGGGCCTTCTAATCCTTGTGTGCCCGGATTTAGTTTGGTACCTAGAGGACATAGTTCAAGGGAATGACTTAATTGTGAGCTATTAAGTCAGTTGACTATGGAGCGTAGGTATATACGTGACCCATGGACATGTTGAATTATGTTCGCCTCCATTTTTGTGTGTTGTGCTTATTCTAACAATTCCTGAGAGATTCAGAATTTGTAATCCTTATGTACGTGATGTACCAGGATGGATAGCAGAGTATGTGTGCACCGCAGCTTAGCCTCGGGGTGCTTATATTGTATATTTATGATGTGAATAATATACGGTTGAATGAAAAGGAATTGTGATGTTTATTTATGAGAATCATTTATAGTAACTCCTTGAGAAGATAAATAAGGGGATAACCTCCAGTAAACGGTAATGCTAACAATTGAGAATCCGAGTTCAAGTAAAGCTATCAATTTAAGTAATAACATTGGGAATTCATATTGTGAATCGAGTAGTTGGGTTAGAACTTATGATGGTTTAGTTAGATAAATAACACTTGAATGGGTACAGGAACGTTAAAAGTGCACAGTTAGACGAGAGGTGAGTATTTCATGTGACAGCACGTCCTAACATGTATCTTTCATTCATTGTTTTAATTGTTATTAAAGCACTTGCTGTTTTTAAAATACTCTCCACATTTGGGCTCAGACCCGTTTGCTTTCAAATCTATCTTTTTGTAAAAACCATTTTTAGGTGCCCAGCCGCAAGGACACCATGCATAGTATTTCCAGTCAGGTGACGAGCTGTAGCTGTTGTGGAAGTTACAGGGCCTTTCTAGTAGACACTTCATTTGCTTTGACTCTATATTCAGATTTCATCAGTTGTAGGGCATGTCGCCCATTTCTTTTAGAGACATTTCATTTTATATTTCAGTTATTCAGACTTTGGTTTGTAATTAATTCAGGATGCAGACTTGTTTTATTTCCTTTCATATTGGGATTGTTGTGAGGATTATTTCCTCTAGACTCATCTTTAATTGTTTATTCATTATAGTTGGACTTTATCGTGAATGGTTGTGTTACATTTCTATATTTCATTTATTGCATGTTAATATGATTTAATTTAAAATTTGACAACTCACTTTTTAAATACTTGGTGGTTAGTAATCATTAAAAATGTTTTCGATAGTGATGCTACTAACTGGACCAACTTGGCATTTTGTATTTATTTAATAAAGGAGTAGCTACCCGGTATTTAATTAGTCGGGGTGTCACAGGTGACCCTGCATTTTTATCGATATTTATTTATGGGATTAATTGAATTAAAGGTGAATATATTGAGAATTTATCCGGATAAAATATTAACGAGATGTGAGTTAGTATGTGATTATAATGTGTAATATGGCAATATACGAATATTGTAACTATTGAAATTGTCTCGAGATTGAAATACGGTAATTTGGGAAATTTTGTTGAGACGCGTGTGACTGTCGCGTCAGGAAAGCAATTATTTAATTAAAAAGTGAATTTTATTTCTATTAACCGTATGGTCATTTTGAGTGCGCCAACGTGTCCGGAAGGGTCGAAATAGTCAGAAAACACTAGTCGGGGGTTAAGTTTGGGTCCCGGGGCATTATTGGGCCATACCGGTAACTAAAAAGGGCATTTTGGTAATTTCAGAAATTTGGGAATTAAAACCCACGAAAATTTGAAATAAAAATCTGACTTAATGGGCTACGGGAGAAGTTAAGAAATAGTTCTAACTTGCCAAAAACCAACCCCCACCTCCATTGTCATCCTCCTTAGAGAAGAACTTGTAGAGAGAGAGAGAGAAGAGAATCCTGCAGAGAGAGAGAGAGAGAGAGAACAACTCAGCCTTCAAGATTCAACATCAAATTCAGAGAAAGATTAGAGGCAAGTGGTTTAATTATAATTGATTCAATGCTATGCTTTTCCATGTTTAGGATAATCATCAAATTTATCTCGAAAGTTTGATTAGACCCATGAATTTGAGGATTAAAACTATGAACTATGTTAGGAATTGCATGTAGAAACATTCTGGACGAATAATGCATTCAAAACATAACCATTGATGATCTAAAAACGGATTTTAGAAGAAGTTTATTAATGTTCTTGAAAGAAATAGAAAACTGGAATTCTTGATGAAGTTTTGATCCAAACAAAGTCCTTGAATGATGAATTATTGGTTTTAGAACGTTAACACTGTTGTAGGATGGTTGTATGATGATATTATAACGTTATCTTAGAGTTTCATGCTTGTTAATAGTGTTTTGAGATGATTTGAAAACTGCAAAACGAAGCAGTCCGTAGCCTACCTGGTGCGTTCGATCGATCGACATTTATCAGTCGATCGATCGACCACCATCGATCGATCGAAGGTCAAGGTCGATCGATCGACCTTCCCAGAAAGAGTAAAATTTCCCCTAGTTAAATTTTAATTATGTTAACCCTTGGAAAATATTATTGGAGACCTTATGAATATCCTTAGACTTAAGGAAGACCAGTAGGTATGGTTATAAAGTTTGGACCTTAATTAGAATTTAATTTGAGGAATTATTCTAAAAGCTAATGAAGCTCGATGAGTGAGATAATATTAGGATTAAAAGAGTGATTTTGAATAAATTGATGAATTGAGGTTTGGGGCAGAAGTAAGGACCTTAAGAATAATGATGTAATATGTGGGAATAATAGGAAACTTAATAACCCCTTTGAGATAGGTTTTAAGTATAAGAATCTATGACGTGAGATGTGTCGACAGCCTACATTATATATTATCGGAAGACTAAAAATGTATACAATTGGAATAATGGCATAAGGATGTAGAAAATACCTTTATTAATATTGAGATATCTAATATGTGTGCTTGCTTAGTATATGATCTTATGTGTATGACATACCTACCATACTTGCTATCACAGGAGGTTTACGTTCGCTTAGGGCCTTCTAATCCTTGTGTGCCCGGATTTAGTTTGGTACCTAGAGGACATAGTTCAAGGGAATGACTTAATTGTGAGCTATTAAGTCAGTTGACTATGGAGCGTAGGTATATACGTGACCCATGGACATGTTGAATTATGTTCGCCTCCATTTTTGTGTGTTGTGCTTATTCTAACAATTCCTGAGAGATTCAGAATTTGTAATCCTTATGTACGTGATGTACCAGGATGGATAGCAGAGTATGTGTGCACCGCAGCTTAGCCTCGGGGTGCTTATATTGTATATTTATGATGTGAATAATATACGGTTGAATGAAAAGGAATTGTGATGTTTATTTATGAGAATCATTTATAGTAACTCCTTGAGAAGATAAATAAGGGGATAACCTCCAGTAAACGGTAATGCTAACAATTGAGAATCCGAGTTCAAGTAAAGCTATCAATTTAAGTAATAACATTGGGAATTCATATTGTGAATCGAGTAGTTGGGTTAGAACTTATGATGGTTTAGTTAGATAAATAACACTTGAATGGGTACAGGAACGTTAAAAGTGCACAGTTAGACGAGAGGTGAGTATTTCATGTGACAGCACGTCCTAACATGTATCTTTCATTCATTGTTTTAATTGTTATTAAAGCACTTGCTGTTTTTAAAATACTCTCCACATTTGGGCTCAGACCCGTTTGCTTTCAAATCTATCTTTTTGTAAAAACCATTTTTAGGTGCCCAGCCGCAAGGACACCATGCATAGTATTTCCAGTCAGGTGACGAGCTGTAGCTGTTGTGGAAGTTACAGGGCCTTTCTAGTAGACACTTCATTTGCTTTGACTCTATATTCAGATTTCATCAGTTGTAGGGCATGTCGCCCATTTCTTTTAGAGACATTTCATTTTATATTTCAGTTATTCAGACTTTGGTTTGTAATTAATTCAGGATGCAGACTTGTTTTATTTCCTTTCATATTGGGATTGTTGTGAGGATTATTTCCTCTAGACTCATCTTTAATTGTTTATTCATTATAGTTGGACTTTATCGTGAATGGTTGTGTTACATTTCTATATTTCATTTATTGCATGTTAATATGATTTAATTTAAAATTTGACAACTCACTTTTTAAATACTTGGTGGTTAGTAATCATTAAAAATGTTTTCGATAGTGATGCTACTAACTGGACCAACTTGGCATTTTGTATTTATTTAATAAAGGAGTAGCTACCCGGTATTTAATTAGTCGGGGTGTCACAGGTGACCCTGCATTTTTATCGATATTTATTTATGGGATTAATTGAATTAAAGGTGAATATATTGAGAATTTATCCGGATAAAATATTAACGAGATGTGAGTTAGTATGTGATTATAATGTGTAATATGGCAATATACGAATATTGTAACTATTGAAATTGTCTCGAGATTGAAATACGGTAATTTGGGAAATTTTGTTGAGACGCGTGTGACTGTCGCGTCAGAAAAGCAATTATTTAATTAAAAAGTGAATTTTATTTCTATTAACCGTATGGTCATTTTGAGTGCGCCAACGTGTCCGGAAGGGTCGAAATAGTCAGAAAACACTAGTCGGGGGTTAAGTTTGGGTCCCGGGGCATTATTGGGCCATACCGGTAACTAAAAAGGGCATTTTGGTAATTTCAGAAATTTGGGAATTAAAACCCACGAAAATTTGAAATAAAAATCTGACTTAATGGGCTACGGGAGAAGTTAAGAAATAGTTCTAACTTGCCAAAAACCAACCCCCACCTCCATTGTCATCCTCCTTAGAGAAGAACTTGTAGAGAGAGAGAGAGAAGAGAATCCTGCAGAGAGAGAGAGAGAGAGAGAACAACTCAGCCTTCAAGATTCAACATCAAATTCAGAGAAAGATTAGAGGCAAGTGGTTTAATTATAATTGATTCAATGCTATGCTTTTCCATGTTTAGGATAATCATCAAATTTATCTCGAAAGTTTGATTAGACCCATGAATTTGAGGATTAAAACTATGAACTATGTTAGGAATTGCATGTAGAAACATTCTGGACGAATAATGCATTCAAAACATAACCATTGATGATCTAAAAACGGATTTTAGAAGAAGTTTATTAATGTTCTTGAAAGAAATAGAAAACTGGAATTCTTGATGAAGTTTTGATCCAAACAAAGTCCTTGAATGATGAATTATTGGTTTTAGAACGTTAACACTGTTGTAGGATGGTTGTATGATGATATTATAACGTTATCTTAGAGTTTCATGCTTGTTAATAGTGTTTTGAGATGATTTGAAAACTGCAAAACGAAGCAGTCCGTAGCCTACCTGGTGCGTTCGATCGATCGACATTCATCAGTCGATCGATCGACCACCATCGATCGATCGAAGGTCAAGGTCGATCGATCAACCTTCCCAGAAAGAGTAAAATTTCCCCTAGTTAAATTTTAATGATGTTAACCCTTGGAAAATATTATTGGAGACCTTATGAATATCCTTAGACTTAAGGAAGACCAGTAGGTATGGTTATAAAGTTTGGACCTTAATTAGAATTTAATTTGAGGAATTATTCTAAAAGCTAATGAAGCTCGATGAGTGAGATAATATTAGGGTTAAAAGAGTGATTTTGAATAAATTGATGAATTGAGGTTTGTGGCAGAAGTAAGGACCTCAAGAATAATGATGTAATATGTGGGAATAATAGGAAACTTAATAAGCCCTTTGAGATAGGTTTTAAGTATAAGAATCTATGACGTGAGATGTGTCGACAGTCTACATTATATATTATCGAAAGACTAAAAATGTATACAATTGGAATAATGGTATAAGGATGTAGAAAATACCTTTATTAATATTGAGATATCTAAGATGTGTGCATGCTTAGTATATGATCTTATGTGTATGACATACCTACCATACTTGCTATCACGGGAGGTTTACGTTCGCTTAGGGCCTTCTCATCCTTGTGTGCCCGGATTTAGTTTGGTACCTAGAGGACATAGTTCAAGGGAATGACTTAATTGTGAGTTATTAAGTCAACTGGCTATGAAGCGTAGGTATGTACGTGACCCATGGATATGTTGAATTATGTTCGCCTCCATTTTTGTGTGTTGTTCTTATTCTAACAATTCTTGAGAGATTCGACATTTGTAATCCTTATGTACGTGATGTACCGGGATGGATACCAGAGTATGTGTGCACCGCAGCTTAGCCTCGGGGTGCTTATATTGTATATTTATGATGTGAATAATATACGGTTGAATGAAAAGGAATTGTGATGTTTATTTATGAGAATCATTTATAGTAACTCCTTGAGAAGATAAATAAGGGGATAACCTCCAGTAAACGATAATGCTAACAATTGAGAATCCGTGTTCAAGTAAAGCTATCTATTTAAGTAATAACATTGGTAATTCATATTGTGAATCGAGTAGTTGGGTTAGAACTTATGATGGTTTAGTTAGATAAATAACACTTGAATGGGTACAGGAACGTTAGGAGTGCATAGTTAGATGAGAGGTGAGCATTTCATGTGAGAGCACGTCCTAACATGTATCTTGCATTCATTGTTTTAATTGTTATTAAAGCACTTGTTGTTTTTAAAATACTCTCCACATTCGGGCTCTGACCCGTTTGCTTTCAAATCTATCTTTTTGTAAAAACCATTTTTTAGGTGCCCAGCCACAAGGACACCATGCATAGTATTTCCAGTCAGGTGATGAGCTATAGCTGTTGTGGAAGTTATAGGGCCTTGCTAGTAGAGGCTTCATTTGCTTTGACTCTATATTCAGATTTCATCAGTTGTAGGGCATGTCGCCCATTTCTTTTAGAGACATTTCATTTTATATTTCAGTTATTCAGACTTTGGTTTGTAATTAATTCAGGATGCAGACTTGTTTTATTTCCTTTCATAGTGGGATTGTTGTGAGGAGTATTTCATCTACACTCATCTTTAATTGTTGATTCATTATAGTTGGATTTTATCGTGAATGGTTGTGTTACATTTATATATTTCATTTATTGCATGTTAATCAGATTAAATTTAAAATTTGACAACTCACTTTTTAAATACTAGGTGGTTAATAATCATTAAAAATGTTTTCGACAGTGATGCTACTAACTGGGCAAACTTGGCATTTTGTATTGATTTAATAAAGGAGTAGCTACCCGATATTTAATTAGTCTGCGTGTGACTGTCGCATCAGGAAAGCAATTATTTAATTAAATAGTGAATTTTATTTCTATTAACCGTATGGTCATTATGAGTGCGCCAACGTGTCCGGAAGGGTCGAAATAGTCAGAAAACACTAGCCGGGGGTTAAGTTTGGGTCCCGGGGCATTATTGGACAATACCGGTAACTAAAAAGGGCATTTTGGTAATTTCGGAAATTTGGGAATTAAATCCCACGAAAATTAGAAATAAAAATCTGACTTATTCTTTATCCACTAAACCCACTAACTACACTAAGGGACTTAATGGGCTACGGGAGAAGTTAAGAAATAGTTCTAACTTGCCAAAAACCAACCCCCACCTCCATTGTCATCCTCCTTAGAGAAGAACTTGCAGAGAGAGAGAGAGAAGAGAATCTCGCAGAGAGAGAGAGAGAGAGAGAGAACAACTCAGCCTTCAAGATTCAACATCAAATTCAGAGAAAGATTAGAGGCAAGTGGTTTAATTATAATTGATTCAATGTTATGCTTTTCCATGTTTAGGATAATCATCAAATTTATCTCGGAAGATTGATTAGACCCATGAATTTGAGGATTAAAACTATGAACTATGTTAGGAATTGCATGTAGAAACATTCTGGATGAATTATGCATTCAAAACATAACCATTGATGATCTAAAAACGGATTTTAGAAGAAGTTTATTAATGTTCTTGAAAGAAATAGAAAACTGGAATTCTTGATGAAGTTTTTATCCAAACAAAGTCCTTGAATGATGAATTATTGGTTTTAGAACGTTAACACTGTTGTAGGATGGTTGTATGATGATATTATAATGTTATCTTATAGTTTCATTCTTGTTAATGGTATTTTGAGATGATTTGAAAACTGCAAAACGAAGCAGTCCGCAGCCTACCTGGTGCGTTCGATCGATCAACATTCATCAGTCGATCGATCGACCACCATCGATCGATCGAAGGTCAAGGTCGATCGATCGACCTTCCCAGAAAGAGTAAAATTTCCCCTAGTTAAATTTTAATGATGTTAACCCTTGGAAAATATTATTGGAGACCTTATGAATATCCTTAGACTTAAGGAAGACTAGTAGGTATGGTTATAAAGTTTGGACCTTAATTAGAATTTAATTTGAGGAATTATTCTAAAAGCTAATGAAGCTCGATGATTGCGATAATATTAGGGTTAAAAGAGTGATTTTGAATAAATTGATGAATTGAGGTTTGGGGCAGAAGTAAGGACCTTAAGAATAATGATGTAATATGTGGGAATAATAGGAAACTTAATAACCCCTTTGAGATAGGTTTTAAGTATAAGAATCTATGACGTGAGATGTGTCGACAGTCTACATTATATATTATCGGAAGACTAAAAATGTATACAATTGGAATAATGGTATAAGGATGTAGAAAATACCTTTATTAATATTGAGATATCTTAGATGTGTGTATGCTTAGTATATGATGTTATGTGTATGACATACCTACCATACTTGCTATCACGGGAGGTTTACGTTCGCTTAGGGCCTTCTAATCCTTGTGTGCCCGGATTTAGTTTGGTACCTAGAGGACATAGTTCAAGGGAATGACTTAATTGTGAGTTATAAAGTCAGCTGACCCACGTCACCGACTGAGATCCGTAGTTTCTTGGGCTTAGCAGGATACTACAGGAGGTTTATTCGGGGTTTCTCCAAGATAGCGGGTCCCATGACACATCTGACTCGTAAAGGTGTGCCCTTCATTTGGAGTGATGCCTGTCAGTTGGCATTAGATGAGTTGAAGGAAAAGTTAACCTCAGCACCTGTGTTAGCATTGCCGAGACTGGGAGTTGAGTATCTTGTTTACACCGATGCGTCCTTACAAGGACTTGGAGGTGTACTGCAGCAGGAGAGTCAGGCCATAGCTTGTGCTTCCCGTAAGCTTAAGCCTCACGAGAAGAATTACCCTACCCATGACTTGGAGTTAGCGGCAGTGGTATTTGCCCTTCGGATTTAGAGACATTATCTTTTGGGGGAGAAGTTTCGATTGTTCACAGACCACAAGTCCCTACAGTACCTATTCACGTAGAAGGAGCTGAATATGAGGCCGCGAAGGTGGCTTGAATTTGTGAAGGACTATCAGTTTGATATCCAATATCACCCGGGGAAGGCTAACGTGGTAGCAGACGTGTTGAGCCGTAGGCCTGTAGATGAGGTGGCAGGGGTATGGAAGGCAAAGTGGAAGGAGTTGGGACACCAAGATGCAGTGGCCCGATCATTCATGTCAGTGATGACTGTTACACCGCAGATTGTCACGAAAGTAGTAAAGGCACAAGTAGATGACTCATTCTGTCAGGAGCAGATAGTTCGATTATTAACAGAGGGAGCCGAGTACTATACCATTAGATCAGATGGGGGATTACGCTTCAATGGAAGATTGGTAGTTCCGGAAGGGGAGGAATTGCGACACGAGGTGATGGCAGAGTTGCACGGCTCACGGTTCACGATACATCCCAGTGGGGACAAAATGTACCAGGACATGAGACGACAGTATTGGTGGAGCGGGATGAAGAGAGATATTGCCGTGTTTGTTTCTAAATACGCCACTTGTCAGCTGGTAAAAGTGGACCATCAGAGACCGGCAGGACTTCTACATCCATTAGAGGTCCCGATGTGGATGTGGGAGAGCATCTCCATGGACTTTATCACGGGGTTGCCTACGTCACAGAGAGGTCACAACTCCATTTGGGTAATTGTGGACAGGTTGACCAAAGTCGCTCATTTTCTACCCGTAAGGATAGACTACACTACAGGACAGTATGCTCAGCTCTTTATTGCAGAGATAGTGAGACTTCACGGTGTGCCCCTAAATATCGTGTCTGACCGAGACAAGATATTTGTTTCACGATTTTGGAAAAGTTTTCAGGAGGCCATGGGCATGGAATTGCGGTTGAGTACGGCTTATCATCCGCATACCGATGGGTAAACCGAGCGTACAAATCAGATGTTGGAAGACATGTTGCGGATGTGCATCATTGACTTCGGGGGTGGATGGGAGCAGTATCTTCCACTGGTGGAGTTTGCTTACAACAACTCCTACCAGTTCACCATTGGTATGGCTCCATTTGAGGGGTTGTACGGTAGATCTTTTCGTTCCCCAGCATGTTGGTTGGAGATGGGGGACAACAAATTACTTGGGCCGGAAGTGATTCAGGATACTTCGGTGAGGATAGAATTGATACGGAGTCGCATTCGGGTAGCTCAGGATCGGCAGAAGAGCTATGCTGATGCGAAGAGGTTCTTCAGGGAGTTCCAAGTGGGGGACCATGTTTTACTTAGAGTATCCCCTATGAAGGGGATTATGCTATTTAGGAATAAGGGAAAGCTGGCACCGAGATATGTGGGACCATTTCCTATCATCGAGCGGATTGGGTCTGTTGCGTATAGACTTGGGTTACAGGAGCATTTGCATCGGATTCATGATGTGTTTCATATTTCCTCGCTAAGGAAATATCTTAGAGATGATTTGGCTCATTCTCACATTGCTTTGGAGGACATCGATCTCCAGCCCGATAGCTCCTACGAGGAGGGGCCGATTGCTATTTTGGACCGAAGTGAGCGGAAACTGCGGTCAAAGATAGTCCCGTTAGTGCATGTTCAGTGGCGACATCATAATGTCGAGGAGTCCACATGGGAGTGCGAGGATGAGATGCGCGAATGCTATCCAGAGTAGTTTTCACCAGGTACTTTTTAGTTCCAAATTTCGGGACGAAATTCTGTTATTAGGGGGGAAGTATGTAATACCCCGCATTTTTATCGATATTTATTTATGGGATTAATTGAATTAAATGTGAATTAATTGAGAATTAATCCGGATAAAATATTAACGAGATGTGAGTTAGTATGTGATTATAATGTGTATATATGGCAATATACGAATATTGTAACTATTGAAATTGTCGCGAGATTGAAATACGACAATTTGGGAAATTTTGTTGAGACGCGTGTGACTGTCGCGTCAGGAAAGTAATTATTCAGTTAAAAAGTGAATTTTATTTCTATTAACCGTATGGTCATTTTGAGTGCGCCAACGTGTCCGGAAGGGTCGAAATAGACAAAAAACACTAGCCGGGGGTTAAGTTTGGGTCCCCGGCCATTATTGGGCCATACCGGTAACTAAAAAGGGCATTTTGGTAATTTCGGAAATTTGGGAATTAAAACCCACAAAAATTAGAAATAAAAATCTGACTTATTCTTTATCCACTAAACCCACTAACTACACTAAGGGACTTAATGGGCTACGGGAGAAGTTAAGAAATAGTTCTAACTTGCCAAAAACCAACTCCCACCTCCATTGTCATCCTCCGTAGAGAAGAACTTGTAGAGAGAGAGAGAGAAGAGAATCCTGCACAGAGAGAGAGAGAGAACAACTCAGCCTTCAAGATTCAACATCAAATTCAGAGAAAGATTAGAGGCGAGTGGTTTAATTATAATTGATTCAATGCTATGCTTTTCCATGTTTAGGATAATCATCAAATTTATCTCGGAAGATTGATTAGACCCATGAATTTGAGGATTAAAACTATGAACTATGTTAGGAATTGCATGTAGAAACATTCTGGACGAATTATGCATTCAAAACATAAACATTGATGATCTAAAAACGGATTTTAGAAGAAGTTTATTAATGTTCTTGAAAGAAATAGAAAACTAGAATTCTTGATGAAGTTTTTATCCAAACAAAGTCCTTGAATGATGAATTATTGGTTTTAGAAAGTTAACACTGTTGTAGGATGGTTGTATGATGATATTATAACGTTATCTTAGAGTTTCATGCTTGTTAATGGTGTTTTGAGATGATTTGAAAACTGCAAAATGAAGCAGTCCGCAGCCCACCTGGTGCGTTCGATCGATCGACATTCATCAGTCGATCGATCGACCACCATCGATCGATCGAAGGTCAAGGTCGATCGATCGACCTTCCCAGAAAGAGTAAAATTTCCCCTAGTTAAATTTTAATGATGTTAACCGTTGGAAAATATTATTGGAGACCTTATGAATATCCTTAGACTTAAGGAAGACTAGTAGGTATGGTTATAAAGTTTGGACCTTAATTAGAATTTAATTTGAGGAATTATTCTAAAAGCTAATGAAGCTCGATGAGTGAGATAATATTAGGGTTAAAAGAGTGATTTTGAATAAATTGATGAATTGAGGTTTGGGGAAGAAGTAAGGACCTTAAGAATAATGATGTAATATGTGGGAATAATAGGAAACTTAATAACCCCTTTGAGATAGGTTTTAAGTATAAGAATCTATGACGTGAGATGTGTCGACAGTCTACATTATATATTATCGTAAGACTAAAAATGTATACAATTGGAATAATGGTATAAGGATGTAGAAAATACCTTTATTAATATTGAGATATCTAAGATATGTGCATGCTTAGTATATGATCTTATGTGTATGACATACCTACCATACTTGCTATCACGGGAGGTTTACTTTCGCTTAGGGCCTTCTAATCCTTATGTGCCCGGATTTAGTTTGGTACCTAGAGGACATAGTTCAAGGGAATGACTTAATTGTGAGTTATTAAGTCAGCTGACTATGGAGCGTAGGTATGTACGTGACCCATGGTTATGTTGAATTATGTTCGCCTCCATTTTTGTGTGTTGTGCTTATTCTAACAATTCCTGAGAGATTCGGAATTTGTAATCCTTATGTATGTGATATACCGGGATGGATAGCAGAGTATGTGTGCACCGCAGCTTAGCCTCGGGGTGCTTATATTGTATATTTATGATGTGAATAATATATGGTTGAATGAAAAGGAATTGTGATGTTTATTTATGAGAATCATTTATAGTAACTCCTTGAGAAGATAAATAAGGGGATAACCTCCAGTAAACGGTAATGCTAACAATTGAGAATCCGAGTTCAAGTAAAGCTATATATTTAAGTAATGACATTGGGAATTCATATTGTGAATCGAGTAGTTGGGTTAAAACTTATGATGGCTTAGTTAGATAAATAACACTTGAATGGGTACAGGAACGTTAGGAGTGCACAGTTAGACGAGAGGTGAGTATTTCATGTGAGAGCACGTCCTAACATGTATCTTGCATTCATTGTTTTAATTGTTATTAAACCACTTGCTGTTTTTAAAATACTCTCCACATTCGGGCTCTGACCCGTTTGCTTTCAAATCTATCTTTTTGTAAAAACCATTTTTAGGTGCCCAGCGACATGGACACCATGCATAGTATTTCCAGTCAGGTGACGAGCTGTAGCTGTTGTGGAAGTTACACGGCCTTGTTAGTAGACGCTTCATTTGCTTTGACTCTATATTCAGATTTCATCAGTTGTAGGGCATGTCGCCCATTTCTTTTAGAGACATTTCATTTTATATTTCAGTTATTCAGACTTTGGTTTGTAATTAATTCAGGATGCAAACTTGTTTTATTTCCTTTCATATTGGGATTGTTGTGAGGAGTATTTCCTCTAGACTCATCTTTAATTGTTGATTCATTATAGTTGGACTTTATCGTGAATGATTGTGTTACATTTCTATATTTCATTTATTGCATGTTAATCAGATTTAATTTAAAATTTGACAACTCACTTTTTAAATACTAGGTGGTTAGTAATCATTAAAAATGTTTTCGACAGTGATGCTACTAACTGGACCAACTTGGCATTTTGTATTGATTTAATAAAGGAGTAGCTACCCGGTATTTAATTAGTCGGGGTGTCACACCAGATCTAACCGTTGGCATGCGTTGAAATTGGAGTATGTTCTTGTTACATACAAGATGAAGCCGTGTTCCAAAATTCAGCCCGATCAGGCATCTTTAAGGTTGACTGCTCCGTCAATATTTCTAATTGTGACAATTATGGAGGTATGTTATTTTAACACCATTTATGTTCCTCATAATGCTTATATGTTATAATCATGATAATCCAAAATCCTTTTATTAAGAACATTTGTATGTGAAAATTTAATCAAATTAATGTATTATTGATTAATATTATGGTGTTCTTAAAAATGATTTTACACTTCATTTTCCTTCTGAAATAAATTTACAATTTCTAGTTAGTTCTTTTTGCCTGTTTTCTTAAACAATTTAGTTTGTTTGTCTTAGTATAATATTGAAGGGAGATACGATCTAGTTAGCTTCTTGAAGACAGTGCAGAAATCAGGCATTTATACTTATCTTCACATTGGGCCTTATGTTTGTGTTGAGTGGAATTTTGGGTATTCATTATAAATCTTTCTCTTGTAAAGTAAGGTCTGGATCTACATGGGATTATGATAATTTTATTAGTTCCGTAGGGTTTATGCATAGGCTTTCCAATTTTACTTAAGTATGTTACAGGCATAAGCTTCAGAACAGACAATGAACCATTTAAAGTCTCTTTCTCATTTATGTGTAATATGTTTATTTAAAATGATCACTGGACTATTTCTAGGTAATAAATTGTTTTGTTTATATATTTAATTTGATTCCGTGGTGATGCAGATGGCTATGAAAGGTTTCATTGAGAAAATTATCAATTTGAGGAAGAGTGAAAATATGTTATCCCAAGGTGGTCCTATTATCCTCTCTTAAGTTTACTTTCATTTCTCTTTTGGTCCTATAAATTTTCAATTCAAGTGGTGTTTCTTGCTATTTAGAGCTTGAAATCTAGTCATGTATCATATATTTACCTGATTCTAATACAATCTAGCATAATCGCATACAAATTCAAAATTATGATGAAGAGAACAAAAAACCCTTCATAACACATTAACACACGACTTTGTATTTGCATTACTCAAATTCATGTTACTAAAATTATCAAATAGGTTGCCTGTTGGTATGAAACAATAAACTTAGTATGTTCACTTTTGTAATACCCCTTACTTTTGAGTATATTTTTATATATTAAATTACATATATGTGTGTAATTTAAAATAATTGAGAACGAGAATTTAACATAAATATAAATTTGGATAAAAGAGTTAATATTTATGCGAACTATATAATTACTAGTGTGATTATGTAATTACAAATCATATTTCTTGCTACTACGTTATATGTGAGTATTAACGGTGGGAATTTCTTATTTCTCAACCGGGATGAAATTTCGTGAGTTATATAAGGTTGGGAGATGATTTTTATTTTCGGAGTCTCTAATGAAAGTTCGGAGTGAATTGTTGATCCGGGATGGGCCGAGGAAGTAAAAATGACTGTCCAAGGGTTTAATTTGGGTTCCGGAGTCTTTTTGGCTAATTGGACTCGAATAGGGGTAAACGAGTCATTTTAAATGTGTATTATCATTTAAAGTTATGTTTTATTGAGATAAGGTTATTAGGCTCGTTTGAGTGTTAGTCAATCTCAATTGTGAGAAATCCACTTGAGAAAACAAAAGGAATAAGAGAAAGAGAAGAGAAAACCTTGGAGCCCTAGGAAATTCGAAACAAATCTGTGACTTTGAGAAAGATTAAGACTATACATATTTGAGGCAAGTGATTAACTTACTAAATACTTATGTGTGTGAATTTATTTTTTAATTTTTGAATAAATTGGTTAGATTTAGTATTGATGTTAAAAACCTAAAAATTGGTATGTAAATCTTGCATTCAATAATATAGTTATGGGTTTGATGATAAAAAATTGGTTTGGAACATGTATATGTTGGTTTTTATTGTAGAAATTAAGGTTGGTTGGAAGTTTATTGGTGTAGAATAAAGATGGATAGGTTTTGAATTCGGTTGGGGTTATGCAGAAGAGGAAAAGTATAAGTTGAGCCATTTCGAATCAATTCAGGATCCTCCTATTCGATTCGGAGGGAGATAAAACAACATGTATTGTTACCAAATTGATTCTAAGTCTTGCGAATCGATTCGGCAAATAAGAAAAATATCAGGTCCCTTGCACCGAATCGATTCATAGTTTGTCGAATCGATTCGTTACAAGTCCGAATCGATTCGGAAAAAGAGCAGTTTTGAGTGGTTTTTCTAGATTGTGTTTTAATCCTCTGTAGCTGGGTTTAATGCTTAGTAACCCTCTAATATGATATAGTAAACATGTTTATGGAACCAATAGTGGGATTTTTATAAGATACGATGGTGGGGTTACATTGAGGTCATTTTAGAGGTCTATTTGGGGTGTTTCTTACGTCGATTCCTTTTGTAAATTTTCCAAAGAGTGGGAATTCATTTATAAATGATTAAGGGATAATGAGTGAGAAGTCGTGTAACCATAATGATGAAAAGTATATGTGAAATTAATTATTAATGTTCAAGGGAGCGATTGAACTATAAAAATAAATGGGGAATAATCATTTGAATTATCGGCTAGTATAATGCGTGGTATATACATATAGCCGGGATTAGTAACATATACATTCATATATAAGATGGTTTATATATATATTGCGTGTATGATATATTTAGTAGATGATTCATACCCCTCTAGTGCTATCATGGGAAGTTGCGCGTTGTGGGTGAGGCCCCTGGCTTCAGAAGCAGGGAGCGTCATAGCGTCCCGTATTTTATCGTGTGTGATTTTTGAGGGGTAAGACGTCTTAGGGCATGATTCTTCTTACCTTTAGGTAAGGAACTGTGGACGCTTTCCATACGGTTATGATTTATTTTGGTACGGTGATGAGATTCCGACCCGGCTGCCCAAGTAAACGTGTAAAAAGGTCCTTGGAAGATGATAGCTTTATAGAGAATATACATTTCTATGAGCTAATTCCCCTAAGGATGTTTAATATACATATCTTATATGTGTGGATGTGTACTTGTTATGAAGTGATTTATCTTTTATTATGTAATTAAAGAAATTCTAAACAAGCCTTCAAGATAATGTGTGATATCATATACTTATAACTAAAGAAAGTTATAAAGCAATAAATTAGAATAAAATCATTGTGAATGATGTTTTACGGTTATGTTATGGGTAAGCTATATACGCAAGTGGGGTAAATGCATAGGTTGAGGGTGAGTTCTCCATAGCTAGGTTCGGGTAGCCTAATTAGGATTTAAATGCATATGCTTAGGTGTGCACTATAGCTGAGAGGTGAGGTTAAGTCTCAAGAGAGTGCAACACCACTTTAATTGTGACAATGTGCATTCATCATTATTATGAATTTTAATTCACTTGCTGTAACTATCTTCAAACCCAGGGCTTTGACCCGTTTATATCTTTTCTCCTATTATATATTATTATATATTATAGGTGTCCCACCGCAAGGGACCCAATGATGGTTATCCGTTCCAGGGCCTTTGGGATTGTAACGTGTGCGGACTATTGCCAGATTTTGTTATAGATGCCGCTTCTTTTTGTAAATCTAGTTAAGAATTCAGAAGTGTAAATTGGGTGTGTATACCCAAGGGTTGTATAAATGCATATCTCATATATTTTGTCACTTGGTATTGTATGGTCTGTTGCCAGACAGCTTATTCGGGAATATTCTTCTGTAAAATTGAGATTTTAGGTATATGGTCATGTTTCTTAGTTGCTTATCATGTTCATGCTTCTGTCACAATCCTGATTTTTATATCTAATTCGGTTAGCTACACTCAATTAAATTAAAGCGGGGTATCAATATGTTGGCATTAGAAATAGAATTTAAATAAACATAGTAAAGTAAACATGTAAACTTTCATACGTGTAACCATATCACATCATAACAGCTATAACAAGTGAAACCAACTCGTAACTATTAACTATAATAATCCATCAATAATCTCAAACTGAAAATATAAAATGCCAAAACATGCAGCCCAACACAAAACGGGAAAGCGTAATATAACAATTCTCTCAAATCCCAAGTATAAACAAACTGATATTAATCTATGATACCACCCTTAAGAAGATAGAAACAAATGACATAAATTAAAATACAATAACTCCACGGCTACAAGAATCCTAGGATTGATATGATCTCATCAAGCTCCATAGTCTATTATCCAACGGGACGAGGACCTGTTATATATTATATATATAGGAGAGGAGCAAGAAGCAAGATAGACGAACGTCAAAGCAAGAAAAAAAGCTATAAGATTATAAGATGTACTTATAATGAAAGCACACTAGTCATTACTCGTCTCCAGTAATTAAGTTGTTCAATTACCCAACCAATGCTCCTATGTCGTGACTACCCAACCCAAACTCGAGTAACGTGTAGTTTCATATCGTATCATGATTAATCACTATTAATCTCATTTTCAGTATTTAATGTATCAAAATATTTCCTTCAAGTATAATATCAAATGCATCGATTTGGGATATTACTTTAAGACATAAGCATAATATCTCACACAACAAGTCATATCGGGTCACTATTGTTACCCGGGGGAACAAGTCATAACACTAAGCCTACTCACGAATATTTTCCAATATTAAGTGGCAAGAGAAATCATACTAAGTCCTAGATCACATGGCGTTTCAAAGTCTTTCTATCCGATCCGCATTACAACCATGTGTCCGGTTCCGGTGGTTTATCTCCGACACGGCACTCGAGCGGAACCTAACCGGATCAATCATAAAAAATTGCATTCAACATGTGCCTACATCGACCGGAGGACTAGTCTAGTGTATGCTCAACAATATACATGTAAAACAATTTAAGGCTTATGTTTCTATACAATCGTGTCAAGTCTCTTACTCGAGTTATACAATAGTCATTATTTGTAATATAACATAATTTACATCATTAATTTACAAATTAAACATCAAATCATTTCAAGATTATATATCCCTAATAACCATAAGTATGTGATCAAATTAGGATATTAGGCACAACACCACAATTATCTTACTAACAACATGAAAAAGAACGTTATTACTCTTATTTCAACATGCTGCCCAGAATTTAAAATGCAGATTCGAGGCTCTTTCGATCCGTTTTTGGGAAAACTTGAAACTACGAAGTTGTTCGGAACATGATTTTGTACAAGGACTGGAGAGCACATTACCATAGCCTCCATAAAACAAACCCAAAACTAACATATAATATTCGCCCCTCTTTTCGACAACTTTCTGCCCGGAATTTTAAAACGCCGATTTGAGGCCTTTCCGATTTGTTTTTGGAAAAAATTAAAACTACAAATTTGTTCGGAACGTGAGTTTCTACAAAGACATGCGAGCACGCTACCGTGGCTTGCTTAAAACAGACCCGAAACTAACATATACAGTTCAGACCTGTTCATGATAACTTTCTGCGCATAATTTTAAAACATATATTCTAGGATTTTCTGATCTATTTTTGAAAAAACTTAAAACTACAAAGTTGTCCAGAATATAATTTTCTACCGGGCAACGTGGACGACACATCCATTTTCGGAACTGAAATAGCTCAAAATAGTTTTTAATATGACGATTTACTCAATTTCATAGATTTCTCGAATTCAAGAGTTTGTTCAACAATTCAATCCCTATAATGATGTTATTGCATTTGAATCTACATGGAGGATGATCCTAATACGTTGCATGTCATTTTTAATATCAATTTCATATTAATTTAGGTATCCAAATACGTGTTCATGTGAAATTTCATTATAGATACATATTATACACATATAGGTTATTAACTTGCCTTCGATTGTATGGAGAAATTGAAATCCTCTTAGCTTTCTTCTCTTCTTACTCTCTCTCTCTACCAAATCCTAGCCCCCTTTTTCTAAATGAGAGAATGAAGACTTCTTCTCTTCTTTTCTATTTATACCTAGGGTTAGTTTATTTACAAAAATTCTATTGGGCCAAATTTAACCCTCTCGATTCTTTGATGCGTTAATTCGCTTCTAATATTTAAGTCGCACATTCGTATCTCAATTAATTCAGTTTAAATTTTCATTTCCAAACATTTCGAATATATTTACTTGCATAATTTTCTTTTCAATTAGTTCAATTTTTATTCAATCAAAAATGCGGGGTATTACATTCTCCCCCTCTATGAACGAGATTTCGTCCTCGAAATCCGAAATAAAACAAATTAACTCAAGTCAAGTAAGGTAGTTTCGCACGTACCTTCCATGAAGAGATAAGTGTGACTAATTCGCAAGTCATCCTCTCTCTCCCAAGTGGCCTCAGACTCATCATGATTACTGTACATAACACGAACAATAGGAATGACTTTTGACCTCAACTGCTGCTCACGACGATCTAGGATACTAACGGGCCTCTTCTCGTAGCTGCCATCGGGCTGCAACTCAACCCCGTCTAAATCTATGTGTAGGTGTGATTCCTCAGGACGTAAGAACTTCCTCAACATGGATACATGAAAAACATCATATACCCGCTGGAGATGATCTGGTAGGGCTAAACGGTAAGCAACCGGTCCCACCCTGTCCAACATTATAAATGGAACCACGTATCGGGGTGAAAGCTTCCCTTTGGCACCAAAGTGAACAACGCCTCTTATGGATGAGACCCTTAACAGAACTTGGTCCCCAACGGTGAACTCTAACTTCCTCCGCCTTATGTCAGCATAAGTCTTGTGATGATCTTGCGCGGTCTTCATCCATGAACGAAACAAATCAACCTTCTACGCGGTGTCCTTAACAATATCTGGACCCAGCATCCGGTGCTCTTCGAACTCCAACCAACATGTAGGGGGTCGACCAGGCCTGCCATACAAAGCCTTGTGTAGTGCCATACCAATAGTCTATTGATAATTATTATTGTATGTGAACTCCACCAGTGGCAAATTCATATCCCAACCACCTTTAATGTCCAACACACAAACTCGCAATATGTCCTCCAAAATATGATTCACCCGCTCCGTCTGACCATTAGACTGAAGGTGGAATGCAGTACTCAAACTCAACTATACTCCCAATTTATACTCATTTAAATTCCATCTAAATTATTTCTCAACTTCTACTACTTCCAATCTCAAATATTCATCAACTTACTAAATATATAAACTATACAAAAACATTCTCTTTTACTAGAATTTCTCATATTCTAGTTATTGACATATATATATATATATATATATATATATATATATATATATATATATATATATATATATATATATATATATATATATATATATATATATATATATATATGAGTTATTATCATCTAAGTGCTAAGGACTAAACTTCTCCCAATTCTCAATACAGCACTCTGTTTTGCGCATGGGACGTCTCGCAAGGAAAATACAAATAAGGAACCCGCCCGATACACTACTCCTTGGCAGTATTGACTGTCAAGATTCATTATGACCTCAATGCATGACGAGTATAACCCCAATTTACTAAAATAATATAAATAATTAATTATTCTCAATTCTTAATAGTGCACGACGTTTCATGCGTGGGACGTCTCGCAAGAGAAATACAAACAAGGAACCCCCCTGATACACTACTCCTAGGCACTGTAGATTATGCGATATATATATATATATATATATACTCATATAATTATCTACTCTTCATTTTCACTCTAATGTATTCATCACAATTTAATCCCGATATGATCTCCCGGAATGAGATTCAATCAACATTCTTATATCTCTTTACTGTAGAGACAAATATATGATATATTGTCTCATATATATTCATTATACTATACGCAAAAAGTATAATAATCCATCCATCGAGATATAATCTAAATAGCTTAGCCATTCTCATTTACTAAACAACCGTGGATTATCTCAAGTACACATATATGTTAATCACAATACATATATCCATATACGGTACCCATAGGCTTAACAGCGGTGCACACATACTCTACCATTATCAAAAGACCATCAAGACCATTTTATGACTATTCACTAGTCTATAGATCACCAAAATTGAACATCTTACACTTGGTTTCGGAACGCGTCTTTAATCACACACGGTTTAAGTAAACATCCTGTCACTAACTACTCACTCGTGCTCTAATTCACATTAACACATAACAAAGGCCATAACATAGCCACATTCCAATATCTGATTGATTCAAAATTAGGCACCACCATTATCAAGGTGCAACAAATTAGTACCCCCAATCACCGGGTGATAACATAAAACCTAACTCATGGATATATCACCAACTCAAGCGATCAAACTCGCATAAAATGAAACGCCTATTGAACACTCCCTCGTGATGTTCTCACTCGATAACTCATCCCTAAAGATTCGCTACTCATCGTAGGGTTCACAACTTGTAACTCCATCACAAATATACCGATGTTACAAAATAAGATAACCACATCTTATCGAACACCCATTCTAATATAGGGCTTTATGAAGAACACTGAACTCCACTCATTACTAAATATGTAAAGAAGACTCCATCGACAATTCTGGACTTCTCCAATGTCAATACTCATATGACCTTGCGATACGGACTTCCTCATTCCTAGTGTCCATGGCCAAGGCTTCGCAACATTACTGATACCTTCTCATGAGCTTGTTCAGGATAACTCGCTAAAATATTCAACTCTGAACATATGAGTGCCTAACCCACTAACATATCTTATACATGACTGAACACACACCTAATCGGCCTTAAGTTGATTCAATTACGGATTTTATCAGATTAGAACGTTGTGGAACCACTGTGTCACCCTAATACGACATCTATCACTCGTGTGGACAATGTGTAGGTTTACATGCCTACCAAACTTCCCTGATACCAACACAATATTTCAAGGATAATCATTTATCCATTCTAGATTCAGACTTATGAATCTCTCATTATACATCATCAAACAGATGAATCTAGTTCGTGCTTTTCACAAGTACGATAACACTCTTGCGTACACCAGAATTGTACCCCTCAGGTCATCCTTTGACGGGGTGGGACATACACCGATTTTGAGTAGTCCTCTCTAAAATCACAACCCTTCCTTTACATGTTCATGAGTAATAATATAGTCTTATAATCACAAGGCTTACTTCGTTAACCATTCATTTATTAATATATCATCGAATGCCTCAAAAGTCTGTCCATCACGGGTGGAACGCGATAATTTCTTCTCAGAAAAATGTCACAACAACAACTGGACCACATCATTTTGAGGTATGCCATATCTAAAGCTCTATGCTTCCACATTGGAAACAACTTCAGACAACTACACACGCAAGTGGTACCAATAACTCAGTGGTACTATAGGGTGGGCTATAACTTATACCAACTTCCATACATCCATAAGAGCGACGATATTCAAAGTTAATAATGCATAGAAAATATACGTGTGTTTCCTCCCCCTAAAGCACCAAAATTCAATTCAATCTTTAAGTTCAACATAGGTTCTTTCGCCTACTGGTGGGCGATGAAATTACGATAGTTGCACGCGAATTGCGGTCTCATAAAATTCTTGGACCCTATGCCCTCCCAAAGTTCACGTCTTATTAAATCACCATCTCAAAAGATAGTAAGTGAACATGTATCCTAAAAACAATTTATTCAAGTGGAGCACTAATCACAATTACAACAAGTACTCACACATGGACCTCACGTGTACTATCATATGGTCGATCGAAGATTCACCTCATGCATGGGATGTCTCACGAATGAAACCCAAACAAGTAACCCTCCCTATACACGAGGCTAACTCCGAATCACCCGTCGAAATCGCAACATGAAGATCTTCCAAGTCATCGAATACAAGACCTAATCGTAAGGCTCTACGTATCAAGGAAACGATGTGCGAAAAACGTAATGGACGCCCTCAGATCTCTAAAGGCTCTATAACCGTGATCTGATACCAACCGTGACAACCCTAAATCTTATATCTAATTCGGTTAGCTACACCCAATTAAATTAAAGCGGAGTGTCAATATGTTGGCATTAGAAACAGAATTTAAATAACTGCAATTAAACATGTACACTTTCATACGTGTAACCATATCACATCATAACAGCTATAATAAGTGAAACCAACTCGTAACTATTAACTGTAATAATCCATCAATAATCTCAAACTAAAAATATAAAATGCCAATACATGCGGCCCAACACAAAACGGGAAAGAGTAATACAACAATTCTCTCAAATCCCAAGTATAAATAAAGTGATATTAATCTCTGATACCACCCTTAAGAAAAGAGAAACAAACGACATAAATTAAAATAGAATAACTCCACGGCTACAAGAATCCTAAGATTTATATGATCTCATTAAGTTCCATAGTTTATTGTCGAGCGGGACGAGGACCTGTTATATATTATATATATAGGAGAGGAGAAAGAAGTAAGATAGACGAACGTCAAAGAAAGAAAACAAGCTATAAGATTATAAGATGTACTTATAATGAAAGCACATTAGTCATTACTCGTCTCCTGTAATTAAGTTGTTCAATTACCCAACCAATGCTCCTATGTCGTGACTACCCAACCCAAACTCGAGTAACGTGTAGTCTCATATCATATCATCATTAATCACTATTAATCTCATTTAAGTATTTAATGTATCAAAATATTTCCTTCAAGTATAATATCAAATGCATCGATTCGGGATATTACATTAAGACACAAGCTTAATATCTCACACAACAAATCATATCGGGTCACTATCGTTATTCGGGGGAACAAGTCGTAACACCAGGCCTACACACGAATATTCCCCAATATTATGTGGCAACGGAAATCATACTAAGTCCTAAATCACATGGCATTTCAAGGTCTTTCTATCCGTCCCGCATTACAACCATGTGTCCAGTTCCGGTGGTTTATCTCCGACACGGCACTCGAGCGGAACCTAACCAGATCAATCATAAAAAATTGCATTCAACATGTGCCTACGTCGACTGGAGGACTAGTCTAGTGTATGCTCAACAATATACATGTAAAACAATTTCACGCTTATGTATATATACATTCGTGTCAAGTCTCTTACTCGAGTTATACAATAGTCATTATTTATAATATTACATAATTTACATCATTAATTTACAAATTAAACATCAAATCATTTCAAGATTATATATCCCTAATAACCATAAGTATGCGATCAAATTAGGATATTAGGCACAACACCACAATTATCTTACTAACAACATGAAAAAAAACGTTATCACTCTTATTTCAACAACATGCTGCCCAGAATTTAAAATGCAGATTCGAGGCACTTTCGATCCGTTTTTGGGAAAATTTAAAACTACGAAGTTGTTCGGAACGTGATTTTGTGTAAGGAAACGCGAGCACATTACCATAGCCTCCATAAAACAGACCCGAAACTAACATATAATATTCGCCTCTCTTTTCGACAAATTTCTACCAAGAATTTTAAAACGCCGATTTGAGGCTTTTTCGATTCGTTTTTGGAAAAACTTAAAACTACAAAGTTGTTCGGAACGTGATTTTCTACAAGGAAACGCTAGCACGCTACCGTGGCTTGCTTAAAACAGACCCGAAACTAACATATACAGTTCAGACCTGTTCATGATAACTTTCTGCGCATAATTTTAAAACATATATTCTAGGATTTTCTGATCTATTTTTGAAAAAACTTAAAACTACAAAGTTGTCCAGAATATAATTTTCTACCGGGCAACGTGGACGACACATCCATTTTCGGAACTGAAATAGCTCAAAATAGTTTTTAATATGACGATTTACTCAATTTCATAGATTTCTCGAATTCAAGAGTTTGTTCAACAATTCAATCCCTATAATGATGTTATTGCATTTGAATCTACATGGAGGATGATCCTAATACGTTGCATGTCATTTTTAATATCAATTTCATATTAATTTAGGTATCCAAATACATGTTCATGTGAAATTTCATTATAGATACATATTATACACATATAGGTTATTAACTTGCCTTCGATTGTATGGAGAAATTGAAATCCTCTTAGCTTTCTTCTCTTCTTACTCTCTCTCTCTACCCAATCCTAGCCCCCTTTTTCTAAATGAGAGAATGAAGACTTCTTCTCTTCTTTTCTATTTATACCTAGGGTTAGTTTATTTACAAAAATTCTATTGCGCCAAATTTAACCCTTTCGATTCTTTGATGCGTTAATTCGCTTCTAATATTTAAGTCGCACATTCGTATCTCAATTAATTCATTTTAAATTTTAATTTCCAAACATTTCGAATATATTTACTTGCATAGTTTTTTTTTCAATTAGTTCAATTTTATTCAATCAAAAATGCGGGGTATTACATTCTCCCCCTTTACGAATGGGATTTCGTCCTTGAAATTCGAAATAAAACAAATCAATTCAAGTCAAGTAAGGTAGTTTCGTCCATACCTTCCATGAAGAGATAAGGTTGACTAAGTCGCAAGTCATCCTCTCTCTCCCAAATGGCCTCAGACTCATCATGATTACTCCATATAATACGAACAATAGGAATGACTTTTGACCTCAACTGCTGCTCACGACGATCTAAGATCCTGACCGAACTCTCCTCGTAGCTCCCATCGGGTTGCAACTCAACCCCGTCTACATCTATGTGTAGGTCTGAGTCCTCAGGACTTAAGAACTTCCTCAACATGGATACATGAAAAACATCATGTACCCGTTGGAGATGATCTGGTAGGGCTAAACGGTGAGCAACCGGTCCCACCCTGTCTAACACTATAAGTGGAAGCACGTATCGCGGTGAGAGCTTCCCTTTGGCACCAAAGAGAACAACGCCTGTTATAGATGAGACCCTTAATAGCACTTGGTCCCCAATGGTGAACTCTAACTTCCTCCGGCTTATGTCAGCATAAGTCTTGTGACGATCTTGCGTGGTCTTCATCCATGCACGAATCAAGTCAACCTTCTCTGAGGTCTCCCTAACAATATCTGGACCCAGCATCCGGTGCTCTTCGAACTCCAACCAACATGTAGGGGATCGATAAGGCCTGCCGTACAAAACCTTGTGTGGTGCCATACCAACAATTTATTGATAATTATTATTGTATGTGAACTCCACCAGTGGCAAATGCATATCCCAACCATCTTTGAAGTCCAACACAAAAACTCACAACATGTCCTCCAAAATCTGATTCGGTCACTTCATCTGACCATGAGACTGAAGGTGGAAAGCAGTACTCAAACTCAACTGTACTCCCAATTTATACTCATTTAAAATCCATCTAAATTATTTCTCAACTTCTACTATTTCCAATCTCAAATCTTCATCAACTTACTAAACATATAAACTATACAAAAACATTCTCTTTTACTAGAATTTCTCATATTCTAGTTATTGACATAAAAATATATATATATATATGAGTTATTAGCATCTAAGTGATAAGGACTAAACTTCTCCCAATTCTCAATACAACATTGTGTTTCGTGCGTGGGACGTCTCGCAAGCAAAATTCAAACAAGGAACCCCCCCGATAAACTACTCCTTGGCAGTATTGATTGTCAAGATTCATTATGATCAAGTTAAGATATTAGGCACTGTTTCGGGTATGTGATCAAGTTAGGATATTAGGCACAACCCCACAATTATCTTACTAACAACATAGAAAAAACATTATCACTCTTATTTCAATTACATGTTGCCCAGAATTTAGAATGCAGATTCGAGGCTCTTCCAATCCGTTTTTTAAAAAACTTAAAGCTACAAAGTTGTTCGGAACGTGATTTTCAATAAGGAAACGTGAGCATGTTACCATAACCTGCATAAAACAGACCTGAAACTAACATATAATATTCGCACCTATTTTCGACAACTCTGTGCCCAGAATTTTAAAATGCCAATTTGAGTTTTTTTCGATCCGTTTTTGGAAAAACTTAAAACTACAAAGTTGTTCGGAACGTGATTTCTACAAGGACACGTGAGTACACTACCGTAGTATGCTTAAAACAGACCCGAAACTAACATATACAGTTCAGACCTGTTCACGATAACTTTCTGCGCAGAATTTTAAAACGCATATTCGAGGATTTTCCGATCCGTTTTTGAAAAAACTTAAAACTACAAAGTTGTCCAGAATATGATTTTCTACAGGGCAACGTGGACGACACATCCATTTTAGGAACTAAAATAGCTCAAAACAGTTTTTAATATGACGATTTACTCAATTTCATAGATTTCTCAAATTCAAGAGTTTGTTCAACAATTCAATCCCTATAATGATGTTATTGCATTTGAATCTACATGGAGGATGATCTTAATACACCACATATCATTTTTAACATCAATATCATATTAATTTAGGGATTCAAATACATGTTCATGTGAAATTTCATTATAGATACATATTATACACATATAGGTTATTAACTTGCCTATGATTGTATGGAGAAATTGAAATTCTCTTGAAATCTTCTCTTCTTACTGTCTCTCTCTACCAAACTCTAGCCCCCTTTTGTGAAATGAGAGAATGAAGACTTCTTCTCTTCTTTTCTATTTATACCTAGGGTTAGTTTATTTACAAAAATGCCATTGTGCCAAATTTAACCCTCTCGATCCTTTTACGTGTTAATTCGCTTCTAATATTTAAGTCTCACATTCGTATCTCAATTAATTCATTTTAAATTTTCATGTCCACACATTTCGAATATATATACTTGCATAGTTTTTTTTCAATTAGTTCAATTTTAATTCAATCAAAAATGCGGGGTATTATAGCTTCGTAGTTTGAGAATGATTCATTGTCATTGCACTTTATATAAAAAGAAAATTTTGGCACCTATTTATCTTATATAGGGTGGTTATTGGCTATATATATATATATCCAAAAGTTGATGCTGAGAATGATACACTTGAGATTACTCTTTTATTTTAGTATAGGGTTGGCCACCCGTTATATAAGTAAGCGGGGCGTCACAACTTTTTTCTAGTTTATACTTCGATGCTCATTTATTGCAAGTACACAAACACACACACACACAGAGGGAGGGAGGTAGAGGCGATAGGCTCTAACCATGGCCTATCTAGGCCCACTTTTTTTGTACGGTCTGACTGTAAGAAGGCATAGACAATAATCGGGGCAGTAGGTCGGGACCTCACACCTATGCGGGGCCTTTTAGAACAATGGTGTTACTAGAGTTTTAGAAAATCATATTAACATGATAACAATTTTAGCGCATTTGTAAATCACAAACTAGTAACATTGAATCCATAACCTTGTTTGGGCCCCACTCTAATTTTTTTTTATTATTTACTTGGGGACTTGATAGATCATTTGAAGTAAGCTTAGCATTTGGAAACTTAAATTTAGCACAAACTGGGATACCGATTTAAAAAAATTCCACCAATTTTTTTCTCTTAAGGAGAGCTCTCCACGTGTCACTCAATTTAATATATTCCTTCAACAAGATATAGGTTTAGTCCTTTTAACTTACATGTACTCTCCCCTCCAAGTAAATCCATCTCTTTCTCTTTAGAGTGACTATTATTCTTCACAAAGTTGCTTCCATCTTTATGCCACATGTACTATATTAAAATGCATTCATTTTCATACTATTATCAAATTCCTTCTTCCTTCTCTCTCCTTCAGCCACTCCGCCACATGTCAAAGTTATTTCACAGCCAATGAACCCTTAAAGACATTTTGGCATTTTCAACACCCTTTCCCTTGCTCTTTATTTCAATCTATACCTTTCAAATTCTTTGACGAATTGGCCAACATAGTTCTTTTATTTCTCATTTTTTTATCAGTTTTGCTTCTCATTCAATTTATTTTCTTCTTATCAATATTACTCATCTCACCGTCATCGAACTAACTAATTGACCCATGACCTCGTAATGTTTTTGCTCCTGTTTTGAACGGTACCGTAAATGATGACTATTTTCACTGTACTCTCTCTCTCTCTCTCTCTCTCTCTCTCTCTCTCTCTCTCTCCTATATATATATGTATGTATAGGGGGGATCTATATCTCTACGGTTAGGGTTGACAATTTTCGACACGACACGAAAATACGACACGAACCAACACAAAATTAACATGGTGTTTCGTTTTCATGCCATAGTTTTGACACGAAATTTGCCCATTTTGACTATGGGGTACCCTACCCTCGCTATATTATAGTCCTTGCTACATCTACCCTTTGTCCTTTCAGTGAAATTAAAATATTTTTAGAAGCATTTTTTGTTTAATGTAATTCACAAAACTACTTCTTAAAAGTTCGTTAGGGATCCAAACATTGGATTTGGTGTATTAATATAATTCCACGTGAATTCCCCAAATGAACCTAAAAGTTGAATTATCATGAAGTGGAACTATAATTCATTGAATCCTACTTCCCTAGAGTTAAAATTCTATTTGAATACTAATTCTATGCATCCAAACACACTCTTAGAATTTTGGGATTTTAGCAATTCAAGTGTTCTTACATGTCTTTCAATTGTTACTATAATTACAGATTAACTTGGAGTCTGCTTGCACTAAACTCTTTGCAGTCATTCATCTCTCATCTTATTGTTGACTTACATATCTCAAAGTGATTGATGGTCTCTCCTCCAGAAAATAAAATTAGAGCCAACGTCAGCACGATCAATAATCTACCAGACTTGTTACTCTCTCATTTTCTCTCATTCCTTCCAACTAAACATGCGGTTGGAACAAACACTTTATCAACGAGATGGAAGTCCCCCTGGACTTCCAATACCAATCTCGACTTTGAAGACGAGTTATTTCTGCATAAAAAATATCCTTATCAAGATCGAAGTAAAAACATAAATTTTAAGCATTTTGTTAACCGTGTTTTGGGGCTCCTCGATAGATCATGCATTCATAAGTTCCATCTCAAATGTGATAAATATGACAGGGTCTGTGTTAATTCATGGGTTTCTACTGCACTAGTCATAGGTGTTCAAGAGATGGATCTCAACGTGAAACACTTTACAACAGGAAATCCCATAGATGTGTGGCCTCGATACATCTTCACTTGCAAGACACTCTCTGTTTTAAAACGGGAAATATATGACTTTGGAAATTTCTTTTGCCTCGGTTACTTTCCCATATCGCAGGATCCTTCATCCCATTCCTCTATCTCTTACAAAAGATGAATCAGTTAGCAAATTGTTCCCTTAACTGCCGGTGCATGAAGATTTGTTCGTAGAAAGAAGAAATCTCTCGGATGGTGTAGTGATTTTCAATGTATATGCTCTTGTATTGAAAAGGCTACAATAGTTTTTACCCTGTTAATCGAGTGTTATCATCCCTGTTGTCTTGAGATAAATGTCTTGACACTTGAATACCTAGATATCAAAAATACGATGTCTGTTGACTTTAAATTGGAAAACCTGTCATCTTTAGTTGAGGCAAAAGTTGATGTTTTCAATGAAATCCTTAAAAACAATATTAATTATGGTGGTGATATATTATTCAATATTCTTAAAGGGCTCTCGAATCTTATAAATTTATCATTATCATATTGGACCATGAAGGTAGTTGCCAGTCACTTTTTTCTCCATCAGAGTGCTTTGTGACAAGTAATTTTCATAACTAATAGCTATTTATGCAGCCTCCTAGCAATGCACTTGATTGCCTCACATGTGTTTCACAATCTGATCAGGCTCAAGGTCATGTCTTACAAAGACCATTGTTAGACTCTATCAAAATTGCTTAACAATTCTCCCAAGTTAAAGGATCTTATCTGTAATTAGGCATTTCTTGGTATTTTAATTTATTCATCAGGGTGTATCACAATCATTACCATGTTGATAAAGACTTTATTTTTTTCATGAGAAAACATTTTATGAGTATTAGTTTCAATGGCTTTAAGGTATGTTAAATTCATTTAAAATTGCTAGGAACCCATATATAAAATCAATATTAATTTCTCTGAGGATATTAAGAAAGGTTTATGTAGTGTTATTTATATGACTTGTCATTTGATTTATATGTATTAAAATGGAGTTCGTGCTGAATTCTGAATAAGTTTAATTTTTGAGTGAGAGATATGCATAGGTGAACTAGTATATTCCTTGAAATTTAAAAAAAGCATCTAACTTGTATTTGTTTAGATGGAGTTTGCTAATCAAGGTACCCTGAATTTAGTTTTAATAAATCAATGGATGAGTATTCTCATCACAGTAGGACTGTTGTGTATTATTTGTCCAACATATGATTACACATTCGTTGTTAATGATTCTGCCCCTTGTGTAATGATTTTGGTAATCAGTCTTGATGTCATTACTAGTGGCTGGGTACACGAAATTTTAGTTAATGCGTGAAATCTTGAATATGTCAATCTCAACGTGTTATTAGCTTTAAAGTCTACCTTAGGGAGCTTTTCATCACTACTTGAAGACATTGTCAATGTTGGAGAAGACCATATCAGTCTGGAATATACTAATCTAGCTGTTGATACCAAATCTAGTCTGCTGACATGGACCAATCATATGAAGACACGTGTCAACCTACATGGAAAATATGAATACTTTTGACGAGCAGCATACTTGAGCGCTCTGAGCTACGAGCAATTTAAGTGGTCCGAGCAACTTAGCATGCCGAGCACCCACATCAAGAAAACCAAAAGGCAACTACGCATTAAATGTGCATTATTATCGTATAGATGTATATGTATGCTAGATAACAGCGCATTATCCTTTCATATGTACGGACTCAAGGCTATAAATACATTGTAACCTCCTCATAATAAGGGGACTCTGAATCTCATAGAAAATGATATTATCGAGATTCAAAGCAAACAGTCAGCAATACAAAGTAGTGGACGTAGGCCATTCTCATAAGGCTGAACCACTTTAAAAATCCTTTGTCTTATTTATTTCATTTTTATCTTTGATTGATTAATTAGAAATAATATAGTTTTTACATCAACAGAATGGCATCGTCTGTGGGAACGATTATAATTAGCATTTTTCACTAATAAACTCATCATCTATGGCTCAGATCCTGGAATCCAGTAATCGAAACACTGGGGTCCCTCCAAACCGCTCTACTCCACCAAATGTTCAGGATCTGGCTGGCATAATGGCTAATATAGCCCAAAGGCAAACATCTATGCAAGAAACCATGCGTCAACTTATACAAACTATTCGAGGTAGAGTACCGGCTCAATGAGGACAACAAAATACTCAGGGGAATACCCATCTGCCATCTTCAAGAACTAGACAAACTCTATTCGCTGAAGTCTCTCAATCTAGATGTACTGATTCATAGCGTACTGAGAGATCTAATGATCCTTCATATCAGCCTGGCTAGACCTCATCTGTACGAGATAAAAATTCTCAACGGAATGTCACTCTAACTCCAGAAAGGACTAGTGCTCTGGAAAGGTTGAGTAGGGTCTCTCCTTTTGATCGTTTGGGCCCTAAAAGGAATATAAGTCCTCCTAGGACTGCATGTAGGAACTCTCAACGGCCATCCGACCTAAGGGAAGGCTCTGCCCAATCATGCCCAACAACCCGTAACGAAAGGTCCCAGGAGGAAAACTAAACGCGATTAGTCGCTCAAATAAATAGGCCCGAGGTGGGAAATGATGCATGGAAAGACTCTATTTAAAGTTTGGAGGACCGGTTAGGGGAAATGGCTAAGGCCAAGAATCCTCTACAAAGAACTTTTGTCCAAGGGACACTGTTCATGCAGGAAATTGTGGATTTTCCCACACCATCAAAATTCAAAGCTCCTATAATGACACATAAATATGATGGAAAAACTGATCATGTTCTCCATATATAACAATACCAAGATGCTGTCGATATTTATGCGGTTTTAGACGAGATGAGATGTCGGGCCTTTTTAGGAAATCTCACCGGGTCAACTCAGATATGGTACAATAACCTTTCTCGGGGGAAGATTGTGACTTTCCTTCAACTGGCAGAGCTTTTCTTAGGGAATTTATGTTTTGGAGTGAAACCAGTTAAACGAGTAGAACATTTACTAAGTGTTAGACATAAGATAGACAAAAGTACTAGGGACTATATTACTCGTTTTAATAACGAGAAACTTGAGGTACGTGATTACGAGGAGAAGACAACAATTAATGCTCTAATGCGTGGACTGTTACCAGACAAGTTGTATTATACTTTGGCCAAAGATTCGCCTAGGACCATGGCAAAACTGATGGCAAAAGCATCCAAAGTCATGAACGCTGAGGAAGCCATGGCTGCGAAAAAGAGTACAAACACTAAGGAGACCAAAGTTGAGGCTGGTAAAACCGAGAAGAAGGATCAGAAGAATAATGGTGTCAACAGGCAGTCAAAAGGTAAGCAAGTACTGGAGCAGATGAGGAAATATGGAAATTATACTCCCTTGAAGGTAGATATAAATCACATTCTGGAGGAGATCAAGAATAGCGAGGAGTTAGCCTGGCCAGGGAAAATGAAGGCAGTTCTTGACAAAAGGGACATGTCCAAATATTGCAAATTCCACAAAGACCTTGGTCACATGACCAAACGTTGCATAACTCTCCAGAATGAAACTAAAGCACTCATCAGGTATGTTGATCACCAAAATAGAGGAAAGACCAGCGACCGAGGAAGGCAAAGATCCAAGTCTCCTCACTGAGCAAAAGAAGACAAGAACAGAGATCACGAAGATGATCTAGAAGATGACCCCGATCTCCCCAAAAGTCCAAGACTGCCAGAGCGTGAGGTATTTTCAATCCAGTTTGGATCATTTGAATGTAATTTCATTACAGGTGGAGATGCAGGAGGTAGAGATCTCACTGAGGAGAATAAAGCTTACCTCAATGAGGCCCAAGTTTGCTCTTACATACAACGTATAAACTTGGCTGACGACGAGCGCCCAAGGAAGGTGAATAAGGACAACCTGGTCATTGGATTTTCTAGAAATGACCTGGCAGGTGTACTATATCCTCATGATGACCCATTGGTGATCAAGATGAGAATGAAAGAAGTGGTCATTGCACGGATACTGGTAGATAATGGTAGTTCTGCAGAAATTATGTTCTACTCATGCTTTGATAATTTGAATTTGAAGTTATCCCATTTGGAACCATATCATAGGACCCTCCTCGATTTTACTGGAAAAAAGGTTTTTACACTTGTGACGATCAAGTTGGACATGCTTATCGGTACATGGCCTGCTTGTCGAACAAAAAGAGCACATTTTTTTGTAATTGATAAAAACGTCCAATCAACTTACAACATCATCATGGGAAGGGTAGGTCTGAAGAAGTTCGAGGCAGTGCCATCTACTATACATCAATGTTTAAAATTCCCAACTAGCTTTGGAGTGGGAGTTATGAAAGGAGACCAGAAAGTATCTCGGGAATGCTACTATTTATCTGCCGAACAGGAGGAAAGAGAAGAATTTAGAAAGAAGACTACTACGTACTGAGTGGATGAAACTGAAGATGCAGATATTGAAACATTAGATCCTAGATACGAGTCACAGCTCGTGAAAGGCCAGGTCGTTGAAGCTATCGAAAATATCATTCTAGATGACGAGCACCCAGAACCAACAACCCAAATTGGTGCGTCATTGGATGTATCACTAAAATAAGAACTGGTAGCATTTTTAAGGCATAGAAACAAACTTTTGCATGTATCACGAAGACAAGTCAGGGATAAGTGAAGCAGGGAAGAAGAGTTTTCAGTCCTGAAAAGAACCAAGCTATATAGGAAGAGGTGGAGAAACTATAAAAAGCCTTTTTTATTAAGGAAGTTAAATATCCAGATTGGCTAGCAAATGTGGTGACGGTAAACTAGAAAAATAACAAGTGGAGGATATGTGTGTACTTCACTGATCTTAATAAAGCCTCCCCAAAGGATCATTTTCCTTTACCTCGAATCGATCAGCTAGTGGATGCTACCTCGAGGCATAAATTTTTGAGTTTCATGAATGCTTACTCTGGTTACAACCAGATCAAAATGAAACTTGAGGACAGGGAAAGTACCTCGTTTATCACCCCAAGGGGAACTTATTGCTATAATGTTATGCCTTTCGGACATAAAAAAGCAGGTGCAACATATCAGTGGATGATGAATAAGGTGTTTGCAGAGAAAATCAGTCATAACATGGAGGTTTATGTAGACGATATGTTGACTAAAAGCAAGAAAGTTGTTGATCATTTAGTTGACGTAGGATAGACTTTTTATCAACTAGAGAAATATCAAATGAAGTTGAATCCCACCAAATGCATATTCGGAGTACGATAAGATATGTTTCTCGGATATATTATTAATCAATGAGGTATCGAGGCGAATCCTAAAAAGATCAAGGACCTATTAGAGCTAAGATCTCTAGTTACGAAGAAGGAGGTGCAAAGTCTCACAGGGCGAGTTGCAGCACTTAACAGATTTGTGTCACGAGTAACAGACAGATGCCTCCTATTCTTCAAAACACTTCGAAATTTTTTTGAGTTGAATGATGAATGCGAGAAGGACTTTTAAGAATTAAATAAATATCTAGGGACACCTCTGTTGTTATCTAGACCAGAGACGGGAGAAAGACTATACTTGTATCTGGCAATTTCAGAGAATGCAGTTAGCTCGGCGTTGATAACAGTGGAGAATGGAGTGCAAAAACCAGTCTACTACACCAGCAAAGCCTTTCGAGGAGCAGAGATCATATATCCAAGACTGGAGAAGTTAACACTAGCACTAACCGAAGCGAGCAGAAGGATGAGGCCATACTTCCAGGTCCATACTATAGTGGTGTATAATGATATGCCATTAAGACAAGCTCTGCATAAACTGGAGAAATGGGGAGATTGATGTACTGGGCAGTAGAACTTAGTGAATATGATATAGTTTATGAGCCTAGGTCGTCACTTAAGGGGTAGGCAGTAGCAGATTTTATAGCAGAGTTTACTCACTCTAATACATCCGAAGAGAAGGAGTTTAATACAGGCCAACCCATGGACATCACGGGATCATCGAAGATAAAACCCGACCAACTTCCATTATTGGATGAATAAGAAAAGATAATCAACGAGTAATGAGAAGTGTCAGGGGAAGATAAAAGGAAATATCAGATATTCCATCGAGGAACTCTGTCAAACCAAGAGTTTGATAATAAAGTACCTGTATGGAATCTATATGTGGATGGTTCTTCGTGCGCCACCGGCAATGGAGCAGAAATAGTTTTAAACAGTCCTGATGAAATTGATATGGAGTATGATCTACGCTTTCAATTTAAGGCTTCCAATAATGAGGCTGAATATGAAGCTATGATAGTGGGTCTAAATCTAGCTAAAACCATGAAAGCAGAGCAGGTCGTTGTATTTCGTGATTCACAATTAATCGTAAATCAAATTCTCAAATTGTATGAAACGAAGGGAGAACTAATGATCAAGTATCATGCAAAAGCTATGGAGGTGGTCTCGACTTTTTCCACAGTACGATTGATCAGAATACTGAATTAGAGAATGCAAGAGCCGATGACCTAGCTTGGCTGGCATCAGTAACACTTACCGAGCTCTGAAGAACAATACCAATAGATATCCTTATAGATCGGAGTGTAGACGAAGATTTGATGATGAACTTCATCGCCCTCGACTTGGGACCATATTGGATGGATCCCATCAGGGCTTATATCGAAGAAGGGATTGTGCCACCTGATAAACTTGCAGCCAAGAAACTGAAGTTTAAATTTGCTTGTTACGTATTAACCAATGGAATTTTGTATAGAAGAGGAGTTATAGCAGGACTAAAAAGGTGTGTCCATCCCTCAAAAGTGAAAGACTTGATTGAAGAGGTTCACGAAGGGTACTGTGGACCCATGTAGCAGGTCGGACACTTTTGGAGAGAATAACAACATAGGGGTATTACTGGCCAATGATGAGAGCTAATTGCGCAGCTTATGCTAAGAAGTGCAATAAATTCCAACGTTTCTCTTCTATCCGAAGAACGACCCAAGAACTGTTAACACCCATCACGTCCCCTTGGCCATTCGCCACGTGGGGGATAGACTTGGTCGGGCCACTTTCGACGACCAAAGGAAGATTCAAATACCTCGTGGTTGCTATGGATTATTTTACCAAATGGGTGGAAGATGAACCTCTCATTGATATGACGTATGACAAGGTCTATCAATTTATTTGGAAGAATATTATTTGCAGATATGGTCTCCCACATGCATTCATTACTAAGCATGGAACCCAATTTGACAATGAGGAATTTACTGCATATTGTCATCAATCCAATGTACATAAGATCCATTATGCGCCAGGCCATCCCTAGAGCAATGGGAAACTAAAGTGACTAACAAAACCTTAGTGAATGGTTTGAAAAAATGACTGGATGATGTAAAGGGAAACTGGATTAATGAGCTACACTCTGTGTTGTGGGCTTATCGCACTACACCGCGAACAACGACTGGGGAGTTTCCATACATGCTGACATTCAGGAGTGAAGATGTTATACCTTATGAATTGAGTCTACCTACACATAGGGTACTTAATTTTAATTCCCCTAGTAGCGACTTGATGAGGCGTTTAGACCTGGACATGCTCGAAGAAGTTAGTGAAGAAGCAGCAATCAGGAATGCATTATATAAACAACGAACAACCTTGTTCTACAACAAAAGGGTGAAGAAATGCAATTTAAAAGAAGGGGATTATGTGATGAAGAAAGTGATCCAAAAGCATAACAAACTGGAGGCCAACTGGCATGGACCTTACAGAGTAACTGAAGTTGTTCGTCCTGGGATATACATAATTGAAAATTTGGAGGGAGAAGAATTCAAGAACATATGGAGTGCAGAGCATCTGCGCAAGTACTATCAGTAATTAAAATCCATATATAACACAGTTCTTTCAGTATGAATAAAGAGATGTTTCTCCCATATTTCTTCCTTGGTTGAATTTTTTGGAATATTAATGTTATACACTACACAAACACAAGTTCAGAGAAGCAACCACCAACTCCGGTTGGTCGGCAATTCATTAACCACCAACTCTGGTTGGTCGGTAATTCATTAACCACCAACTTTGGTTGGTCGAAAATTCATTAACCACCAACTCCGATTTGTCGGTAATTCATTAACCACCAACTCCGGTTGGTCGGCAAGTCATTAGCCACCAACTCCGGTTGGTCGACAATCTAATAACCACAAACTTCGGTTTGTTGGTACCAAACTAGGCAAGAAGATGGATGACCTCCCGGGGCATCCACTGTCTTGGCAACAAGGTAATCTTGACGATATTACTACAACTAAGCAAGAACATGGGATGAAAATCATTCCATTGCTTAGGCCCAAAGAGTGGCAAGTTACTATAATAAGACAACAAATAGGACATTTAGTCTCTCTCTCTCTCTCTCTCTCTCTCTATATATATATATATATATATATATATATATATATATATATATATATATATATATATTCATCGAACGAATAACAAAGCATTCTACAAAATATTTCCAAGGAAGTGAAATTGTAAAAGAAACTAAACATTTCTCTATTAAAACCAAGAAGATTACATACGATATGATATTTGATTCATTACATAAAAATATCCTATTCTATGGGTTTCTTTCCCTCTGCTTTTGAAACAGGTTCCACCCCAGCTGGAGGATCATCTAATTCATAAGGGGAGTTTATAAAGTTCATATCTCATGGAATTATGACATTACTTATGAAAGGTCGATCAAGCAAGTGCTCAGGATGAGATATCTCAAAGTTTGAATGGATACTATAATCACCAAGATACTTGGAAATCGAAATTCGAGGAATGGCACGAGCTGGAATCCAAATGAGGTCAAGTTTGAAAGGAGGCGCATGTAAATCAAGAACTCCGAGTTCATAATAATCCCATAAGAAATGACCTTGCTCCAGTTTCAGAACACATAAGGCATTCAACCATCCCTGCTTATATCCCTCGTTGTTCGACTGCTGCAAACGGGAGTTAAGATGATACAGAGCTTTGTTATACCCAGCCATCCAAAATTCCCTGGGCTGCTTGTGGAATTGATAAGTCAATCTATCAAGTTGCACGTGGAGATTTTTCACCAGAATCTCTTTACTTTCCAGTGCAGAACTCTGATTGGAGAGTTGGTCGGTGAAACTCTTAATTTTCTTAGATATTTCTGCCAAAGCCTGATTCTTCGCCATCAATTGAACGACTTGATTTTCTAAGGCCAATTAGGTTCTTATCTCATCAAATAGTAACCCGACCAACCCTTGCTCATCCGCGGGAAGAAGATCTCGCTCTGCCACGAGCAGTTATGGAAAGCCCAATTAGTTTCAAGGTTTCTAACTCATCCTATAGGTTAGCATTTTCTACTTCTAAAAAGGAAAAATCATCATCGTTAATTGGGACCAAGGCTCCCAAAGAAGATGGGAAGCAGATTTGAGTTGTTTAATTTCTTCTTGCAACGCGATATTCTCTTTCTCTAACAGCTTTGCAACATGTCTGTGCTCTTTAACCTTAAGCTTTAACACACTTTCTTTTTTCTTATGAGCTGAAATGTACTTGTTATATCCCTTGTCGTCACTCAGTTGTTGGAACATTTTCTCATAACCTTGATGCAAAAGTGTGGTGGATTCTTTATACTGTTGTTGAAGCTCCTCGATCGTTCCTTGAAGATCTTCAATCATTTTGTAATAAGACACATTTTTGGCTACTGCACAATCAAGTAGGCACTTCAAGTACTGGTAAGCATCAACTGCTCGTTCAGAAGCATCTGATCCAAGAATGTCAATTATCCAGTCCCTAATGAGGTCTTCTTGACCAGCTTTGAAATATTCATTGCACTTCTTCATAAACTCTGTATCATTAGCTGATAAGAGTTCCATCCTGGCCACAAATTAGAAAAGAGAAGATGAAAAATAAAATCAACAATGATGCAAGCAGATCAAATAAGAGAAAAGTTTCAGACAAATAACCAAAATTCACTTTTATTCGTCACAATAAAGGAAAACACAGTTCAGGGTTACATCCAAGAAAACAACGAAATAAAATGACTCGAACAACTCTACACCTTCTCCTTATTTCCTACGACTTCTTCAGATGGTTTGGACGAAGGGGTTGGTTGCTCAGAGAGCAAGGGCAGTTGCTCGACAGATGTGATAACTTGTTGGACTTGCTCAGAGGGTTGGAAAATAGAAACAATAGGGAGATGCTCTCCCATCATCATAGAAGACTCATCTGATGCAGCTTCATCTTCTTCTTTTTCCCTAGGAGAGGGAGGAGGCCAATGAGTATGCTCCTGGAACAACTCAGAATCTTCAGCAACCTTCAATTTCTTCAAGGCTACTACCCATCCATCCCTAAAATATTTCACACTAGAATACTCCATTTGAGAAGTCATAACAGCCAGGCCCTTATTCCAACCCTTATCCTAACCCGCACTGAAAGATTTCTTAACAACAACTTTCCTTTTTGCTTTCTTCGAGGAAGTCTTTTCCCTAAGGATCTCCTCAGCAGATTTCAATTTTTCTTCTACCTCTTGCCGCTTGGCAACATTCTCCTCAACAGATTGAAGCTTGACTTCAAGCACCTTTTCACGTTGTTTGGCGTCTTTTAATTTCTTCTCCAACTCTTTGGAGGTAACCACAGCTTGATCTTGAGTTATTTCAACAGATCAAAATTGTTTCTCCCAGGCATTTTTGTCTTCCTCGTACTTTTGACGAGATTCCTTCAAAGATTGAGTCAATCTGGCAAAAGCTTCTTCTATCCTACCCAAGGAGGGTGGAAGCCCGGATGGCTTTATATTTCTTCAAAATAATATTGAAACATGTAGTTGCTAAAAAAAAAGAAGTTTAATTCAACATATGAACATAGTACTAGAAGATAAAGGACTCAGGCTAACGATACTTACTGACTTAATGTGTTAAACAACGAATGTAGTAATTCTCTCACGAGAAAAGGTATCTTTAATACCTTGGAATTCTGGGGCAGTCCAAGATCTAATCAAGCCCATAGCAGAGCTCGAGGGAATAAGAGCTGGAACACTGCCATTAGCATTTGAAGGTTGAGAAACAGAGTCAAAAGGTCTCTCAAGAGGACATCTTTTCAGTCTCCTCAGAGGATAACTTTCAATTAAAGGTGTTGTTTCTCCTGATGAGATAACAACAGTTTCAATCGAAGGTGATACTTCTTTTGCAGGCACAGAGGGTCTTCTTGATAGTATCCTTAGAAGTAGTAGATGGGGTTACATATACATTCTTTGTCCCTCCCCTCATCTGGAGTATCCAGCTTATTCTTCTTTTCCCTTTCAGCAGCAAGGGCAGACTTGTTAAAAAAATGCAGGAGCTTTCATCTTCTTCATTAGATCGGTAATAGGAGTACTTAAATCAGAAGAAGATCCTTCCACACAAGTTTCAGAAGTTGGTATCTAATCAAGATCAACCACCATAGGACGAGCAATGAAATATGAGGTGGAACTTATGTATCCCAATAAATAAGAAGCAGACCTAATGTGCTCCCCAACAACTGATTGATTCAAACCACAGATAAGTTTTAAATGTTTAATATTAAAATCAGTCTCTTTTGGAGGCTTCCTTTTACTGTCCACTATAACAAATAAAATTAATGTTAGTGATACATTTCATCAAACACAAAGAAAACAAGATCTTAAAAATAAAAACAACCTATCCCATTGCCATAAGGTGGACACATGGGACCTTGGTACATATCATTTCCTTTAAAGGGGGGTGTTGCTAATTTTTCATCACTACCCCATGATCGAAGTAGTCTCTATTGGCATTGGGAAGATTGACAACTAAATATCTATTCGAAAATCTAGTTTTTAAATAGAAAGTAGTGTCACTGGTAACCCATCTATAGAAATATATAATTTATGGAATTCCCAAACGAGTTTCATGAAGTTGATTCAACCTATGTACGCCATTAACTACCCTCCATGTATTTAGATCTACCCTTACATGTACAATATCGAAATATTGGCAAAACTCTAAACACATGGGAATTGGGGGGAAAGAAAAGCCACACTCAGCTACAAAAAGACTTGGGAACCAGTGTCCTTCCGCCAAAGAAAGTAAATAAGAAGGACCAGAAAGTTCTTCCAAAATAACCCACGAAGGGATTGAAAACTCAGACCGAAATTCATCCAATGATTCAATAAGATAAACCATGGCGAATAAAGTAAATAGAGTAGAGGGAAGAAAATCTTACAGAAGAAGAGAAATCAGTTGACAATGAATTATGAAAGGAACGAAGGAATAAGAGAGAGAAAATGAAGAGTTCAGAAATACAGATTTGAAAATGAGAAGACGACTGGATTTCTGACGTGTTTAAATACTTTACCTCGGGAATAGAGAAAAGCAATGATTACCAGGAAAATGTATGCGTTTTCGGAGGCTAAAAGAGGAAAAGGGCACAAATATCGAAGTGATCCTGGAAATTCAAAATATTTATGAAGCTTGATATTGTGCGCTAAAAAGGAATTAAAGTACTCTCCTAAAATCTATGAAAGCCAGTAATTCGAGCAGTTTTCTAGCAAAATGTTCCACACTCTTCCTGAACCTCGAACTGTGAAACATTGGAAGCTTCTGTTGATACCAAATCTAGTCTGCTGATATGGACCAATCATATGAAGACCCGTGTCAACCTACATGGAAAATATGAATACTTTCAATGAGCAGCATACTTGAGCGCTCCGAGCTACGAGAAATTTAAGTTGTCCGAGAAACTTAGCATGCCGAGCACCCACATCAAGAAAACCAAAAGGCAACTACGCATTAAATGTGCATTATTATCGTACAGATGTATATGTCTGCTAGATAACAGTGTGTTATCCTTTCATATGTATGACCTCAAGGCTATAAATACATTGTAACCTCCTCATAAGAAGGGGACCCTGAATCTCATAGAAAATGCTATTACCAAGATTCGAAGCAAATAGTCAGCAATACAAAACAGTGGACGTAGGCCATTCTCATAAGGCCGAACCAAATTAAAAATCCCTTGTCTTATTTATTTTATTTTTATCTGTGATTGATTAATTAGAAATAATCTAGTTTTTTACATCAACACTACTATTTAAGCTTCTTAGAGGAATCACTACTATTAAGTTTTTGGCATTGTTCAACAATAATATGGCTGTAAGTTCTTTTTGTAACTTCCTTTCACTAGTAAAATTTATCGAACGGAGATGCCGAGTAACACGCCCCCATTGCTATTACAACTGACAATTATCTTCATATTGTCTTCCTTGAAGGCTCTAGATGTTGCTTATGGTAATAAACTACTCACTTTTTTAACTTTATTGATTTAGAGGTGGAGATTCTAGGTTTTTGTGGGTGGAGAGTGCTTCCAGGTCTACTTGAGAGCTCACCTAATCTGCATGTTTAGATATTAGCAAAGGTGATTTAATTGTGTTGAACCATTTTATATATAATAGTCTTCTCAAGTTTTCCAATCATTTTTCTAATGTTACTGTCACAAGGATTATTATGATGATAAAGATGATGCGATCATAAATGAAGTTGTTAATTGGATTGAACCACAATCTCTATCCAGTTATTTGTTGTTGCACCTTAAAGTTATCAATATGATGACATGTCATGGAAAGGAATACGAGATGACAGTGCTAAAGTATTTACTGGCTTATGAGAAAATTCTAAAGAGCTTATCAATTAATTTATGAGGATTAGTCTCTAAAGAAAACGTAAAGTGTCGCAAAAAAAGTTGGAATTCCCAAAAGGCTCAAGAACTTGTGAAATTCAATTCTTTGGAGGTTCACAATAAGAGAAAGTTTAGTGGATTTATGCATCAATTCAAAAAATTTATCTTCTATGTTTTCAGATTCCTATTGAAGTAGCTGCTATCATTTCCTTGAGGATCAGATCGTGTCTCACTATCCTTCAGTTTATACTATTTTTATTTGTGAGCTGACCCGAAATTTGGAAAAACTACTAACATATTATAGAGGAGCCTCATTCACTTGCTTGAACCTTGAAACCAAGGTTCTAAAAAACGTGTGGTGGGACCGAGGTGTAGAGGCTAAGCCTTAATCCTTAGAAGCCTAGGCAGGGTTTAGGCGTAAAAATGCATTTAGGTATTTTTAATATATTTTAATACTTTAACCATAACACGGCTATTAAAAATACTAAAATTGTACATTCCTTTAAAAATATGTTAGAATATATGCAAATTAAAATACTATTTTATTGTTTTGGATGAGATATTGGTCTGGTTTATAATACAAGTCTTTAAAAGTCGATATCGTTTCACTAAAGCATTTTTATTTTAAAAAAGTGAGCCTTAAGGATTTTACGAAGAATAAGGCGTAAAAGACTTAAGGTGGGGCGTTTCTCCCAAGCCTTAAGCCTGGGGGAGCCTATGCTAGTTTTAGCAAGAGCGGCTCTCCAGGGTCGTATTGATTGGTTAAAAGGCCTAAAAGAGAACATTGTTCTGGGGGGATGATACCCATTGGTACTGGATTCAAAGTATTAGTGCACCCTTCAAGGCAACATAACAACATTCCCTTGGAAATGAAAAAGAAGAATCTATTCGGGGTGGAAATGAGAGAATTTTATTCCACCATAGAAAATTATTTGATTATTGCCTTTCAAAGAATTTCCAAAAAACACTAGAAAAATCATTTATATGATTTAATGATTCCTAAGAATAGATTCACTCTTGTAAAAAGATATGTATTTGGTCCAGTCATTTGATCCTCCAAGGCACTCCTTTTAGAACACTGCTTGAAATAGTATCTTAAGATATATATTTTGGATATTTAACTCATCAAAAACTCAATTTTGTCTGCACATTGGTTCTCATTACAGTGGTATCATATTTTCTAGTCTTTTATGTTGGTTTTAAATCTCTAAATTTAAAAAAAAAATTATTAAGAACTTTCTTTTGTTAATGTAGAAAAGAGGAAATGTTATCTTTCCTCTAGCCAATGCGTTAATTAAAAGTGGGTACTTATGTCTAACACCCTAATCCCCAAATGGATTTCATGATGTTGACTACATAATTTATATAAACACGGTGCATATTCTCAAGTCATACAATATTCCATAAGCCTTGTCTATCTCTTCAGACTATTTAATCATTTAATTCATACTCCTTGTTGTCTACCCTTTTAGACTATAAGTTTCATTCTCTTAGATTACCAAATTATTATTCTCATTAATTATTGGTTACCCCATTATTAATTCTCTTTAATTATTGTCTACTTTTTTACACTACTCAATTATTATACCCATTAATAATTGTCTAATACCTTATTCATTAGGACTCGTCTTCATCCTTAATTAACTACATCATTATATTCGCTCGACTTTATTACCAGTAAGCATTGTCTACAACATTAGACTAAGAGGGCACACTTTCATTTAAGGCAGGCCACAATGTGTAAATAGATAAATATATATGTGTCCACACACACACACACACACACACACACATATATATAAGGCATCTACCGTTGATGTCTTGTTCGTGCTCTATCAGCACGTCCGGAGGAATCTCTTATCCAAAGCGGACATCACAAAACACACACAAGTTGGGAGCGGTCCCTACGCACGATACCTGTTCACGGCCCATACCCAGTGGTCACACAAGTTGGGTCAGTGTCAACACCTACCTCATCGTAGGTGGCGCCTCCACGTAGTACCTACATGACCTACACAATCTCCAAGCCCACCTCTGCTGGCGAGTTGTACCCGATCCGAACGCATGAATCCCCAAGACGATAAGATAGTCCACGAACATTGGAATGTCCACACAATATAATATTATACATATTATCATCCAATATGTCTAAGCATTTACTCTATAACTACTTTAACCCAAGGAATCTCATTTCATATAAAATATAGCCTTATTAGGTTAACTATAACATTTTAGCCAATTATTCCATAACTCATTTTAAGTTGTTATCGTACGACCACTTCCCAATTAAATATAAAGTTTCATACAATTATTTTTGGACTTAAATCACGTTTGCTTCATCATTTATTTCCCTTAAAATATATAGGCACAGGTATTCCCAAACTAACCTTATCTATAAAATCATAGGTAAAGTTATTCTCAAACTAACCTTATCAATACAATTATAGTTATAGTTACTCCCAATTTGCCCTTATCAATGCGATTATAGGTATAGTTATCCCCAAACTAACCTTAGTAATAAAATTAATGATTTTAGCATGTTGTCCTCTTGACTTATACTTATAACATTCCATATTATTAATAATTATTCTCTTTCGATTACCTTTTTGATAAGGTTTATATGTACATATATAAAGAATCCACTAATATGTATAAGTACTTTCGCCCTAACTACTATCATGACCGATATTGCCCATTTAAACTTATTCCACTAGGCTTAGGGTGTGCTTATACTTAATATCTTCATATGGTAGTAATTTGAGGGAACTAACCCATTAGTTGAATTCTCAAGCGTTCGACTTATCTCTAATAAGTATTTCTTTTATTTAAACTTACCTTGAATTAATTATAATAGTCTCACCATATCTTATCATCTATGCGCCCCTACTAAAATCTCCAAATCATTTAGGCATATCCTTGCCTTTTAATATATTTATTTCGTATAACGTTATTCAAGGGTTCTACCTAAATCGTTTCCTTTATTTAGTTACTCGTATTTTTAGTCATCACACATGCACTACTATAACATCAACCCATCATGGTTTAACAATGTATATAAGTTTATAACATTATCATTAATATCTTGGAATAAGTCTCTATACCTCACTTGGTAAAAAATGGTCTTGCACACCCTTTCGTAGAAAAAACATAACTAATAGAAAAAAATCAGAAAAATAAGCGATTGGTGCCTAGGCGATCGTAGCGAAAAAAATTACAAGTAGGTCCCCCGAATCGGTTCACAATTAGGGCCGAACCGATTCGCACATACCGATTTTTCCCAGGTACCCTATTTTATCATGACGGGATTCTTAAACCCATAACTTCTTAACCAAAGATTCCCATAATAAATCAACAACATAAAACGTGATATGAATGAAGTCTTTAAAATATCATAGGGCCATTCTAAACATGTTTAAACATCAAAATTCCTTTCAAGATTTATATCAAATCATCAAGATCTTTCAAGAACTTATGAACATACAAATTTAAGATTTCACTTACCCTACTCCAATGGTGTTCTAGGTTAATTTAAGGGTTCTGTAACGTATCTTCTACAATTAATCTTCAATTTAAACAACATGAATACATAGTTGCTGCAAGGGGTTACGGATATAAACACGACTTACACAATTATCATCAATTTCTACACAATTCAAAAGGTCCCTAAATATACAGTCCCAACACATGATAAAACCTTATTCTAAGCTTGGTATCAATATTAATATAAGATTAGTAGAATTTGAATAAGAATTGCAAGAGGATCCTTATGTGAAAATAGTCGAGAACCTCCTCTTTTCTTCCTCCTATGGTGGTTCTTCCTCCTTCTCTTGGGTGGGTGTTCTTAGGGTTATTGGATGTAACTCCTAATGGGTGGTTTAATCCTTAAAAAAAAGAGATTAGCCTTCAATTCCCGAGTTGGGCTTTAGGTGCCAACTTTGAACCCCCAAATGAGCCCAAATACAATATTTAATTAGCCTGATAACTACCCAACTCATATATATATATATATATATATACCCCGGGACCATTCCTAATGGTCTAAAATGCTCGAACGAGTCTATAATACCTCTCAAAGTGTGTTTCGAATATTTTTGTCCAAAAATATTTTTAATTGTGATGCGACACATGTAAATACTTTTTATTTAGAATAAAATTCCTTTTGATTTATTCCAAATCGTTAAAGTCCAACTCTAAAAATTTATAAATAATACTGAGTTTAATTTCTCACAAACTTGATTAATTACTTTCACCTAATTAAATTAATCCATATTAAATTTTATTTTATTCCAAAAATACAGGGTATTACAATCTCCCCCACCCCATTATAACGGAATTCCGTCCTCAGAATTCAAAGTAGCATAAAATCACATTTTATTTCACACCGTTAACTTATGTTTATACCCAATTAGTCAGTACTCATAACCTATTAGATAAATGAAAAAGCTCATCTATGCCTATCATAACGTAACTGAGGCACCTATAGATTTCACATTACATGCATGCACACACGTACCATTAACAAATATGAATGACATATATACATCTATTTGCACCATTCACACTCAGTATAACCATACATCAAGTATACGACCACATATGTATATGTAATAAGAAAACAACTTTCTTAGTATCCAATTTCCTTCAACTCGTGACTTTTGCCAATTTCGTGCGTGGGAGGTCTCGCAAGTGAAATCCAAACAAGGAACCCTCCTGATACACTACTGCACGACTTAGTCAGTTATTGAGATCCTTTAGCCCAAGACTAAAAAGGGAATCATAAAATAGATGTTTACATAAATCATTTAAATTACAATTTGTGCCCATTGTCAACCAAGGCCTCATCACGCTGAAGAAAACACTACTACATATCTTTGTCAATCACCAAGACCTAATTTTCCTAAAACCAAATATGAATCAATATATTAACCATAACACTACAAAATTTGCCAATTTCCAACCAAACCACTCATCATTTACAAGAGTTATGCCAAACTCTTTTAGAGTCAACTGACCCTACCATTCCCAACACTTAAATCACCACAAACTAGGTAGGAAGTTCTCTTTTCGTATTAAATATATAGTGCACATAGTCATTTCTAAGTCTCCAAAGGCATACTCATTCTAATCAGGTCTAGCATCACTACTTTAGTAACAACGTCGCGAAACAAACATTAAACATGATCATATAAAATCTCAATAATCGAAGCTATCACTAGCCTTACTTATAGTTTGTTGCTTATACTTGCTAAGGCAACACTTTACCAAATCATACCATTACGTTATCTCGCAATGCTTTCCCCCACATAAAGGAACTATGCTCTAACCTGACTTTAAGCCAATTTATCCCATAATTTTGAGTTTATTCAGACGCATCTACCTCCTTGAATTATTTAAGATTCTAAATCGCACTCATATGTGGCTTCCCTAAGCATAATTAAATTTCTAAAGGCCCTTGTACGACTTAAGTTCTTATTGAAAATCATTGTTTTAAAACTACGCTCACCCATAAAAAATTCTCATAATAATCCTCACGACTACGGTGAACACCAATTTCTAACCAATCTTGTCTCTTGAACATGACCACAACTCATAGTAGTCCACATACAATTAACATATTCCAAGTAAATATAATTCCATTACCAGGAAAATATCACAATCCGACATAGCTAACCAATAGGCTAAAAATAAACATAAGCCTCCCATTATATATTTCCATGTATCCACGCACCAACGAAACAATGTTCCGTCTCATCCACGGTGGGTCAATGTAAAGCACTCTCCCAAATACAAAGTCTATCCTTTCCAATGTATTAACAAAACCCAAGTGAACACTTAGTCCTAATATCAAACAAAACATATCCCATATACTCCAAAGTAGGGAAAATCACATCATTTACCATCGATGCTATCACTAGTCTCTTTTTTCGAAATAATTTAATCTATAATCCGATGCCCATCTCGCTGTGGGTCCTAGTTTACATGAACTAACCTCTGCTTGTGCATTATTGTACATTTCCACCTCCTAAAATTTTCTAAATGTCTTCCATTAAATTACTAGGCACTAAAATTTTCGAGCTCCTTAAAATTCTAGCAAGTGGCCCACACGAAGGTCTTTAGGGATCTCTTTCCAAAACTAACCCTTTGCTCGAACGGGTAGTAACCATTGACAAAGAATATAATGATTCATAATCATAGATATATACATCAAAGGACGCAACGTCGAATGCGACAAACTCAAACATAGATCCTAAGGACACTAGAACCGTGCTCTGATACCAACTGTAACAATCCCCATTTTCTTGCGTAAAGGCTGGCCAGGCTCAATATGCCGAAGATGGGTATCATCAACAATTTATACCGTTTTAAATATTGAAGGAATAAAAACTTCCTTATTTTATATAAAAATCCACAATGAAAAAAATAGCCGAATAAAATTGATTTAATACATGAATAACAAAAAATTGAATCATCATACAGTGTCCATAATGTAAAGCTATGTACAACTACTATAAATAAACTCTTGGGCTTATGCCCATACAAATCCGAGTATGAAATAAAATAACAAAAAGATGAAATACAACCTATACTAGAATCAATGGAGCGAAATCCACTACGTCCAATGCAACTGCAAGTCTGATCCATCGTCAATCCTGCTACCCCTGTCACTAAGAATACCCGAGGGAAAAACATTTATAATTTGGTTTAGAGCCCTAGATATGCAAGGATTATTCACCAATAAATATGCAAATTGTTACTAACTCATACTTCACGTCTCTCCATCAACGCTCACATGTAACGAGTTCACCACCTCTCTTCTATAAGCAGTCCTACTGGTATCCCCAAACAAAATGCATATTGTAACTTCGATTATTTAAATTGTCATGTAAAGAATAAGATATATAGATATGCGTTAATTAAAAGTGGGTACTTATGTCTACACCCCAATCCCCAAATGGATTTCAAGATGTTGACTACACAATTTATATAAACTCGGTGCATATTCTCACATAATACAATATTCCATAAGCCTTATCTATCTCTTCATATTATTTAATCATTTAATTCATACTCCTTGTCGTCTACCCTGTTAGACTATAAGTTTCATTCTCTTAGATTTCCAAATTATTATTCTCATTAATTATTGGCTACCCCATTATTCATTCTCTTTAATTATTGTCTACTTTTTTAGACTACTCAATTATTATACCCATTAATAATTGTCTACTACCTTATTCATTAGGACTCATCTTCATCCTTAATTACCCACATCATTATATTAGCCCGACTTTATTACCATAAAGCATTGTCTACATATTTATACTAAGAGGGCACATTCTCACATAAGGCATGCCACAATGTGTAAATATATATATATATATATATAAATATATATATATATATATATATATCTGTGTGTGTGTGTGTGTGTGTGTGTGTGTGTGTGTATGCATATAAATATGTGTGATACACAAAGACATCTACTATTAGTATCTCGTTCATGCTCTATTGGCATGTCCGTAGGATTCGCTTATCAAAAGAGGACATCATATAACACACGCAAGTTGGGGGCAGTCCCTATGCAGGATATTTGTTCATGTCCCATACCCAACGGTGACACGGGCTGAGTCAACGTCAACACCTACCTCCTCGTAGGTGGCGTCCAAGCCCACCTATGTCGGCCTGTGGTACCCGATCCGAACGCACAAACCCACAATACGATAGGCCAGTCCACGAACATTGGTATGTCCACACAAAATAATATGGTACATATTATCATCCAATATGTATAAGCATTTACTCTATAACTACTTTAACCTAAGGAAATCTCATTTCATAAAAAATATAGCCTTCGTGCATTAACTATAACATTTTAGTCAATTATTCCATAACTCATTTTAAGTCGTTATCCTACAACTACTTCCCGATTAAATATTAAGTCTCATATAATTCTTTTTGGACCTAAATCACATTTGCTTCATCATTTAATTCCCTTAAAATATATGGGAACAGTTATTCCCAGACTAACCTTATCGATAAAATCATAAGTATAGTTACTCTCAAACTAACCTTATCAATACAATATTGGTTATAGTTACTCCGAAACTACACTTATCAGCACGATTATAGGTATAGTTATCCCCAAACTAACCTTACCAATACAATTAATGATTTTATCTTGTTGTCCTCTTGACTTATATTTAAATCATTCGAGATTATTAATAATTATTTGATTTCGGTTACCTTTTTGATAAGGTTTATATGTACATATATAAGGAATCCACTAATATGTATAAGTAGTTTCACCCTAACTACTATCATGATCGATATTACCCATTTAAACTTATCCCACTAGGCTTAGGGTGCACTTCTACTTTGTATCTTCAAACGGTAGTAATTTGAGGTTACTAACCCATTAGTTCTATTCTCAAGCGTTCGACTTATCTCTAATGAGTATTTCTTTTATTCAAACTTACCTTGAATTAATTTTAATAGTCTCATTGTATCTTATCATCTATGCGCCCCTACCAAAATCTCCAAATCATCTAGGCATATCCCTGCCTTTTAATATATTTATTTTATATAACGTTATTCAAGTGTTCTACATTAATCGTTTTCTTTATATAGTTACTTGTATAATAAGTCATCACATGTGTACTACTATAACATCAACCCATCCCGGTTTAACGATGTATATAAGTTCATAACATTATCATTAATATATTGGAATAAGTCTCTATACCTCACTTGGATAAAAATGGTCTCGCATACCCTTTCGTAGAAAAATCATAACTAATTCAAAAAAAAAAAAAATAAGCGATCGTAGCGAAAAATCTACAAGCAGGTCCCCCAAACCGGTTCGCAATTAGGGCCGAACCGATTCACATATACCAGTTTTTCCCAGGTCTCCTATTTTCTCGTGACGGTATTCTTCAAACCAAAACTTCTCAAACCAAAGATCCCCATAATAAATCAACAACTTAAAACGTGATTTGAATGAAGTCTCTAAAAGATCATAGGGTCATTCTAAACATGTTTAAACATCAAATGCCTTCTAAGATTTATATCAAATCATCAATATCTTTTAAGAACTTATGAACATGAAAATTCTTGATTTTATCTTACGATACTCCAATGGTGTTCCATATTAGTTTAAAGGTTTTGCAACATATCTTCTACAATTAATTTTCCATTTAAACCACATGAATACATAGTTGATGTAAGGGGTTGCGGATCTAAACACGGGTTACACAATTATCATAAATTTCTAAACCATTCAAAAGGTCTCTAAATATGCAGTCCCAACACATGATAAAGCCTTATTCTAAGCATTCCCAACACAGGATAAAGCCTTATTCTAAGCATGACATCAACATTAATATAAGATTAGTAAAATTTGAATAAGAATGAAAAGAGAATCCTTGCCTGAAAATAGTGGAGAACCTTTCAAAGTGTGTCCGAAATATTTTTATCCAAAAATATATTTTAATTGTGAAGCGACATATGTAATTACGTTTTATTTAGAATAAAATACCTTTTGATTTACTCCAAATCATTAAAGTTCAACTCTAAAAATTTATAAATAATACTAGGTTTAATTACTCACAACCTTGATTAATTAATTTCACCTAATTAAATTAATCCATATTAAATTTTATTTTCTTCCAAAAATACGGGGTATTACATGTTGTCATTCACCTAATCATTTTCTTTGAAAACTTTTTAGAGATGAATTGGATCATGGTGGGTTCCTATACATTTGAGTAGAGTTGATGCTGAGTTTTCATAAGCTATGGACTTAATGGTATATGTTATGCCAGATTGCAGTTTGGTCAACAAAGTTTTTCTTATGAGTTGGATTTATTCAAGCGAGCAACTGACTTGTAGTTGCCTTTTATATATTTATTAGTTTCAATAATTCTATTGTTTATTTTTTGGTGCATGTTGCTTTTAATTCAGAATTTTGGTTGGAAATGTGTTTTTCTCTCACAAATGTGTTTTAATTGAGACAACAAAGTGGTGGGCCAAACTTTTTTCTGCGATTAGAGAAGGTATGAGAAGAGGGGTAACAATGGGTCATGTCGGGTTAGGTTTGTGTCAAAATCACCTCAACCCAAACCCCACATGTTATTCCTTTCGTGTGTACCGTGTCGTGTGTTATCGAGTTCGAGTTGTGTCGTATATTTACACTAAATGACTAAACTCAAACTTGATTCGTTAAGTCATTGTGTTTAGCGAATCCACTAGTAAAGCATCAATATTTGTTAAGGCTTTACTCAAACTCGTTAAAAAGTCATGCGAGTCGTGTCGTGTTATTGGGTCCTTTGTCAATTTGTCGCGTAGTATTACTGTATGTCTAATGTAACTTTAACATGCTACAACTACAGTAGGGAGAAAAGTTGATAGTTTTTAGTGCACGGTATAATTTTTTTCTCGAGAGAGAGTTGAAGCTAGATTTGATATGTTCATGTAATATTAAGTTATTTGAAATCAAAATAGTCAACACAATTTATGTTAATTATGTAAAATTTATTTCACCGCCTCACTTTCACGTAGGTGAAACATATTTTACCAACAACTAAATGGAGGTGAATTTTTTTTCATAGTTACAATTCAAATTTTTGTTCAATAAAAAATGTGATTATGTTTATATGTAATATTAAGTTATTTGGAACAAAAATAGTCAACCCAATTTAAGTTTAAATGAGTAATTATCACATCATTCACTTAGGCTAAATATATTAGGAGATATTTGACTTTACGAGTCATTTAGTTTTGCTAATTAGATTTTGCTCATTATTTTGTTTTCTTATACACTTTTCCACTAAAAATGAATGAAAAAAGTTAGTTGACCGGTAAAACCTCTATGTTTTCTACGAAAGTCCAAGCCATCCCATTATATATTATTCAAGTCTCAATTCGCTTATTATTTTATTTATTTACTTAATGACACTTTATTAAATTAATATATTAGTTGGATTATATATTTTATTAAAATATTCAAAAATAAATAAAATTAGTTTTTTATTAGTTTTACTAAGTAAAAAGCATTTTTTTAATTTTAAATAAGAAAGTGATTTTTTTGTGTAAGTTATATTTATTAAAAAAATAACTATACTTTAGTTTAATTTTTGTCCCAGTTTTATTAACAAAAAAATAAAGAATATTTTTTTTCTCTTATTTCATTCTTTCTAGTTTTTATCTTTGAATTTTTTTTTGTCCATTTTGTTTTTATCTCCTATTTAGTTTATTAAAGAAATTGATATTTTTTTCCTTGTTTTATTTATTAGAAAACTATTTATGTTTTATTTTCTTGTCCCAATTTTTATTTATTAAATTACCCCTTTTGCCCATTTTTTGTTATATAAAAAACTAGGACAAAGAAGAGAATAATATTTTTTTTTTTTAATACAGAGTCTTAAAAATATTTTTTTTGTTAAATAAACAGTCTTAAATAAATATATATATATAACTAGTCGGGCATGTAGAAGTTGGACATAGCTTGAATAATGATGTGTAACACAAGAAACAAGAAAATGCCCTCATTACACCTTCCTTCAGACTTCATGCATATATGTCATTAGATATATTGTTTTGTACAATTCTCAGTCGGAGTTTTGGACGAGGTTTAAATTACAGGATTTGAAGGAAAGGAATATAATTTGGAGAGTGAGTGTTGAAGTATTTGTTTGGTAGTGCTAAAGTTGTGAAGAAGTTACAAATCAACTCTCAAAACTCAGACCGATATAAAGAGATCAATATTTGCAAGAAATGGCCAAGAGTTTCCTAAAGGGATTCCAAAATTTGAAAAACATTCGCTGGGGAATTGTTGGCGATCAGATTGATGAGTTTGTTTTATAAAATATATATGAATTACGTTTGTGGTAGAAATCTTCATTCTACGACCATCTATTATATAGAAAGAATTTGATTCCCCCCCCCCACAACACACACACATTGATACTCCAGAAGTATTGAATATTTTATCTCATTAGGGACAACCCCCATTTTATGAGTCTTAAATGTACCCATGTGGCATGGTAATTTCGAAGAGTTATGTGGAATTTCGCATGCAATTTTCTTACAAATCATTTATTTATTTTTTCTTTCAAAATATATTTTTTGCACAAGTTCTCCAAAACTTACTAGTAATTTTTAGGTAGTGAGGCTAGTCGTGGTACAACGAGGGGAAGAAAGATGATAGATTCAAGTAGTCATACTACTATACTACTGTAGACCCCGTAATTTTAATTACTTTTAATATGGAATTAATTAAAAGTAAAATGGGGATTTATTAGAATTAATTATGAATAATAATTGGAATTAATTCAGATTGAATATTACTAGAGCATAAAGTAATATGTGATTGATACTAAATAATACTTAGTGATTAAAAGTAATATATGATTATATGGTCGCGAGTGAATAATAAGCGAATTATTGAAATTAAATCAGGACGCGCGTGTGAGTCGTGTCGGGACTAAATAAAAAGGGCAAAATGGGAAACTTTTTTTAAGTTATCCATATGGTCATTTTGACTGGGCCGATAAGTTTGGAAGGGTCGAAAAGGCAGAAAATTCTATCCGGGGGTTTGATTTGGGCCTAGGGTCAATTGGTAACCAAAAGGACACCCCGGAGGGGTATTTTGGTCATTTTTCGGGGGAGGTGAATAGTACATTCAGGATTTGAGTTTTATTATTTAAGAATAGAGTGTATTAAACCAAGAGATCATTTACCAAAAGACTAAGGAGAGGAAGGGGGGAATTCTCTTGGAAGAGAAAAGGTTATGAGAGCAAACCAAGGGACAACCACCTTGCACCACCACCGAAAAAGTGATTAGAAAGGAGGAGGAAACATCCTACACACATCTTCACCAAAGGATCAGACCTACACCTTAAGGCAAGTGTAATTCTTGTTCCAATTAGTAGCATAATATCCATGTTAAACTAGAACGGATAAACATCCATGAAAACTATATATCAAAGATGAAAGTTTGATGATTTTGATGTAATTCTCGAAATGAAAATTATTTAAGATTATTCCTTTGATGAAATTAGAATTAACACCATGAAATTTGGGTTTAATTGATGAGGAAATTTGGGGTTTATATAAGTTATTGAAAAAGAATTCTATCATGTAGCTTTTCTTGAATTTAAAATAAGATTAGTATGATTCATCGAAATTCCATGATGATTTTGATATGATTTGATGTTATAAATCATGTACATACTTGGGTATATCATTTGGGATGAATTATAAGGAGTTTGGGATAATTTGGTGGAGGTTTTGAGGATGAATTATGTTAAGCGGAATTTGGTAGTGTTCTCGCGAGTTTTTGTATAAAATCACGTTCTCCACAACTTTGTAGTTTTAAGTTTTTTCAAAATTGGAGCAGAAAAGCCTAAAAATTGTAATTTTTATTTCTAGGCAGATTATAACATTAAAAAAATGAATTTTTGGGAATTAAAATATAATTCGGGCTTGTTATATTGAGTTTGGGTTTTGTACCAATAAGTATGAGTTGAAGGTAGCTACTGGAATAAATAATTAAATCATTTCGGTTAGTAAGAGATGCTAGGAGTAATGGGAAATGTGAATAAAATGTGAATTATTAGTTATGGGATAAACTTGAAATATGCTATGTCTGGGATTTGTATATGGGATGAGAGTATACCCATTTGTTGATATATATAGATAGGTGGAGCGAATACCTATAATATAATTGAGGTTTAAAATACCGAATATAAGTATACTACATATGAGACTTGTAATATGGGATGTGCTTATGTCCTATTGCTGATATATATATATATATATAGGTTGGGTGTATACCTATGTGATGATTTGTGTGTATGACATACCTTGCCTACTTGCTATCGACGGGAGGTTTGCGCGTTGAGGATAACCATATCCTGATAAGCCTTCGGGGGGATTTTTGACTTGTGACTCAGAATATGAAACCTAGGTACAGGCTATCTATGACAATGATAGTAATGACGGTCATATGGGTGCGTAGGTATGTGCGTAGGCCATAGGAATGGAACTATATTCGCCTCCATTATGTGTGATTTGTGATGATGGTTCGAGTGAGATACTAAACCAACAGTCCGTCATACAGTGACGTGATGTACTGGGACTAGATAGCAGAGTAGTGCATGCACCGCAGGTGTGTCTCGGGGTGCAGTATTGTATCTATATAATAGAGTGAATGCACATATATACATATGATATTATCTACTGTGTGATTTACGTAGACAAGAAAGATAAAGACATATGAAATTAACTAAGTATGAGAACACGTAATTATATTGAGAATTGAATTAATATATTTAATTATTACATGTATTATGAAGGAAATACGTGGGGAAAGATAAAGGCTATGGTTTGTTGATACAATGAGATAATCTAGTGAAAGTGGGAATAGTAACTAGAATAATTTGGGTATACGTTTGGCGTGCACACTAGTTGAGAGGTGAGAATCTCAAGTGAGAGTCCGAAGATCTAATATGTATATAATAATTGCTAATTGTAGCATTTATTCACTTGCTATTTTTAAAATCTTTTACAATCGGGCTCTGATCCGTTTTCTCTTGCATATTATTTTCTCTCTTGTATATATATTATATCAGGTGTCCAGCCACAGGGACGCTCAACTTAGAGGATCGGATATTTATTATCTATGGATGCTTTGGAGGGTGGACCTTGCATTAGATGCATTATTTTATTGATTCTTGTACTCTGTAGTCATTTTCTTCTATGGCATGCTGCCAATGGATCCTTGTCATTTTCATTCTATCTCAGTTATTAGTTTTACTTATGTTGGTTTTGGATACATTTGATTTGACTTGGTTTATTGTATTGAGATGTTTTAAACTGTGAAGTTTATTCCATTTGTATTAAATAAGTTGTGATGGTTATTATTTATTATTCATTATTGTGGATGGGTTATATCGTAAATGATTGCTGTTGTTTCAAAATTAAAAGTTTTAGCACTAGCTTAATTGATTACTATGTGGTTAATAATGAAAGAAAAACTAATTTCTGACAGTGATGCTAAGAATGAGCCAACCGAATAATTCGAATTAACTGGATAAAGGATTGGCCACCTGATATTTAATTAAGCGAGTTGTTAAAGGTGGTATCAGAGCATCAGGTTCTAGTGTCCTTAGGATCTGTACGTCTTTCTACATTTCAGCGAAGCATTCTTTGATTTAGAGCACTATTATTAGGATGTTGTATTCCTCTGCGTATTACGACTTATGTTCTCCTGCCCTGAAATATAAGTGATGTAATTCTTATACGTTCTCAGTTGAGCATCGCTGACTAGCGAGGGTCGCTAGAAGAATAACAAGAGGAGGACTCAATGGAAGACTTAGAATATTTTTGAAATGTTGATTTAGATAAAACCTACCAAAATTATTGTTGAGGCTGAGGATGATAAAGAAGTCGTTCAGGAGATATAGCTCCCAGGAATGGTCATGGCTGACATTTGTGCCATTTCAAAACCTACCCAGCACTGTCAGTGAAAGGAGAAGGAGTCAAAAGGACTCTTGTGAAGGAAGAAATTCAAATAAAATTATGTAGGGTGAAGTGTAGAAACACCTACGACTTAAACATTCCGGATGAAATTTTTGCTCATGGGAAGTGATGAGAGTTAGACATCATATATAAAGAAGCATGTGGAAAGCTAAAACGAGACATTATAGTATGGTTCGAATGTGAAATCGTCTATTTGATGTTTAATCAAGATATGAATAGAATTTCAAAACTTATTTCATATGGGAGAGAAAGAAAGCCCAACGCAAAGGAGCAGTGAACTTGTTTAACGAATTCCTTACCCAACGAAGAATGGGGTACACTAGAAATAAGACAATTTCATTGTGTGGAAGAACTAGATGATTAAATATTTAAGTGCAAATGGGAATTTTAACGAAGATGACGAGAGTCGATGTCACCAAGAAATTTGTTATCGCTTCCAGAAGAAAGGGAGCCAGGAGAGTTAGGATATTTAGATGAAGGACAAGTTTGGATTCAACAATTATAATAGAACAACGCCAGAATGTATACCCAATCTCAACTAAGTGGCGATGAATTCAGTCAAGACCAGCGAGGTCGACCATGTGTTTCATGGGACCAGTAGAGCCAAAGGAACAGTGGAAATAAAAATTTGGAGCTAAGACTGCCCGGTCCAAGAGAATGACATTCCAAAATAGTCAGTAGGACCAGTGATGGGGGAAGGATAAATGAAATTATCCTATGTGTAGAAAGAGAGACTACTAGTGTTGCATGTGTCCAAGTTGAGAAATGAGACTGATAAGATTAGGAACGATAAACCATGCCATTAGAGCATAACAAATGGAGGAGTGAAATTTCCAGTGGAGGAACTGGGTCAAGGGAATTGGTCCCAGAAAATTTACAACATGAGAGTAGTGGGATTAGGCAGGACTAGTGGAGCCCTTAACAACTGTAGCATACCATATTTCAAGAACTAAAAGGGAGGCCATTAAGGCCATAATTGAGGCCTAGAGATTTGGGACCAACATTTCAATGATGGACGTGTAGCAGTAGGATAAAATAATTTGCACACAATAAAGATGGGGCAGCTATTCGATGAAATCCTAGATGTATAGCGACTGCAGATGCTCATGGGTTGTGTTGGAAGCTAAGTGCTGGAACCCTACGATTGGGTGAGACTGGTGAAGTTTTGTTTCAATCTTATGAGTAAAGTATTAGTTCAAGTGACTGGGGATTAGTGGTTATTTTAGTTTTAACAGTCGGGTTGCAAACGTATTTACAGTTGATAATGGGACTTTTTGATGTCGCCCGTAAGTGAGCCGGGTGGGCACTAAGAACATATTTTTATCGTTATAATTTCCTACTACTTTGAGTTTGCAAAGTAGAGCTTATTATGGTAATGTGTTGTGATTAATTACCGAATGTTGAAATGATAGTAGATTGGATGATAAGCCTATCGTGCTGGATATTTTGAGTGAGTAATATTACTGTAGTGAGGCATCACCTGAAATAGGGTTGGGCCTATAAATATATATGAAAATTTCATGGTATCGTCGACTTCAGTGAGTATGTTGTCTAGTTATATGTAAACCCTATGTATAGGAATTTATTTACAGATGTGACTCAAGATACATTATGACCTTTATCGAGCAACGAGATATAGCTCGTTATATATATATATATATATATATATATATATATATATATATATATATATATATATATATATATATATATATATTCACATATATAGCACCGAGAACCAAAGATAGTGAGAGCGTCATGTTTCACTTTATTTCTAAGTAACAAAAGTAGATTTTTTTAACATATGGAAATTGTGGGAAGGAACATATTATGGCCTGAGGGCCTTACGGATATCGACAACCAACTACGTTAGGTACTAGTGTATTGGGATGGTTCCTTGTTTGGATTTTGATTTGCAAGACATACCACGCATGAAACTAGCAAACGTCGGGAGTTGGAGAGAAGTTTAGTAGATAGTACATAAGTTTCGTACTTTAGACATTATACATATACGAGAATATAATTGAGAGCTGATGATTTTATTATGACTTGAGGACGGTAGAGACGCCTAGTCCTGGTATCATTATGAATAGAACACTAATTTCAATGAAAGAGTGATTAAGTTATGACTAGTGGGGTGGTTAAGTGTACTCTTATCCTATCAGTATGCCAAGAGCGTGAGAATCAATTTATGAGTGGTGCATATCATTAGGGCAATATTGCGAGAGACATACAGTGTATGGGCGCCCTAAGGGATTGAATCAGGAAGTGGATTATGATTGTTGTGCAAATTTGACAACATTTAGCCAGGGTTGCTGAAGATTATTCTGTAAGATTTGTCAGAAGCTTACGTTTCACAAGAAACTGATTTTTAGAGTAGGAAAAGGACTTCTAACACGCAGTGAGGCAAAATCACATGGATCACGGTTAGAGGTACATTTGAGAGAACATAAGATGTATTGGGTTAAAATTGACAATGGTGATGGGCTTCAACGAAGAGAAATATTGCTAAATTCATTTGCAATGGGTCACCTATCTGTTGGTAAAAAGTGGACCATCCGAAACCAGTCGGGATTTCTCAACCAGTAGAATGGAAAAGCATTCTAATATTTTTATCGCGAAGGTAACTACTTCCTAGAGGGGTTACAATCCTATGTGTGATAGTGGATCGATTGACCGAAGTAGTTGACGTTATGGCAGTTAAGACTGATCATACTACATGATAGTATGCGTCGATCTTTATAACCTGGATAGTGAGGTTACATGGGGTACCTCTTGATCTCGTGTCCAATTGGGACAAGATCTTTGTCTTTCAATTTTGGGAGAGTGTCATGGGGCCATAGGTACCGAGTTGTGATTGAGTATGGCCTATCATCCACAGAAGAATGGGAAGAATAAGAGAACTAATCAGATGTTGGGTAATAGATTATATGTGTACCCTTGGATCTTAGGGGAGGACGAGCGTAGTCCCTTCCACTCGTGGAGCTTATGTACGATATAAGTTCACTTTTGGGCATGTCGTCAGTTGAGGTATGTCACAGTAAGCATTATTTTCCTCATGCTTGTTAGTTAAAGATGGGGGACTAGGTATAATTACGAAGATTAGAGATGAGGTGGTACTTAATATATCATGTGCATAAATTATGTACTACCAAATAGCCTACTTGTGTGCGATCGTCGTGAGACGAGATCGTATGTATCTTAAAAATGATTATTCTACTAAGGTGCAATGCTAGATAGCGAATATCTAAAATAAAGTTTAAGTAGTGAAACTTAAACAATAAGGCTTGGGAAAGAACCTACGTGATAGGGTAACCTTGAGTTTAAAACGAACTTACATGAGGTATTCATTATTAAGGGTATTTGATAGCGTACTGTATGGGCAGTACGAAGTAGTTTACTTGTAAGTGAGAGGATGCGATGCACAACATATAGCCAGAGTTGTTCTTGTCTGGTATACTTTTTCTGAATTTTGGGATGAAATTCCATTGTAATGGGGGAAGTATGTAATTCCCCGTAATTTTAGTGACTTTTAATATAGGATTAATTAAATGTTAAAAGGGGATTAATTATGAATAAAATTATAATTAATTCGGATTGAATATTACTAGAGCATAAAATAATATGTGATTGATACTAAATATTACTTAGTGATTAAAAGTAATAGATGATTATATGGTCGCGAGTGAATAATAAGCGAATTATTGAAATTAAGTCGGGATGTGCGTGTAAGTCGTGTCGGGACTAAATAAAAATAGCAAAAGGGGAAATTATTTTTAAGTCACCCATATGATCATTTCGACTGCGCTGATGAGTCCAGAAGGGTCGAAATAGGCAGAGAAGTCTACCCGGGGGGTTTGATTTGGGTCTAGGTTAACTAGCAACCAAAATGGGGTATTACATACATTTGTTGATATATATACATAGGTGGAGCCAATACCTATAACATAATTAAGGTTTAAAATACCATAATACGTAGGATATTAGAAATATAAGTATACTACGTATGAGATTTGTAATATGGGATGTGCTTATATCCTCTCGTTCATAATAAGTAGGCTAGGTATGTTATACCCACAAATCATCATATAGGTATACACTCAACCTATATATATATATATATATATAGTATGATTTTCTTTTGACTCAAAATCTTCTCCTAATTTAATCATGTCAATTTTATAGTCTTTATTATTGATTGCTAATAATTGATGATTTAGTGAACCTATTTCAACATCTGTTTGAGTGGGGGAATGCTGATCTTCATCATCATTAAAATTTAAGGTCGCTGTATAACAAGGTTTACTTACTTGGGAAGTACAAAGATTACTGATTAATACAGTTAGTTGAACCAGATGAACTTGAAAGCATAATGTTTAATACAAGATAAGAATGGAAACTGAGAGAATAATAGAGAGATGGAAAGAGAGAGAGAGTTTGCAAATGTGAGATAGGAAATTAGACTCTGCCTTGAATGGATGACCGAATACTCTATTTATAGATGAAAACTCCTTTACTTTTACTTCGTGTGAACTGCTTTAACCTTGGGTAACTGAATTTAGCTTCGGGTGAACTGCTTTAACCTTGGGTAACTGACTTTAACTCCAGGTAAATTGATTTAACCTTGGTTAATTGACTTTAACTTCGAGTAAACTACTTTAGCCTTGGGTAACTGATTTTAACTTCGGGTAAACTGTTTTAACCTTGGGTAACTGATTTTAACTTTGGGTAAACTGCTAGCTGATAGACTGTAAACCCGTGCGACGACACTATTCATGAATATTAACTTGTCGAGGAATATATATATATCCTGATGAGCCATATCCCGATGAGCCTTTGAGGGGATTTTTGACTTGTGCCTCAGAATATAGAACCTAGGTATGTGCTATTTGTGATAACGATAGTGATGACGGTCATATGGGTGCGTAGTTATGTGCGTAGCCCATAGGCTTAGAACTATATTCGCCTCCATTATGTGTGATTTTGTGATGATGGTTCGAGTGAGATACTGAACCGACAGTCCTTCATACAGTAATGAGATGTATTGGTATTAGATAGCAGAGTACAGCGTGCACCTTAACTGTGTCTCGGGGTGTAGTATTGTATATATATTGTAGAGTGAATGCATATATATACATGTGATATTATCTACAGTGTGATTTACGTAGACATGAAAGATAAAGAAATCTGAAATTAATTAAGTATGAGAACACTTAATTATATTAAGAATTGAATTAATATGTTTTATTATTACATGTATCGTGAAGGAAATACATGGGGAAAGATAAGGTCTATGGTTAGTTGATACAATGAGATAATCTAGTGAAAGTGGGAATAGTGACTATAATAATTTTGGTATACGTTACGCGTGCACACTAGTTGAGAGGTGAGAATTTCAAGTGAGAGTCTGAGGATCTAATATGTATATAATAATTGTTAATTGTAGCATTTATTCACTTGCTATTTTTAAAATCTTTAACTTTCGGGCTTTGACCCGTTTTCTCTTGCATATTCTCTTCTCTCTTGTATATATTATATTTGGTGTCCAATGAGAGGGACGCCCAGCTTAAAGAATCACATATGTATTCGCTATGGATGCTTTGGAGGGTGGACCTTGCATTAGACGCATCATTTTATTGATTCATGTACTCTATAGTCATTTTCTTCCATGGCATGTTGCCAATGGATCCTTGTCATTTTCATTCTATCTCAGTGTGATACCCCGCCTAATTAAATACCAGGTAATCACTCATTTATTAAATTAAAATCAAGGTGAACAGTTGGATCATTCTTAGCATCACTGTCGTCAAAATAAAATTTCCAATTTAAACACCTTAAATAATTAAGCTAAGTGCCAAAACCATTTTAGATATTACCTTCCAAATTTTATTTAAAACCAATATTTTAAAACTTTACATAGTTCATAAATAACGAATCACACAACAACTATCCTGGAACATATAATCCAAGTAATTTAAACATTCAACATATCGATTCTAACATTAAAACTTAAAGGAAAACATCCTGACAGTAATAAATCCCAAAGTATAAGTAAATGAAATAAATGTATTACAATATCCAATAAAACAACTGAACAATGGAAAAGGGCGACACATGCCCAACTGGATAAAATAAGTGCTAGGAGTGGAATCAATAAATGAGGTCGTCTAAGCAAGAGGCCTGCAACTCCCACCTAAGCTGCAGTGCATTCCTTCCAAAGGATCCTATGCAAGACGCCCCTGTGACTGGGCACCTGTAATATATACATATATATACAAGAGAGAAAAGAAAATGGAAACGGGTCAGAGCCCGATTGTCAAACGATTTAAAATTTGTTTAGCAAGTATTTAAAATGTTTACTGGCCAATTCAACAACATATTAGTGTGACACTCCCTTGATAAATTCTCACCTCTCATCTAATGTGCACGCCTATCACACTAACCTTCCCAACGGTTTAACTTATCTTATCTTAGGTCGCTCGTAAGATTTAAACTAACAATTTCAACTGTTTAAGAGGTTCATTTCATTTAACAACATAGTTCTTATTTACTAATAAAGTCTCTCACCAATATATTAGACTTTTCAAACACTTATTCCCACATTGAAATAATTATTCATTGCTTACTTACTACAAACATAGTAGGTAGTTCTCAATTTCCAGAATCAAATATATATATTAAATACTCATATAATATATATATTCTAACGGCAACCCACATAATAACTATGGTGCGGTCATACTCTGCTATCCAGTCCCCGTATCACTCGTACTAAGGGGAAATACAAGTTCGGAATCACTCTCGAACTGTATTAACACAAACACAAACAATATTGAGGCGAAGCATAGATTCCAAGTCTCTAAGAGGTCAGCACATACCCTCACATCTCTTAGGACCGTCTGACCATCGATCAGATAGACTGTACCATGGATTTATATCTTCTAGGGTACGAGTCAATATCCCCCATAAAGGCTCATCGAGATAAGACTGTCCCAGCGCGGTAACCTCAGGGATAGCAAGTAGCGCGGGCCTGATTTTCACACGTATATAGTATATGCATAAACACAGAGATATAAATATACTACTATTACCATATCCAATTTAGGTACATCTCATAACCCAAAATAATGATATTTATCCTTATTTCTCATTATTTAATTATCACGTATAACGGTTCATCTCTTACTTTAATTTATGGGATTTTCCCAACTTATCAAGTGACACTCGTGGGTTTCTATCCTCCCAAGTGAAATTTTAGTAGGTACTCATTTATTTTTCCAACGTAACTACCTTATGCGTCTCCCCCTTTAGTACATAGTTCTATAGTCCCTTATATGTTAACATCCCCGAAAAATGTAAATCCCATCCTACATCAAAGATTTCATATTTTTAATAAGTCCTACTGGTATAATTTATCACCCAAAATATTCTAATAAGGATGTCCAAATATTATTACTCATATAAATTGAATTCAACTAATTAGAAGGGGAAATATGAGTTTGTCAGAAGGGGTCGATCGATCGACGACAGGAGCTCGATCGATTGATGCATCGATCGATCGACACTCCTTGTTTGATCGATCGATCAAACAGGTATGACTAATTCTGCAGAAAACCTGTTACGGGTTCTATCATCCAACCTCATCAAAATCCAGATTTTTAACACTCAAACTCCCAGAAATTTGTACCACAAACGGCCTAAACCCAAACGAACAATATTTAACGTAAAACATGCGAGTTTTCATTAATATCCATGGATTAAAAGTGCCCAAATTCATACAATGCTCATGAACCCTAAAAACTTCTTTAACTTAATTCAAATCATTCTTTATCCTGAAATTATACTTCTAATTCATCATAAATCTGTGGTTGAACCTCTACATATGAAGGGGATTTCCAGATTATCATTTATATCACTAAAACATGCAATTTTCTAATCTCCAACATGGGTTTTGTTCCAGAGAACTCATCCTAATCAACCCTAAACTAACATGAATGAAGAATTAATGAAATTAAGGAAGATAAATACTTTCCTGGGGATTTTTGTTCTCTGATTTGTGCTGAAATTAGTGTGGTTATGATCCTTGCGACGTGATCTATCGTTTGGCGGTGACAGCGGCGCAAACGGAGGAGTTTTCGGCCTAGAACTCATTGGCAAGCTCCCTCATTCCTTCTCCAATGGCCTTCACTTGTTTTTGGTTGAGTTAAACCTAGAAGGAAACCCTAAGAATATGATATAACCCTTGTAAATTCGTTGGTTTAATTACCCAAAATTACAAAATGTTCAAAATGCCCTCCTGGGGTACTAATTAAGCCTAAAAACGCCCCGAGACCCAAACAAAACCTCTGGGTATACTTTTCTGACTATCTCTACCCTTCCGGACACTTTGGAGCACTCAAAACGACCATATGAGTAACTTATAATTTATTCACTTTTATTAATCAACATTTAGTCCCGACACGACACGGGCGCATCCCGACTTTAATCTCCAAAATTGACATTCTATTCACTCGTGGCATTTAATAGAACCAATATTATATATTACTTTGTTGATTAGTAATATTCAACAAGTTTCCCATAATTACTAACTCACATCAGATTAATAATTATAAAATAATTAATTTACGGATTTATATTAAATAAATAACTCACATTAAATTTACGAAATCCCCAAATTAAGAAAGCATAAAAATACAGGGTATTACATACATCCCCCCTAATAATGGAATTTCGTCCCGAAATTTGGATAATAAGGCCTACCTGGTAGAACAATTCTGGATATCTTTTCAGTACGCAAACTATCTACATAGTAAGGCGCTTAATTACTATTGTCCCCGCCTCACAGCAAGCTTGATTAACATTCTCATTGGGGACACTTCACATGGTGCTCCTAACTGACAAAATTTGCATAGGTCACGCCTATACATTATAAATTTCCATTATCTCACTATCATTAGGAGGCCGCACCTCACTATATGACAACTATTCAAATTTATTAGTATACAAAACTCCCATTCTGAGAAAAAAAAACATACGAACATTTGACCACTCTGGTTTGCCTAAAACAGTCGTGGAATCCCACCATAGTTATTGATTATTCTCGACCGATCCAAAAATTTGATTATCCACTCATATCTAAACACACGAAAGGAGAATAGTCTAGGTTCTTCAATACCAAAACCTTTATTGGCACTTCCTACGCGACAAATAGGTACGAGTGATTCTACAGAGCATTCCTGAAATCACCGTACCAAGATTCCAAAATTTCCTTCACGTGGATCCACTAATCTTTAATCACTATGCGCCTATTCCCCGGCTAAGGGTGATACATCCTACTCGGAACAAAACCTTATCTCTGTTGGTTCCTGAAACCCCATATTAAAGGTGGGATTCACAAATCTTATCCCGATTCAGAAGTTAATACTGTGATGTATCTTGTACTGGCACGATCCTTCCTTTCAAAGGAAATCTGGGGCATACTAGTTAATATTGTAAACCACCCCAAAGGAATATCAATCGCCTCCTTCTAGGGCGACTTAATTCACATGTTCGGATAAACCCTTGATCTTGTTTTGAGGGTGGTAACCCATCCAAGAACTTTACTGACCTCTTCCAATTTCAAGAATTGTCGATAAACACAAAACTCTCTGGTTGATTCCCGTCTTCCAACCGAACCCTACCAATGGGAGGTGCATGTAGAGACTACTTACTGCGTCCCGCTAAACATCGATTTTTTCTTGAAATGTCCCACATTAAGTGACACTTAATACTCCCCTTCCTTCCTTGGTGTATGCCGAAAGTTCCTACCCATGCTCTTTTCTCCACGATGCGTACTCCTGGATCTTTTTATACCATATTAACATCATCACTCTTTGTATGCGCAAGTCGCTCTCACACTTGACTAATAATAACTCCGCTCCGAGTGTTCTTCATAATAATTAAATTCTACTATATTCAAGGAATACTCCTTCCTAAATGGCTTCCCACAACCTTCCAATCAAATTAGGGTGTGCTATTCTAATTGTACACTTATGTATGGATATCGCCCCTCATCTGACGTTTAATCCACTCCATCACTTCCACTTCGTTATGCTAGTCCCACAAACATATATTTCACATTTCTATTACCACGTCTCCTTAACTTGCATGATTCGATCATCAGATAATCGAGATACCCTCATAACCTATAAACGGTGCATACTAGCGTAAGCATCACATACGTTACACACCTAATACCAAATTCTTTATTTTCCTTAGTGCTCGCAATGTGATCACAACACTTAGGTACTCTCAATCACCCTAGAAATCAAAATTTTAAATCCTCTTTATCATCATTCCACCCCTTAACTCGTGGTGATAAAACAAAACTTTCAATGCTTCCTTACCACACAATCTGGATCCAGTGGCTTTAAATCAAAATTCAACTTCTAATTTACATATATAATTACTTGATCCCATTTCGACCGGGGTACCGAACTCATGGAATAGTGACCAAACGTCTCCCTATTTCCAACCTTACGCTAAGTTTCATGCGTGGGATGTCTCGCAAAGCGAAATACAAACAAGGAACCCCCCCCCGATACACTACTACCTAGCATTGTCGGTATCGAAATCCGTTAGGTCCTCCGTCCATAGCATGTACCCCTTTATTCCGTCTCTTGATGAAAAAGTTACAATTCCTCCCGTATTTACACTTAACAAAGAACGTTTCGCCAATTGCACTATCGTTTAGTATTGGGTGTTGGTAATTGCATTCCATAAACCTCCAATACATACAATCGAAATTCTCAAAATCCCTTTCCCTAATAATAGAGGTATAAATATTAATTCCCACATCTCTAGAGGATAGATATAACAATACCCTCTTTCTATCACTAAGTCCTGAGTGTTAAACATAATACTAAGTGAAATCTTTTCGCTCAACAGTAAACCCGATACATACTGAATCATAATGACAAAGTCCATACATACATCAATATCGAATATCTCGAGCCCACTATCCCCTCTGAAGTCTCTAGGATAGCTATATAAGTGCGAGTTCGACCTTCCTGCAGGTGAGGCCTCGCCATAACAAAAACATGCTGCACTAATGCAACCACTCCGATAGCTTTGCAATAATTTCCCACTATCGTACTGACCATTTCTATAACGTTTTAACAAAGATAATATCATACTCGCATATCGCATTACTAAAATGAGTAGTTTCAATAAGGTACATAACACTGTTAATATACTCATTCATCCTCCGCGGAAAGCATTAAAGAAAAATCCCGCTACGCTAGGGAAAATATTCACATCATAATAACGTTTATAATTATACGCATTGAACTCGTCTCACATGATAATCTAGCAATAAACAAAATATAATGGCTCGTCCGTGCCACATAAACACGCTTCATCCTCTGAAGATACAAGTTATACTTCCACCTTGGCAATCGTCTTGACTGCACAAATGGTTTCTGGACATAACACGTCTGCCCAAACCAAAACTAAACTACTTTAATCGTTGTCATTTACCAGGCACCGTATTCTTGTCCTTTTACTCACTTCGGAAAATATTATCACGTGTGATCTTACTCCCCGCAAAATACCTTAACACATAATCCACTTATCACCTGTCCTACTAACCAGGTTAGGATTGTCCTTTTCTCAAACTTTAGTAGGCTCGATTCCTATTAACTACCCCAGTTATTCCCTTAGCCTTTTAAGCCCTAAAGAACATGTCACTATCTATAATAGTACTTATTGAATTTACCATCACTTGGTAAGAATTTAACTATCCGAATCATTTAAATGGGTCCTCTGATGTGTACCCACACCCTTTTGTGGTTCTACACCACCACCGTTGTATTCAGTCTTATTCTTGACTAAAGTCTTCGATTCTTTTAGCTTCCCACACAAAGGAGCATTACCATCTTTATTGATAAAATACGACATTGTCAACCCCTGATTCGACCGTCCATCAGAATTTTCTCTTTGAGTGTTATCAAATATTCTTACGAGTCGATCTCCCACTTGGAGTCATTTCCTCCACTTGTATCTACATCTCCCGATACAAAATTTCGCTAGCAGTTCCTGTGATGAGTTCAGGACAACATTCACTTCTAATCCTGAACATCTGACGAAGGAACATACGGTCAAGACTGTACCTAAGGTTCTCCTATAGACATAGCATTCCACTTCTAAATTGGTGGTTGGCTCCCATTATTATAACTTTATTCCGACAACCAAGAAAATTTTCCCTAAATTTTCACTTTCAGTTAGCCATACTTCGTCATATATCTAAACCTTTGGATACTTTACCTCCTTTGGTAAACACATACAATTCCCGCATTTTTAGAATCTCACTGACAGTTCTCTACACATTTTGTAACACGTTGAGTGAGTTTACTCTCGCACCTCATTTGACTACAGCAGCATTTGGAAATCATGGTTGCGCCTTAGTCGCCTTTCTAGTCTTGGCTTCTCATGCCATAATGGAGGAGACCCCGACTACAGTCATCATCCTCAAATATTTTTTGTAATCTCAACTGATCCCTGTCTCCTGATGTCCGCTTAACAATCCTCTTATGACATCCGTCATCACTCGACACACGCACACATCCGAACGAAATTAGAATTCACTAAGATACATACGTTATAGAAGGAGAACGAAATCTCATCAAAGAATTCGACAATCCTAAACATAGGGCTCTATATCAAACAAAGCAACTTTGAAAGCATAATAAGATGTACAGATCCTAAGGACACTAGAACCTGATGCTCTGATACCACCTGTGACACCCTGCCTAATTAAATACCGAGCGATCACTCCTTTATTAAATTAAAATCAAGGTGAACAGTTGGTCCATTCTTAGCATCACCGTCGTCAAAATAAAATTTTGCAATTTAAACACCCTAAATAAGTAAGCTAAGTGCCAAAAACATTTTAGATATTACCTTCCAAATTTTATTTAAAACCAATATTTTAAAACTTTACATAGTTCATAAATAACGAATCACACAACAACTATCCTGGAACATATAATCCAAGTAATTTAAACATTCAACAGATCGATTCTAACATTAAAACTTAAAGGAAAACATCCTGACAGTAATAAATCCCAAAGTATAAGTAAATGAATTAATGGATTACAATATCCAATAAAACAACTGAACAATGGAAAAGGGCGACACATGCCCAACTGGATAAAATTAGTGCTAGGAGTGGAATCAAGAAATGAGGTCGTCTAAGTAAGAGGCCTGCAACTCCCACCTAAGTTGCAACGCGTTCCTTCCAAAGGATCCTATGCAGGACACCCCTGTGGCTGGGCACCTGTAATATATACATATATATACAAGAGAGAAAAGAACATGGAAACGGGTCAGAGCCCGATTGTAAAAACGATTTAAAATTTGTTTAGCAAGTATTTAAAATGTTTACTGGCCAATGCAACTACATATTAATGCGACACTCCCTTGAGAAATTCTCACCTCTCTTCTAATGTGCACGCCTATCGCACTAACCTTCCCAACGGTTTAACTTATCTTATCTTAGGTCGCTCGTAAGATTTAAACTGAGAATTTCAATTGTTTAAGAGGTTCATTTCATTTAACAACATAGTTCTCATTTAACCTTATTTACTAATAAAGTCTCTCAGCAATATATTAGACTTTTCAAACACTTATTCCCACATTGAAATAATTATTCATTGCTTACTTACTATAAACATAGTAGGTAGTTCTCAATTTCCAGAATCATATATGTGGTGACAATTATTATGAAACACAAATAAATACAAGAGAGGCAATTACCAAGGAAGAACAAGGAATGTAAAATGACAATCACACAACAAAGGATGTACGTGGTTCAGCAAAGATGTGTCTACGTCCACGGTGGTGAAGTCAGTATTATTTCTATATACTCCGGAGAGTGGTTACAGAGAATAAAAATTATTCTTTTGCCCCGGACCTAGGGTTTAATATATACACGTACGTTTTAGGTAAGTGGGGGTGTTGGATTCCCCCACGTCTTCCATCTCTCCCTATAACTTCCCTTAATGGGAACGTGGGAAGAGATCGAATTACAATCAAAGTAAGAGGTAGGGGGCCTGGACTTTGGGCCGCCAGAATTGGGCAAGTCGTCCAGGCCCATGATCTTAGTTTTGGGTACCCACAATTGCCCCTAAGTTTGTTGGGCCATGTTTTGGGCTCTATAAATTTAAATGATTAGTCGTAATGGCTTTATGTACATCGTGCAACTCTTTAAAGGTTGTGAAGCTGATTTTGGCGGCATCCACTTCGTATTTTGTGCACTATGATAAGCAAAATTCAAAGGTTTTCTGGAATAGCCACTTTTCCACCGTCGTTTCAATATTTCTAGCATTCCTCCATTCCCTGTGAGCTCTAGCACTTCATACCTTCCTCTCTCAATCTCCATTCTCACTGCTTTCTTATTGTTTGGACTCGTGCTGCTTCATCGTTTGAATCGATCTTGTATTTTGTAAGTTTCCTGTACCTTTTCTTTGCACTTTCTCTTTGAGTTTGTAGTTTTCTAGGGTTTTCCAATGGCGAAGATTGGGAATAGGTCGGTCTCTGAGTTTAGGAAGTTTTACAACATCCCTGAGTGGGTAGGTATTGAGTGCCGCGTTTCTCCTCCTAGAAACGTTAGAAAGATTGATGACGCCCACTAGATCCATGTTTTGTTGCTTTCCCAGGGGGAACTCACCTTTCCTCCCAACGATTTATTCTTGCATTTCTTTGGATATTTCAATATTGTTCCTGCATAATGCTCGCCCAATGTGTGGAAAATAGTTAATGGCATACATAGAATAAATTAGTTGTATGGTACTAGTTTAAGGCTCGCCGAGGTCTATTTTTGTTATTCCTTCTCTCGAACTAGTTCTGGTGTCCTCTACCTCAAAGCTACGAGCCCTGACAGTGTATTGGTAGTAAATCTACTTGATTCTCATAAGGAATATTGGCAAGAATCCCAGGTCTCGGAATTAGTGAAGGCTTGGAATATTAGGGAGCCTTCGGGTGATGGCGAGCATCCCAGGTCTCCTGGCTTTCTGCTCGAGTACATGAACGTTGGCTCCAGCTTCATTGCAAGGCCTATGGACAGTATCCCGAGTTTGACTCCTCCGAAGAGACTGATGCGGATCCTATTCAGTTGGACGAGGAGGAGAGCAGCTCTGAAAGTGACATTGTAGGAGCCGTAAGTAATTTGGGTGGACGTAGATCTATTAGTAGGAGTTCCTCTGATCGTAGGGAGGTCTCTGAAGCTCGAGAGTCATCGAGCACATCCAGTAGTTCGAGCGAAGAGATGTCTCTACCCCGGAAGAACCTGATTCGGGATGATGATGATGAAGACCATATGCTTCTCGCACAGAGGTCAAAGAAGCAAAAATCTAGTTCTGGGGCTGTGGCCACTGGTTCCCGGTCATCTGCTCAGGAGTATGAGAGAAAGAGGAAGGAAGAGGAGTAGGTAAGGGAGAGAGAGAGAAAAGAAGAAGAGAAGAAGAGGATGGAGGAGAAGAGGAGGGTAGAGGAGAGGAAGAAGAAAGAGAATGAGAGAGAGGAGGGTGGAAGTGAGGATGAAGGCTGTGTAGGCCTTAGTCTCAGTGTCCGCGCTACCCGAGGGGGCTTCTATTTCAATTTCCCCCTAGTTGGCCCCCGCTCTGCTCGAGAGAGCTGTCCTCCTAGATGATTGTCAAAGGGCGGTAGGGTCCAAGAAATTGGCCCTTCAGGCTAGTCAAAGGCTAGCTTTGGTAAGATTTTTCCCTTTTATCCCATATTTTTACGTATTCCATAATTTCCTTCATTTAACGTTCTCTTCTTCTTGTAGTTTGTGACTGAGTTTATCGTGCTATATCGTTCACGCGATGAGCTGGTGAAGAAAAATAGTGAGCTGGAGAAAGAGAGTGCTGCCCTGAAGCTGAAGGGTAAAGAGCTCGAGGATAGTTTTAAAGCCGTTGACGCTGCTCAGATTTTATCTAACATGGCTCTTTCTACAGCTAATCGAGAGAGGGACGCATCAGTTAAAGATCTGAAGGAGATGTAATAAGCCTACGACTTGGTTTGCTCAAGAAATCTGTCCGTTATGGAAGAGAACAGGGTGCTTTCTGAGGAGCTAAAGAAGAAGGAGTCTTAGGCTATCACTGCCAAGAAAGACTCGTACAATCCTGGTCGGGCTGTAGCATATGAGGATGCTGAAGTTTAGATAGGCTATATTAGTCGACTGAACTTCAAGAAGGGTTGGAACAAGGCCCTATTAGTTGTTGGTGTCGATATCGACTCCCCTCTATTTGACAAGCATGACCCGGGTCCGAAGCCAATCGTGGATGAAGTCCCTACCCCAGATGTTGAAGGTGCTGAACCTATTCCTCATATAACCCTTGTTGATGCTTCCCTTATTGTGGTGACTGAGATTACTCCTGCTGAGGGCGGTGCTCCTGCTGATGCCAATAAGGGGAAAGGGCCATCGACCTCTGAGCAACCTGAGGTTGCTAACTAGTTACCTTCTAGGATTACTTTATATTTTTTCTTTTTTTATCTGTAATCTTTATTTTGCTGTTCGATGTAATTCTAACCTTTATTAATGAAAAGGCCCCTTTTTCTCATCGCACTCATTTGTCTCCTTCTCTCCCTTGTCTTTCTGTTGCTTGTAGTCAATTGGTGTGGATGATTACATTCCTGCTACTTCCCAATTGGGAAGGATGTTGGGGCCCAATGTGAACTCCGAAGTTTGTCACACTTTTATGAGGATCTGCAAGTCTCTGCGACTAAGGAACAAGCGCTTTATACAGCAAACAGATCTCATCACCAAGATAAAGGACAGGCTTTAAGAGATGGAGGACATTGGTGCCTCAGTCCAAGAGGAGGTCAATGCGCTGAGAATGAAGCTATTAGAGGACTCTGAGATCAAATAAGTTGGGGAGGTTCTCCAGCAGGAGAATGACGCTCTGAGGAGAGAGGTCTCACGACTTAGGGAGTATGCGCTGAGCACTGCTCTTGCAGTATTACAGGGTTCCTTATCATCGCGAACAAGAGCTGGTCAGAGTGCTATTCCTCCTATGCTGCGGGGTCCCACTGTCCCATCCGTTCCACGAGCTGGCAGGAGCAACATGAGCTGAAACAGGGAAACGAAAGATCTTCGAGATAGAGAAATACAAGAGCTTCATGGTGATGTCCAGCGAGCCTATGTGATCACTGCTGGTCTCCAAAAGGATGTTACTCGACTGCAGCACCTGTTTAAAAAAGGTCCTCGACAAGTGTGGGCTGACGGCTACGACCAGGGTTGGTAGATGCTCCAACAAGGTTGTCAGAGTTCGAAGAGCTTTCTTTTTTCAGGGGGTGGCTGAGTTCCTTGAAGGAGATGCAAGTCCCGAGGAAATCATTTATGTGGTATCGCCATGAGATTTCTCCCTCTACCCTGATGCCTAACCCCTTACGGAGGGATGATCGATGGATCCCCATCAATGCCATCCCTCAGTAATTATTGGAGTCTGATGCGAACGAGGTTGAGGAAGAGTTAGCTTCTGCTCCCGATGACGGACGAAGAGCTTGAGTGGCTAACTATCTCGCTCAGAGGCCTCACCCTCATTAAGATTTGGCCAGTTATTGCTTTTTGTATTTTTGATAGTGTGAATGCTTTGGGCTAGCTCGCCGACTAAACATGTATCACCATTGTTGTAAATATGATGAATTAATGAAAAGTTTGTGTTTTGGGCAAATTTTCCGACTAAACAAGTGTATCATATTCTTCATATTCTTACTGCTTTATGATCTTCTAAATTTGTGTTGTCATGCAAGTGTCCTCCCAGTCCAGTATAATATCGAGATACCATTGTGCACCACTTTACCTGTTAGGTCGTGTCGTCACACTTCTTTAGGCCTAAGTGTGGCAATTGGCGAGGACACACCTAGTGTTGGATGCTTTATCCAATCAGGATTTTATTCAACCAAATAAGGTTCGACGACTAGTATAAAATTTGGCCATATTGCCTAAGGATCCCCTATAGGGCTTCATATATTGCCAGGGGCAATGCTAAGAGGTCCCTCGTGTTTCATAACGATGACCTAAGGAGGGATGCTCCCCTGCTATGGCGTGGTGATCAATGTGCTTGTCATTTGGAAAAGATGTGCGATAAAGCTCATATAGCTGTCACTTATTAAAATGAAACCGTTTAAATAACTTTCATTAATGGAAAGGGAAATGAACTTCTAGTTACATAACGAAAGAATAAAAAAAGATCTAAAAATAAAATCTCTTGAGATTGGTTGCATTCCATGCTCGTGGAATTTCTCTGCCCTTCATCGTTTCCAAGTGATAAGCGCCTTGCAGATCGTCTCTTGTTATCTTACAGGGTCCTTCCCAGTTTAGTCCTAGCTTGCCGTCTGATGGTTTTACTGCGCTGCACAGGACCTTCCTTAGAACGTAATCCCCAACTCGGAATGTCCTTGGGTTCACCCTTTTATTGTAATGCCTCGCGAGCTGTTGCTGATAGCTCGCTAGTTTTACTAGGGATAGCTCTCGGCGCTCTTCATTTAGGTAGAGTTCAGTGAGCAATGCAGCATCATTATGGCCTTGGTCGACAAGGTTGGATCTCATTATTACCAAACCTGCTTCTAATGGGATGACTGCTTCCATTCCATACGTTAGCGAAAATGGGGTTTGTCGTTTGCTCACCGAGGAGTGCTTCGGTATGCCCATAGGATATGGGGTAGTTCATTTACCCATGCGCCTTTGGCTCGCTCTAGTCACTTCTTTAATCCATCAATCATAGTTTTATTAGAAGCCTCAGCTTGTCCATTGCTCTGAGGGTAGGCCACCGAACTGAAGTGGTGTCTGATACCGTGTTCGTTACAAAAATTCTAAAAGGAGCCACTTTCGAACTGTGTCCCATTATCGGTGATGATGGTTCTGGGGATGCCAAAGCGAGTGATTATATTCCTCCATATGAATCTTATCATATCAGTATCTCGGATGTTTGCCAGGGGTTCCACCTCGATCCATTTGGTGAAGTAGTCAGTCGTAACCAACAGATATTTGCGATTGTCGGTGGTGGTAGGCAGTGGTCCCACGATGTCCATTCCCCATTAGGCGAATGGCCATGGGTTGGACAGTGATTTTAGATTGATGGCGGGTTGGTGGATCATAGGAGCGTGAAGTTGCCATTTCAGGCATTTGCGAACATATACCGCAGAGTCCCTTTACATATATGGCCACCAATAGCCTTCCTTCATTGCTCGAAATGCTAGAGACTTTCCTCCGATATAGCTTCCACAGACTCCGTCGTGAAGTTCGTGGAGCACTTTCTCGACATCCCCTGGGTGAACGCACTAGAGGTAGGGACCGAAGAAGGATCTCTTATACAAGCTACCTTCTGGGGATAAGTGAAAGCGAGCAGCTTTGACTCTTATCTGGTGTGCAGTCTTCTTATCATCTGGGAGCGTGCCATCCTTCAAATAGTCCCTTAAGGGGTCCATCCAGCTGGGAGTTGATCCCACCTGGAGTACCGGTTCCACGTCTGGTGGTTTGCTATCGCGGATGCTCGAATGAGTAAGGAAATCGATGGGGATGGTTCTTTTTAGGTCAGAGTCAACATCCGAACTCAGGGCTGATAGGGCGTCAGTATGGCTGTTTTCCCTCTGGGAGATTGCTGGACCTTGATCTCTTCGAAGCTCGCCATTAGTTTTTTCGCTAAGGCGAGGTAAGCTTCCATTCTCTCATCTTTTGCATTATAGTCTCCACTTATCTAATTGGAAACTAATTGGGAATCGCCGAACACTTGTAAATGTTTTGCTCCCAAAGTGTGCGCCTTCTGGAGGCCAGCTATTAAAGCTTCGTACTCTGCCTCGTTGTTGGAGGCTACAAATCCAAGCCTGATTCCTTATTCGAGGATTATTTTTTCTGGAGTAACGAGGACAATGCCTACCCCTGCCCCCTTTAAGTTGGAGGCTCCATCAATAAATAGTTTCTAGGCTTCTTTTGATTCTTGATTCCCCTTTTATGGTGTTGGTTGAGGTTGGTCGGAGGTTTCCTCGCCAGATAATTTGACTATGAAATCAGCAAGGATCTGACCCTTGATAGCTGTCCTTGGTAGAAATTGGATGTCAAATCGCCTGAGCTCGACTGACCATTTAGACAGTCTGCCAGACAAATCCGCCTTCCTTAGGATTGCCTTAAGGGGGTGCGATGTAAGGATGATGATAGTGTGGGCTTCGAAATAATGCTTTAGCTTCCTCGAGTCTACTACTAGTGCAAAGGCGAGCTTCTCCAGTGGTAGGTACCTTTGCTCTGCATTCAGTAGGGTCTTGCTCGCATAATAAACGGGGTGCTGGACTCCCGCAACCTCGCATATTAACGCAGAGCTGACAGTGTGGTTGGAAAATGGAGATGTACAGGTACAAAGAATCTATTTTCTATGGCATGACGAGCAGTGGTGGAGATCTTAAGTTAGATTTGAGCTCGACCAATGCTCGCAAGCAATCTAGTATCCATTCTACCATTTTGTTCCCCTTTAGAAGCTGGAAAAAAGGCTTGTATTTCTCGTAGGATTTACAGATGAAGCGATTTAAGGCAGCGAGCATACCAGTGAGCTTTTGTATGTCCCAGATTGTGCGAGGGGGTCGCACCCTATTAATTGCATCGATCTGGTCGGGGTTAGCCTCTATGCTTCTCTTACTGACCAAGTACCCAAGAAATTTTCCTTACTGGACACCGAAAGAACACTTGCTTGCATTAAGTTTCATTCGGTACTTCCTGAGGATTTCGAAGGTGTTTGTCTGGTCTGAGAGGTGATTTTCCTTCTTTTTGCTCTTAACAAGCATGTCATCGATGTAGAACTCCATGGTGTCTCCCATCTGATCCTTGAATATTTTTGTGACCAGCCGCTGATAGGTAGCCCCTGCATTCTTGAGCCCAAAGGGCATGACCTTGTAGCAGTATAATCAAACTATCGTAATAAATGATGTCTTGTCCTGGTCTGGGGCATATAAGGGGATCTGGTGATACCCTGAGTATGCGTCCAGGAAACTCATTCGCTCGTGCGATGCAGTGGCGTCTACCAGTTGGTCTATTTTTGGGAGGGGGAAACTATCTTTAGGGCACGCTTTATTGAGGTCGGTGAAGTTGATGCAAACTCTCCACTTCCCGTTGCTTTTTGGAACTACTACTAGGTTGAATAACTACTTGGGGAATTGTACTTCCCGTATGGACCCTGCATCCAGTAGTTTTTCGACCTCTTTTTCTACCGCTTTAGACTTCTCAGGTGCAGTTCGTTGTGCCTTTTGTGTGATTGGTTTGAAGGCAGGATCAACGTACATCTGATGGCAGACCATACCAGGGTCGATTCCAGGTAGCTCGTATGGTTCCCACACGAAAACATCTACGTTGAGCCTCAACAAGGTTGTCAATTCGTTATGTTCTTAGTCGGTGAGAGATGCTCCAATCAAAAAGACTCTATTACTATCGCCATCTCCAGCCGTAACTTCTACCAGGTCCTCGATGACTCGCTCGAAGGGGAGAGCCTGGTCTCCTCTATTACAGGTCTTCTGTACTTTAATTGCTATTTAAAAGGCGTCAGACCTTCTTCAACTTTCTTGCTGGGCTGTTCGGCCTTCCTCTCTGGCTTTGGCCGGATGGCTGCTATGAAACACCTTCTTGCCATCGCTTGGTCGCCGTGGATCTCCATTACTCCTCGTTCGATTACATACTAGAGTTTTTGATTGTATGTAGAGGAGACTGCCTTCATTGCATAAAGCCATCACCTACCGAGGATGGCCTGGTATGGTTAGTCGATGTCAACTACTAAAAACTCGATCATCTTGGAGACATTTCCAGCGCGCACCGGTAGTACAATCTTTCCCAGGGGCATAGTTATCTTTCCAGCGAAGCCAACTAGAGGGACAGTCGCTTCCTTTAGGTCGGCGACGCTTAACTTCAACTTTCTGAATAGGTCGAGATAAATTACTTCGGATGATCTTCCTTGGTCTACGAGCAAATTTTCAATGTCAAAGTTAGCTATCCTGAGGGTAATGATCAGAGCATCGTGATGTGGGGTTCTCACTCCCACCAAATCTTCATCTGTGAAAACAAAATATTTGTTATAGTTAACGTGATCTGCTCGTCAATGCTTTCCTGACTATGACTTTGCTGGATCGATCTGAAAAGCCTGCATTACTGCTGTAAGTTTCTTCATCTCCATTCGAGCTGAATTCCCTTAGATCTGCTTGGCATCTGACGCCCCATAAATTACTGCGAACTCATGCCCGGCGTCATCTTCGAGCACGTTTTCAGGTCTTGCTTCTTTATTAGTAGCCACCTTCTATGCCCTTTTCTCTACAAACTCGTTTAAATGCTCAAACTGGGCTAGCTCTTCGAGGTGAGACTTAAGAGCTTTACAATGCTCGGACTTATGTCCTCCTTCTTTGTGAAAGGCGCATCTCAGCGCGTTGTTCCTCTTCGAGGGATCTCCTCCCATCTTTCTGGGCCATTTGATGAACGACTTGTCTTTGATTTTTGCGAGGATCTTGTAAATTGGTTCTTTTAAGACGGTGTTGATCGCCTGGAATGCTTTCAACACATTATTGTTCTCTCCATTCCTGGATCCATTTTTGCCCCCATTCTTTCCTCCTTTTTTCTGGTTCTCAGCTTTGTCACTGCCCTTGGTAGTGAGTTTAGCTCAACCTATTTCTCCTGTACTGAGGCGGGTGACATCCTCCACCTTAGCATACTTTTCTATGCGAGCCATTAGGTCATCAATGGTCATAGTCTCCTCTTTGTCAGGGACTGGTAAAGAAGGGAAGAGTTGGGGAACCCAATTTTGAAAGAGGCCACTGCCACTTATTCCGAGCAATCCTCGACTTCATTTAATAAATCCCAGTACCACTTCGGATAGTCTCGGAGTGTCTCTTGAGGCATTTTCTTTATTGTTAGTAAAGCATCCATCCTTTTGGGATGGGAGCTACTAGTAATGAAGCGGGCCATATAGAGTTCGACCAAGGATTTGAAACTTCTGATGGATCGATGGGGGGCCTTTCGAACCATTTTTACACAACGTCGTGCAAGCTCGAGGGGAAAATTTAACACATTAGCGTGTCTCGGTGGTTCTAGAGGGTCATGGCCTGTCGGTAATGCCTGACGTGATCAATGGGATCAGTCTTACCATCATAAATCTTGAACCTCGGAATGGAAAATTTCTTGGGGTCTTCTTCTTCTTTAATTTCCCTCATAAAAGGTGATTTTGTCTAGGTTTTGAGAGCTCGTCTAGAAAGTTCTCGGGTCGATCTGGTACCATGATGGGCAGGATGTTTGTTTATCTCCCTGCAGACCAGATTTCGTATGTTCTCGTTGCTGCGAGTAGGGCTCTGGTAATGGCGAGCTCTTCGCAGCTACTCGCATAGGTCGTCATCTGATTTGCCTTCTTCAACCTTTTAAGATCCTCGCCTAGGGCTCCTTCCTCGGCTGCGAGACTTACTCGCCTGAGGTCTAGGAGTGCGGTATGGACGTCTCCTGTTATCATGATGAAGCTCTCTCTCCAGTCTTTCTAGTCTTATTTTTTGGCGAGCATTCTCAGCCTCGTGTTTGCGAGAAGACTCCCTTTGCTCGTGGAACCTTACCTCGTATGCATCAATCAGTCTGGATATCTGCGTGGACCTCGCTGGTCCTTGGCTTTCTTCCGAGGCTGGCCTTTCTAAGCGAGCCCTTTGATCGGAACGTCAAACTTCAGACTTGATCTTGCGAGGAGAAGGTGGTTCTTGAATATCCCCTGCCTGGGGGGGCATTGCTACTGTGACCAGACATTTTAAACTCCTTTCTTGGTGTGGGATCTTCTCAGGTGAAGATGAACGCTTCCCACAGACGGCGCCAATTGTAGTGACAATTATTATGCAACACAAATATATACAAGAGAGGCAATTACCAAGGAAGAATAAGGAATGTAAAATGACAATCACACAACAAAGGATGTACGTGGTTCAGCAAAGATGTTCCTACGTCCATGGTGGTGCAGTCGGTATTATTTCTATATACTCCGGAGAGTGGTTACAGAGAATAAAAATTGTCCTTTTGCCCCGGACCTAGGGTTTAATATATACACGTACGTTTTAGGTAAGTGGGGGTGTTGGATTCCCCCACGTCTTCCATCTCTCCTTATAACTTCCCTTAATGGGAACGTGGGAAGAGACCGGATTACAATCAAAGTAAGAGATAGGGGGCCTGGACTTTGGGCCACTAGAATTGGGCTACTCGTCCAGGACCATGATCTTAGTTTTGGGTACCCACAAAATATAAATATCGAATACTAATATAATATATATATTCTAACGACACCCCACATAATAATTATGGTGCGTGCATACTCTGCTATCCCGTCCCGTATCACTCTTACTAAGGGGAAATACAAGTTCGGAATCATTCTCGAACTGTATTAACACAAACACAAACAATATTGAGGCGAAGCATAGATTACAAGTTTCTAAGAGGTCCGCACATACCCTCGCGTCTCTTAGGATTGTTTGACCATCGATCAAATAGCCTATACCAAGGATTTCTATCTTCTAGGGTACGAGTCAATATCACCCATAAAGGCTCATCGAGATAAGACTGTCCCAGCACGGTAACCTCAGGGATAGCAAGTAGCGCGAGCATAATTTTCACACGTATATAGTATATGCATAAACACAGACATATAAATATACTACTATTACCATATCCAATTTAGTTACATCTCATAACCCAAAATAATGATATTTATCCTTATTTCTCATTATCTAATTATCACGTATAACGGTTCATCTCTTACTTTAATTTGTGGGATTTTCTCAACTTATCAAGTGACACTCGTGGGTTTCTATCCTCCCAAGTGAAATTTTAGTAGGTACTCATTTATTTTCCCAATGTAACTACCTTACGCGTTTCCCTCTTTAGTACATAGTTCCATAGTCCCTTATATGTTAACATCCCCGAAAAATGTAAATCCCATCCTACTTTAAAGGTTTCATATTTTTAATAAGTCCTACTGGTATACTTTATCACCAAAAATATTTTAATAAGGATTTCCAAAGATTATTACTCATTTAAATTGAATTCAACTAATTAGAAGGGGAAATATGAGTCTTCCAGAAGGGGTCGATCGATCGATGGCAGGAGCTCGATCGATCGATGCATCGATCAATTGACACTCATGGTTCGATCGATCGATCAAACAGGTATGAAGAATTCTGCAGAAAACCTGTTACAGCTTCTATCATCCAACCTCATCAAAATCCAGATTTTTAACACCCAAACTCCCATAAATTTGTACCACAAAAGTCCTAAACCCAAATGAACAATATTTAACATAAAGCATGCGAGTTTTCATCAATATCCATGGATTAAAAGCTCCCAAATTCATATAATGCTCATGAACCCTAAACACTTCTTTAACTTAATTCAAATCATTCTTTCTCCTGAAATTGTACTTCTAATTCATCATAAATCCGTGGTTAAACCTCTACATATGAAGGGGATTTCTAGATTATCATTTATATCACTAAAACATGCAATTTTCTAATCTCCAACATGGGTTTTCTTCCAAAGAACTCATCCTAATCAACCCTAAACTAACATGAATGAAGCATTAACGTAATTAAGCAAGATAAATACTTGCCTGGGGATTTTTGGTCTCTGATTTGTGCTGAAATTAGTGTGATTATGATCCTTGCGAGGTGATCTATTGTTTGGCGGCGACGACGGCGCAAACAGAGGAGTTTTCGGCCTAGAACTCCTTGGCAAGCTCTCTCCTTCCTTCTCCAATGGCCGTCACTTATTTTTGTTGAGTTAACCATAGAAGGAAACCCTAAGCATCTGATATAACCCTTGTAAATTCGTTGGTTTAATTACCCAAAATCACAAAATGTCCAAAATGCCCTCTCGGGGTACTAATTAAGCCTAAAAACGCCCCGAGACCCAAACTAGACCTTCGGGTATACTTTTCGGACTATCTCGACCCTTCCGGACACTTTGGCACACTCAAAATGACCATACGAGTAAATTAAAATTTATTCACTTTTATTAATCAACATTTAGTCCCGACACGACACGGGCGCGTCCTGACTTAAATCTCCAAAATTGACATTCTATTCACTCGTGACATATAATAGAACCAATATTATATATTACTTTTCTCATTAGTAATATTCAACAAGTTTTCCATAATTACTAACTCACATCACGTTAATAATTATAAAACAATTAATTTCCGGATTTATATTAAATAAATAACTCCCATTAAATTTAATAAATCCCCAAATTAAGAAAGCATAAAAATACGGGGTATTACACTCAGTCATTAGTTTTACTTATGTTGGTTTTGGATACATTTGGTTTGACTTGGTTTATTGTATTGAGATATTTTAAACTCGGATGTTTGTTCCAGTTATATTAAATAAGTTGTGATGGTTATTATTTATTATTCATTGTTGTGGATTGGGTTATATGATAAATAATTACTATTTTTAAAAAGGAATTTTATTTAAAATTAAAAGTTTTAACACTAGCTTAATTGATTACTAGGTGGTTAATAATGAAAGAAAAACCATTTTTTGACACTGGTGCTAAGAATGCGCCAATTGAATAATTCAAATTAATTGGATAAAGGATTGGTCACCCGGTATTTAATTAAGCGGGTTGTTACAACTACTAAATGTTTATACGAGTTGTACATATAAATATTACTAATGTTCTATTTGTTTCGTTAATATGTGATTTTTATATTTCCCCAAATTTGAATTAATATTTAAAATATAGTTGAAAGTAAGTTAATATTAGAAAATCAAAACACCAATCAAAAGTCAATGTCATAAAGATTTTAAATTTTAAGGTCTTGTAAAATTTTAAACATAGGGCAATTTTGTTTCGATTTTGAGCATTTTTTTCAAAATAAAGACACCAATTGGTTAAAAAAACTCTAAATTTTGTCAAAAGAAAAATATAAAAAATAAAACATCTAATTTTGTCTCTTATATTAGGGTTATGCATCATTGTTACACCATAATTTTCATATACCCATTTTAGTTTGATATCATAATTCAGACTAAGTTACATATAAATTATATATATGAAGGGTTTTATACATTGATAATTGTCATCAAATTGAGAGGTTCTTAATCAAGTGGTTTCTATTGGAAAAAGGACTTAATTACTTATACAAGCTCTAAAGTTCTTATGTCGTTTCTATTAATCCCTACAACAAACATTGCATCTATTGAGCCCTTAAAGTAGTTAAAAAAGACTCAATCGACCTCTATAGTAAATTCTTAGTCGTTATTTTCATGAATTAAGGGACAATATTGTCTCTCTTTAATCCACTTGAATCTTCACTGGAAACACATATTTTAGGGCGTGGGATCGAGATGAAGTAAGGGGACGATAGAGATGTCAATTAAATGTGTGTTTTCTGCGAAGGTTTAAGTGCGTTTTTGACAAAAATTGATAAGTTTGAAGAGAAAGACAACTTTGTGATCTATGAAAAAAATGAAAATTGTCGGAAGCGACCGACTGACACACTTTAATATGAATAAAATTTGATTTTGGGGCTGAACAAACACACTTAAAGCATGTCTAAGTAAGAGGCCGAATCATATAACGACCAACTTATAGACCACTCTATGGAGATTAGTACCGGCAAAAACGGGTCCACGAGATTGAACTGCCCAAATTAGCCCAGACTTCAAATATATGGGGCCCATATTTTAAACTTAGCAGGCCAAACATTGGTCTAAACCATAAAATGATCAGATCAATATGAGCACCCATCTATATTTTGTTATACTAACCCTAGCATCCATTTCTCTCAACTTTGCTGAGATATCCCTCTCTTCCCGTCAGATCCTCTTTCTCTTAGATTGTGACAAATTTGTTAGAGTTAAACATCTAAACGATCTTTATATACACACTTATATTCATTAAATTATAGGGATCCACTTGCCCCCTCCCTTCTACACACAAAAATTCAGCAGATAGGATTGCTGCAAAAAATAGGTTGGCCCGGACCGAACCCAACCCGACATCAACCCTAACCCGATTTCAACCAGCCCAGATTTAACCCAACACGAATTTAGTGCGCCCATATTTGGCCCAGAGCACCAATTTTCCACTGCTAATGGAGACCATTAAAATAAAATAAAAAATTATTTTGAGATTTTAGATTAGAAAAAAAAAAACTCAAAATAATTTTTTTTACTATGCCAATTTTATGCAGTTTAAAAAATTGACACATTTGACTTTTTTTTTAAATAGATTTTTTTATGGATCAAGTACCAAAAAACCCCTCAAATATTTTTTAATACACACTTAGTCCAAGCGTTTTATTTTGTACCAAAAAATCCCATATTCTCTTATCTTTAAAGGTCCACGCCAGCGGCATGGTAAAGCCTTTTTGGCATGATGAAGGACTTTTTGGTGAAAAATAAAAAGGCTTGGACTACAAGTGTATTAAAAAAAGTTCGAGGGACTATTTGGTATATGCCCCTTTTTTTATTTGAAACTAATTTTTCTAAAATCTTAAAATATTAAAATACTACACAAAATAATTTTTTATTATTAGAAAAAAGAATAATGACAGGCTTACCGGGACATAGTACGGAATTAGTATTGGACCGACTTTATTTACTTATCCTATTACCTGAGTCCTTTCAGGGGACAAGTCAAATAAAGTGTGTCCGGTACTAACTAATTAAAAAATTAAATAAGGGCTGCCGATCGAAATAAAATTTCCGCGCTACGCTTTTATCAGCTCATTTTATGAAATTCATCGAAGAAAGTGTTGAATCTAGGTTATGGGCTTACGGTTAAAAGGCTCCAAATCAAATCACATTCACTTGTTATAATTTGTTCTCTCTATCGACATCAATTTTCTCAGGTACTCTCTATATCTCTCTTTAATATACATTTGCTATGTAAGCTAGTGAGGAGGTGTTAATCTTTAACTTTAGGTGGTCACATTTTCATTTCCATTCTTGTGCTTCAATTTATGACTTACAAATTTAAAAAATAAGAGAAAAATGCTAACCGAGTCGTCTCGTGAATGAAACCCTAACTCGATTCGGTGAATCACACCGAATTCAGTACATATGTGGATTTTGTTTTCAGGGATCTGAACTACAAATCTATTAAGTGTTTGGGTTTTGTAGTGTTAACTTACCTTATTGTGTTATAAGCTCTGTTGAATGTTCAAAAGAAGTGATGTTTGCAAATACTTTATATCCTATGGGGTTGAGATTGTTGATCAGGGTTTTGGGGGAAATAAGTAAGAGGGTGGAGTTTGAATGTATTTTGAAGAATAAAGGTAGTTGGGGTTTAGTCATTTGTTTGGTAGAGTGGAGTGTTTTATTTGGGTTTGAGCTATAATTAAGTAGGAAAAGGTAAAGTTGGTGTTCAATTTCGTAAGCAGTAATTTTAGGCAGACACTCAAACTAAACCTCGTTGACTTGTCAAACGCACATTTCTTCGTGTTTGAAATGGACGCCATGTGAATCTCACTCACCCAAGATTGTGTGATTATACTTGTCAAACACGACACTACACGAAATTATAAGTTAATGGGTTTCATGGTTCAACGTATCGACAATATTTTAAAAGGCACAAGGTGGAGTTGAGGAGTTTTGTCTTTGTGAGACGCCTCGAGGCGGACCGAGGCGCAAGCCTCAATTTTTTTCCAAAAAATCACTAAGAATGGTATAAAATAATAATTAATTAAGGAACAAAGTATGTATCATATCTATCATGCAAAAAAAATGTGTAAAGTCGATCCTATAACACAATATAAATAATAACACCATCATATCATCATCATCATAATACATATTCTACCGTTAAAGACAAAAGAAACTCATAATTAAAACCATAATCCTCAAGGACATGATAGTCATCATCACCAAATCATAACCAATGGATTATCAAATCATCACTAAATAATATGTAGTACATAATAAGTATACAATGGCCGAGAAAATGGATAATATGATTCACCTCCACTCCCATCCCGATCATCATCGCTTAAAGGATCATCCCTGGAATAAAAAATAAAAAGAACCCGGATTTTAAAAACTATGACAAATACAAAAAAATAAAGAGATCAAGAAGAAGTTTTGAATGATGAATAAATAGATCACCGATACTGTATCGGTGATACGGAGAGATGTTTAAGGAAAAAACACAGATTTGTGTTGTCTCGTCGAGATATTGGTTGAGACAACCGATTTTGAGATGTCTCGTCTAGATATCTGCCGAGACAATCGCTATATTGGCCGATACAACTAATTCAAACGACACATTTTTTTGCTACCAAAAAAGTATTTTATTGCAAAACATTTTTTTCGACAAAAAAATAAAAATGTTGAGAAATTGTTGCGACATTATATAATTTTCCCGAGAAACAGGGAATTTTTTTTTGCATTATTATTTAAACATTGCTAATTTTTCGTTTAGAATTTTAATCTTTTACCATATTTCTTTGTTGTTGAAATTATATTGTAATATTTATAGAAATATCACCTATATAAATGTATACACATACATATACATGCAAAACAATTTTACACATTAAGATTAAATTTAACAATTGCAATAAAATTAATCACCCATATAAAACTAATAACATTTACCACACATAAAAATATTTGAACTTCACGACAAAATATACTATCAAAATATAATGTTACATAATGATGTTAAAAAATGGAAGAGACAAATATTGAGAAAAAAAAAAGAATCTCCATAAGTCTGGACTCGTCCATGAAGATCAAACATCCTCTTCCACTTATCTAAATTAAAATCAGCAATTAGTCACTAATACGTAATTATTTATATAAGTAATTAAAAATAAAATTGGTACACTGGTAATATGCCAAGTCCGCCATGTTTCAGTATAATCAATTGTACAATGCGATGCATATTAAATGATGGTTTAACGTATTTGATTGGTCGACATTGTTCATATTTTTTTAATTTTCTTTATTTTTTTTGGGATTTTTTCGTCTCTCTAAATAGTTCGTGAAATTTTTTAACACATCGTGTATGAGTTGAGAGGTATTTTACACAAACACGACCCAATATGACCCGTTGATAGGTGTGTGATTGACAACTCAAGGGGTTGATTTGAGGTCTAATTTGAGGGTCTCCCTAGAATTACTCGTAAGAAAATCCCAAATTTATTTTTATTTCATAGCACAAATTTCCCACCTTAATTTTAGCAAAATGCAAATTTCTCAGTTAGTTGTTCTTTAATCTATATCTTTCATATTTCGGTGGGGATTATTTCTGATGGGAATCAGGGTCATTATCGTCTTTTATCATTTTTAGTATTTTTTTATTTTTAGTATTCATTGTATTTTTCCTTTTGTTTTGTATTTAGAGGAATGAAGGTTAATTGCCACTCACGGGCATAATTATAATTAGATACTTAGCTTAGAGGCCAAGCAACCTCGCATTCTTCCACATTTTGAAATATTGGTTAGAGATAGAGTTTGAGAGAGAATTATCTTTTCTTTCTCCCATTTAACGTCATTTACGTCATTTGTTATCAGAGCCTAGTTCGTTCCACTGGTTGTTGTTGTTGTTGTTCTTATAAAACAAAAATTCTTAAACAACGTCAAGGTGGGCTCAAGAAAGGATGAACACCTCCACGGCAAACCCTTTCGATCAAATCATGGCAGCCTTCAAATAATTGAAGATTCAAATGGATGAGATGAATGCGCGAAATCCACCAACACCAATCACCATGGACTTCCCCCCACCGCAACAGTAACATCTTAAAACCTTAACCCTAGTTCCTCAAAATTAACCCATTCTACACCACTACCACAAAAAACCCCTAATTTCACAAACCCCAACCCCAAGCACAGTCAAGAAAGTACCACCACAGAAGATGCCTCCCTTCCACCACCACCCACTGTCCGGACGACTAAAAAAGGGCCAAGAACACTCATACCAACCCGACGCAGCCCTTGCCTACCCTAAACGCACCGACCGAACCCTCCTACCACCAAAACCCTCCCATCGCTGCTACGATATTACCGAACCCTCCCGAAAACCATTAGACACCTCCGGTTATTCTATTAAAATCAGAACAATGCAATTACAGGACCATTCGGCTCTGATTTAGCCGCCACCTGCCATAGCCGAGGCTTCCGGCCTGATACTCCCATCCCAGGGGTCCGACGGGTCGAAAAAGGGTCTCCATCCACCTTCAATCCAACCAGAAGTTTGTCCAGCTATTATCTCCCATATTTTCACTCAAATGTAACCTCCCATGATTGGAGCACACTCTTCGACTCTCGCTGAAATGATTCGTGACATTTGGCATGCCAAGGGATCAAATCTAACCCAATTTCAACCTCAAGTAACATTTCCCATTTTAAATGAACCCTACAAGCATCTTAAACCCAATCTTGAACCCCAAACCCTAAAATTTCCACCCTCCCACTACCCTAATAATCTCATCCCTCAAAATTCACCGCCACCCCCTATACCTCCCCCTCCCCCACCCAACATATCAACAAACCAACATATGCCCTCCCCACACCTTCCTCCACCCCGAATTCTTGCCCCCTCCCACATCTACCCAATTATCCCACTCCACCTCTACATGACTATCCCTCGCCCCATATCTCCATTTACCCACAACACCACCCACAAAAAGACCTTGAAAACTTCCAAATACCCTCCATATCCCCTGCTCCACCCGTTACCACACACCCTTACCCACCCCATTCCATTTTTTCCACGCTTTCGTCCCTCCTATTTTACACACCTCTCCATCACCCGAGCACCCTCTCTATGTATCACATCATCAACCCCTATGGGATGCCTAATCATTTTATTCCTCACCCGTTGATACTCATGAGCGGGTACGAGAGTGAATTACCCTTCCTCTACATGATGGTCCACCGTCACCCCCGACCCCACTTCATTCCCAAGTTTAAGCCACCCCCTCCTACGGATGGTGCATCGATGTTTCTTCTTTTGACCCCCTAGGTCTGAAAGTTACTCCATATGTCCCTCTCTCATAGCGCCATTGTTTTTTAAGGGGAATCAGATGAACCACTGCCCCTACTACCTGCCGTTGGTCCCAACTCCACCTCCTTCTCCACCACGAGAGACTCTTCCACCTCATACCACTCCTCTCGCAGCCCTAGTTCCCCCTCTAGCTCCTAACGCTCTTCATCCACCTCCTCGGAGACGCCCCCATCACGCCATACTTTCTGCACCTCCGCCAAGCTATGATGATCTCGATGAGGATGCCCTGGCCCTTCAGGGTGGTGATTCCATCACATAGTTGGCACTTTAGTTACTCTCACGGAGTATGCAGGGTGACGTTAGAGTGGATGTTCATTTACAGCCAGATGCCGTTGTGGATTGTCGATGAGGATGCCCTTGTCGCCATGGAACGGATATTTGAGTATAAGCGACTGGAAGGTCGCCGGTGTGTCTTGCTCGTGGCTACCAAATTTCAAGGTTACATAAGTGTTCGGTGGAATGACTTGGAGCAACGGCGTCTTATTAAGGGTCAGCCTCCTATACAGACTTGGGCGGAGCTTCGGGCCCAGTTGATGTCAGCTTTTGTCCCCATAACTTATGAGCGTGCCCTTTTCTTGCGAGTCCAGTCTCTTCGCCAGGACACCACATTTTTGGACTACACTGAGTGTTTTCAACTTCTTTGTACTCGCATCTGCCTCGATTAGAGAAAGAAATATAGGATCAATCGATATATTCACGGCCTTTAGAGCTATTTCCAGCGCGACCTCGCTTTACGTGATCTCACCTTCTTTTCTAAGGGAGTGGAATACGCTACTAAAGTTAAGACTTTTCATCGATCTGCTCTTCCGCCACGTGATTGCTCCATGACAGCTCCTCCAGTACCAATGACTTCTGCTCCTACTGTGACTCCCTCCACTGAAGCTACTTCTACTGCCACGGTTCCTCCTCTTACACCAGCTCATCTGGTCACCTTCAAATGCTATAACTGTGGGGTGATGGGTCACCGAGCCTCAGCCCTGCCGTCGCGTTCTCCTAACTTCAGGAGACCTTGATTATCTTGAAGAGGCACTGGAGTTCCCACCCCAGCCATCTCTCATTAGTATCCTTAATGGTGACACTTAAGGCCTTCCCCTCTGAGTTCGAGGATGAACTCTTTCAATGGGGAGAGTGATGGGAATCAGGGTCATTATTTTCTTTTATCATTTTTAGTCATTCTTTAATTTTTTTAGTATTCATTGTATTTTTCCTTTTGTTTTGTATTTAGAGGAAAGAAGGTTAATTCTCACTTACGGGCATAATTGTAATTAGATACTTAGTTTATAGGCCAAGAAACCTCCTTGTTTGTAAATACCCTTTTGTAGCCTCATTTGAGGCATTCTTCCACATTTTGAGATATTAATTAGAGAGACTTTGAGAGAGAATTATCTTTTCTTGCTCCCATTTGACGTCATTTACATCAATTTCACTTTCTTGTTGTATTTATGTGCACTTCATTTTATGTATATCTATGTCTTGTAATGTATTGGTCCTGATTTTAACTCCTCTTGCTCTTGAAATGAGTACTAAAAATCACCCTATTTTTAATTTAGGAAATGAGTACATTAAAAAGTTGCCCTATTTTTGGGATGGGTACATTTAGTGCAATGTTTTTGAATTTTTGGAAATATAGAAAGGAGTGTGTTTTACTATTTAAAGACAAAATAAAGACATCTGGAGGTTTGATTTTCTTCAATAATTCAACTAATAATTCAATTGTTGAAATTAGGTTCCTGCCTTATTCTTCAATACCTGAACAAGCATCTAAGATCTGTCAGGCCCTTCACATCCAAAATGAACTCTCTCTCATCTCAATTTCTAAAAAAAATTGATGTTCATATGTGTGGAAAGGATTGATGTATACATATGATATACGCAATGGATCAAGTTTTTTTAGTTTCGTCGCTTTGTATATGATTACAATTAAGTGAAATTGCCTTACATCATTTTGTTTATTGTTTTTTACAGGTTATTTGACACAATTGGATCAATATTCTATTTCTAAACATTTTGGGCTACGATTAAGGTATTAAAAAATCTAAACTTGCAAATCCTTAAAAATATATAAGAACAAATCCTTATATTTGCTTAGGTTAAAACTGTATGATTAGAGGACATTTGCTTGATTCGACATTGGTTTGTGTTGCCAAAGACCTTAAGATTTTATGAACAATCTTTCTTTCGTGAATTTTCTCACCAAGGTTGAATGCTGAATTAATAATATCTTGCAACTTAGCATTGAATTCATCAAAAGTTTAACTATTCAGCATCTTAATAGCTTCAAACCTAGAAATAATTTGTTGGACTTTAGATGACTTAATGGTGCTGATTATATGATGTGTGACTCGAAGGATATCCGAAGCCTCTTTAGCAACTAAGCACGCGGTGACATGATGACACTCAGATTCAGACATGACACTAAGAATAGCATTAAGGTCCCAGACACAAGTTTTTATTCCTTGGTCCATTCTGTAAAAGGCTTAGATTCACCATCAGGGGCAACCCAACCGTGTTCGAAACATTCCTAAACATTTTCATCTCGAGACATTAAAAGATGCTTATGCGTGCTTGGCAATAAGCATAATTAGATCCATCAAATAAAGGTGGAGGGGTAACAAATTCCATAACAGAAAACGAGGACAACATAAAGGATAAAAAACCCAAAAAATACCAATTTGAAAAATTTCTTTCATAGGGTTTATGTGTAGTAATTTAATTGTATGGATGCCCAATTTATCACCAAATTCCATTTTATCAAATTATAAACCAATATAGTGGAATATAGATCTCAATATTCCTATGTTTAGGTGTGTCCAATTATTAAGTTGAAATTGTTTCACTTGTTAGCGTGCAAGTCAAAGTCCAATTACAAGATAATTTAAAGCGTAAGCAATCACATACAATAGACAAGGATTTTGAGTGGTTCGAAAACTAATTTTCCCACATCCACTATATAGACCTAGACTTTAACGACTTACTCTTGACTATGACCCGAAACACTCAAGTCTTCAATTGCGTCTGTACCTTCACCCCTGAATATAACTCACCACAATGTGTGCCCCACACCCCAATATCACACTGATCTACTCTCTTAGATCAACACAGTATCCCATGTGCTCCGCAATGTGTTGGATCACCCAAATGCCAAGTATCAATAGATCACCCGCTAATATGAGATGAAGGAATCACTCCAAGATCTCCGAAAGAAAGTATGAACAATATGAATGCTCAAACTATGTTCACGAGATAATATATAAATACTCAATTATATACTAAAAATTTCTCACAAAGATTAAGTACTCATGAATAAAACTCTCCAAAACTCTTAACAAACTTCTCTAGATCTTGATCTTAGACTCTCGGAATCTGTGTCAAAATCGGGTTTAGGAGGTATTTATAGTTTTCTCGAGAACCGAATGGAGTTCTAGTTTGATTTGGAAAGAAACATGTAAATCTTTATCGATCTACGTGCTATCTTGATCGATTGATGGCCAATTTTGGTTCGTTCGATCAAGGTTCGATCAAGATATCTATCGACATCGTATCAAAATCGAGACTTTGATAAAAGCCCGTTTGATAGCCGAAAGAAGCACATTTGATGACCTTGATCAATCGAACAACCTTTCATGGAGACTCACCATGTCGAAGTAAAGTACAATTTGACAATGTAATAGTACTTCGAGGATGTGTATAGGTGACTAATGCCTTTATTTATAGGCATGGAGCATGAAGTGGATATATATAATCCTAAAAGCCATGTAACTTGGTGTGCAAATTTCAACCCATATGAGGAGAGAAAGAGGCATTTGAATTGGATTGCACTCTTCATATGCCGAGTTGAGATTAGAGTTATTTTGACAAAATCTCAGAGTCATAATACGTTTTTTTAACCCAAATTATTAAGAAAAACTAGATACAACGCCCCGAAATCCCACGTGACACCAGACTTACGTTTGGTTTTATTCCACAACGCTCAAAGTAACCTCTCCTTCTTCCTTTCCTTAATTTTAAAGAACCCTTAAATCAAGAAACCATACAAAGGATAAATAAATCCACCACTCTTGCCCTATAGTTCGATATAGGACAGCCAAACGCGTCATTCGATGACATCATGTCAAAACAAAGTCTAAACAAGGGGAGAGGCAAAAACCCAAACATCTAGGTAACACCCCACCAACTCTCTAAACGTTTTCTTTGAATTTCATGTTGATTCTTATTTGGTCAAGGTTCAGATCTCCAACCAGATCCTACTGATGGGGAGTCTCAATAATGGACTGTATATTTTTTATCACTCTCAAATCGAAAGTTTAGCTCAGATCAAATCCATTCCTACTCAGCTACATTCAAAGTCTTCTTATGGTCCTTTGTATGCCAACAACACTGAACTCACTCATCTTTTGGATTCTTCCATCAACTCAAGATCATCTACTTTTCATCTGGGGCATATTAGATTAGGACATCCATCTACTAAGATTATACACAATGTTCTTAATAAGTGTAATCTTTCTCTCAAATGCAATAAAAGTAAATTTGATTTTTATTCAACCTGTTGTATTGGAAAAATTCATAGGTTGCCATTTCCTAATTCTAACACATAATACACTGCTCCACTAGAACTTATTTACTCAGATATTTAGGGACCTTCACCACATTTTTCATCTAACGGCTATCGATATTATATTACTTTTGTAGATGCATATTCTAGATATACTTGGATGCATATTCTTCGAACTAGATCAGAAGCCTTCAAAACTTTTCAAAACTTTAAAAGTCAGGTTGAGCTGCAACTTAGGGTTTCAATCAATGCTATTCAAACAGATTGGGGTGGTGAGTTTTGAGTGTTTACCGACTTTCTCACTAATAGTGGTATTATTAATCCTGTTGCTTGCCCCCACACACATGAACAAAATGATGTAGTTGAGAGAAAACATCATCATATAGTTGAATAGGGTCTTACTCTACTAGCTCATGCACATATGTCTCTCAAGTATTGGGATGAATCTTATCGAACTGCAGTCTTTCTATCAAATAGGCTTCCCACACGTGTTTTCGGTTCTAAGTCCCAAATAGAACATCTCTTTCACACTCCACCAGATTACTCCATGCTCAAAGTCTTTGGATGCACTTGTTATCCAAATTTACATCCGTGTAATCAACATAAGCTTCTGTTTAGGTCTTAACCTTGTACTTTTTTAAGATATAGTCTAAACCACAAAGGCTACAAATGTTTAACAGCTAATGGACATGTGTACATTTATCGAGATGTCATTTTTGATGAGTTCACATTTCCTTTCTCTAATGTTTTATTTTCCTAATCCCCTCATATCTCATCATCTCCTCCTATTCTCCCTTTCATTTCTCCACATATCTCTTCTTCATCTTCATTTCCTTATGTTGCTCCTTCAAACTCCTCTCTTCTTATTAGTTCTTCTCTCTCTACTTCCTCTCCTATCCTTTTATCTCATAATTTTTCATCTTCTGTCTCTCATAGCTCACCTTTTCGTGCCCAATTTTCTGAATGTTCACTTATGCCACTCCCTAATATTTCTAATGTTGACAGTTTATCAGTGCAAACACAGGTTTCATGTCCTAACACTCACTGTATGCAGACTTGGTCTAAAGCTGGGATTTTTAAACCTAAGATTTATATGGCAACACTTGAACCTACCTCTGCTAAAGAAGCTCTGCAACATTCTCACTGGAAATCAGTAATGCAAGATGAGATTATTTCTTTAAATCAAAATCAAACATGGACTTTAGTCCCTTTACCTAATGGACGTAAAACTATTGGTTGCAAATGGGTATTTAAGACTAAAGAGAATCCTGAAGGAGTATCAACAAGTACAAAGCTCGCCTTGTTGACAAGGGATTTCACCAACAACCTGGTTTTGACTTTACTGAGACTTTTAGTCCATTTATCAAACCTATCACCATTAGAGTTGTTTTAACACTTTCATTATCACATGGCTAGTCCGTTCGTCAATTAGATTTGAACAATGATTTTCTCAATGGAGTGTTGAAAGAAGAAGTATATATGGAACAACCTCCAGGCTTTGTACATCCCAAATTCCATAATTTAGTGTGCAAATTACACAACGCACTCTATGGCCTGAAATAGGCTCCCGTGCCTCATTTGGGAAGCTCAATGCCGCCCTGTTTTCTTTTGGATTTATATCTGCTAAATCTGCTAAATCTCTATTTTTTAGAGCTACTCCAACTCATTTCACTTATTCTGGTATATGTGGATGATATTTTAATTACAGACAGTGATCGTTCTCTTGTCAAATCTCTTATTGATTATTGGCACAAGACCTTTGCTCTTAAAGGTCTTAGTGAAATCAACTACTTTCTTGGTGTTCAGGTTCATCACACTCAAGATGGACTTCATTTATCCCAAACCAAGTACCTCAAATATCTTTTGTACAAAGCCAAAATGCAACATGCCAAAGCTAGTTCTACTCCTATGACCAGTGGCCTTGAACTCTCTGCTTTTGGCAGTGATCCTGTCGAAGATGTTAATATTTATCGTTCTATAGTTGGTGCTCTTCAATATGTTACTATCACTAGGCCTTAGATTTCCTTTAGCGTGAATAATGTGTGTCAATTCATGCAAAATCCACTCTAGTCTCATTGGAACTCGGTAAAACGTATTTTGAGATATCTCACATGCACCTTGGATAATGGCTTACATCTTAGAAAACCATCAATGTTGAGTTTGGAAGCTTTATGTGATGCAGATTGGGCTTCTGACCTTGATGACCATCACTCCACTTCTAGATTTTGTGTATACTTTGCCTCAAATTTAGTAGCTTGGCAGTCCAAGAAGCAACATACTATATCCAGGTCTTGTACTGAAGTTGAAGCCATGTATAGGAGTCTAGCTAATGTTGTTTCAGAACTTACATGGCTTCAATCTCTCTTTACTGAACTACATATTACTCTACCTTCAATACTTTTGGTTTGGTGTGATAACCTTAGTACTGTCTATTTAGCAACCAATCCTATTCTTTATGCCAGAATGAAGCATATTGAGCTTGATCTTTATTTTGCTAGAGAAAAAGTGCTCCAGAAGACTATTGCAGTTCGACATGTACCTGGTTTGGCTCAAACTGCTGATTGTCTTACAAAAGCCATATCATCTTCAAGATTTCCCTTACTCCGGGACAAACTCAGAGTAGAAAGTCTATTCTCTTTGAGTTTGAGGGGGGCTGTTGAGAATAAAAAGTTGTTATTTCCTCAACAGTTTGTTAGTTTTAGTTAGACTTTGCCTGTGTGTTAGTTAAACTGATTATGATAGATGTCTCTATTCTATTGGTAGTAGATAGAGTTAGTTTATGTAGTCTCTAGTATATATATCCCTGTAGGATCATTTCTTCAATCAATGAAAATCAGAAGTTGTTTCACAATTCTTTCTTAATATTCTTTTCCCTTACAAAACTCGATAATAGTTGGAACCCATAACTGATCCATCACGAGTACATTCTCTGTGAAGAGCATCGAAAGATGTTGTCCCCGTGTTCCATAATTTAACCTGGCTGAAGGTCAACTTAAAAGAAACTATTGGCAGGCCCTCACAATCTTTCTCAAAAATTCATATAAGCTAGAAGAACTTCGTTGTAATTCAGAACGGCTCCCTCTAGTCTTATACTAATGAAACCATTATGGGCTCACTTAGATCAACCTGTTGATGATGTTTTTTTTTGTTTCATCTAATGACAATTCTAATTAATCATTTCAATGTCTTGACTAATGAAAGCATAGATCCAAGGGTATATTAAGTATATGGATCTTGAGATTATCGTCACCATTTGTATATTTTATGGATCTGATTTATGTGTTAAATGTTAATCAAAACGTTGTTTCCTTATTTATTTTTTTTGGATATTTATAAGTAGTTATTGTAAGAAATGCAGATACTTCTCTCATGGATCTATACTTATCCAGTTGGATGTGTATTGGATATTAATGTTTTGCATAATCCTAAATACGTGTTGATATTCATTTGTCATGTTCATAATTTGGTACACAAGTTCTTTAATTGTGTACACTAAATTGACTTTTTGTATACTCTATTATATTATATTATTCGGTATTCTGGTAAAAAAAGTACGATTATTAAGTGAAATTAAAGTAAAATGATATCACTCTACCATGTAATTTGGAGGATCCGAATCCGTTAATTGATCGTCATATTATATGTATGGTTAGTTATTTTGACATATTAGTATCGTTTTTAGATAATTATTTAGCATTTGATCATCATATGAGAGTGGAGGATTTCATCTAAAAGTCAACTTAGTGGTGAAAATTTATGTTATTGACCTGACCCAACCTAAGAAGAACAATTTAATAGCAATTCTGATTAGCTATTTCAAGGACTCACTCATGAATAATTGATTTTAAGTGTATTCCCCGCATAAACTCAATATTTGTATCGTATATTAAGACTCTTTTGTAATTTCCTGAAATTTGTACCTCAGCAGTTTAGGCTGACCAGGTGTTTATGTTTTTAGATACCTGAATTTGATGGAGTTGGTAAACTATAAATTGGTATATGGCGTGCTCAAAAGAGGTATGTTGCGCATCATATAATTTTTCTTGAGACTATTGTCACCAGTAGTGTTTGTTTAGGAAATTTTTAGATGTTACTCAAAACATTATTTTTTAAAACAAGCAACTAAATTACGAAACAAAGACATGCGCCAATACAAATCAACCTCTACAACACTTTTCTGTACTTCAAACAAAAAGCTCAAGTGTATTGTTGTGCAACCTGCTCAGCCTTGTTTTTCATCTACCGAGCCTTCCCCGCTAGCATTATCCTTGCCTGGTCCAGCTGGGCCACACTAGGTGCCTCCCTGTCACGTACCTGTAGAGCCACTACAACACAGTTATTGCTACAGGAACGAGTGGCGAGCTGAATATGACCAGCAGAGGTGTGACCAGGGTAAGAGCAATCACGGTTCCAGCTAGTTTTAAGCCTAGAGAACCAGAAGATACAAGCCACCCGTAACAGCTATTGAGGCCTTGACCACCAGGTGGGACCTGGGCTACTACTGGTGCATCTGTATCTACTGATCATCGCCACTGAAATGCTCAGCCATTGATTTCATTTTGATGGTGGTTATAACAACCCATGACTTTGGAGACTGAGAAATTCAATTTTTGGGAAAATAAAATTTAATTGAATTGGAGAATTTTAAAATTTGGGAATTGAGGTCCAAGAATAGAGAACATTTCAAAGTCTTCCGGATGATGATTTTGAGTGTACCATCGAACCTGGAAGGGTCAAGATAGTCAAAATGATCGTCATTGGGTTTTATTTCGATTCCGGATTATTTTTAAGTCAGTTTGACTCGAATTGGAGAAAACGAGTCATTTAAAGTGTGTACTAACAATTAAAACCGGGACTTATGTTTTAAGGGATTTAAAGGCTTACAGATTAAGCCTATCATTTATAGAAAGAGAGAAAGAGAAAGAAAAGAGAAAAGAAGAAGGAAAGAAGAAGAAAAGAAGAGAGATAGGAAGAAAAGCTTGGAGATTCCGGCCCAAATGCGACATCGAGGACGATCCAACCTCTACAAAATCGAGGCAAGTGTTTAATCTTGTTAAATAAGTCATTTGTGTATTTCATTTCATAATTTGTGGGTTAAAGGATTGAATTTCGGGTATTAATATCGAAACCTAGATTTTTGGATTTAATCTTGAAATTGATGTTTAAAGAATGGGTTTGATGGTGTAGAAATGGTTGGGAGTAACTTTGGGTTGATTTATTGACTTAGAATCATGATGTGATGAAGGTTTTGGGGTTAGAAGTGAAATTTTAGGGTTTATGATTCGTGGATTTAATGAAGAAGAAGAACCCTTCAAATTCTGCAGACCCGAATCGATTCGCCCCTTAAGCGAATCGATTCGGCCTAAACAAAATTGGCAGGTCTGCATTGACCGAATTGATTCGGACCCAAGGTGAATCGATTCGGCCTGAGACACAAGCCCAGGTTTTTGGACCCGAATCGATTCGCCTGGGAGGCCTAATTGATTCGTTGGGCTGAATCGATTCGGAATAGGGCCGAATCGATTTGGAAACATGGCAGTTTTATGGAATTTTTCTAGAATGATTTTTTTTACCCCTTTTTGGTTGGGTTTATTATTTTAGGACATGATTATATGATGTAAGAAATATTCTTTGGAGACTTAGTAAAAGTTTCTCGCATGATGGGACCGCGGGTACTTATCAAGTTATTTTGGGGGACTTATTTCCATATAAATTGGAGAGGGTCATATCGATATAGTGGGGAATCTCATTAAGAATGGGAGTTCTAATTAGGGGTCACAAGTGGGACTAATTATGATGTAAGGATTGGGGTCCTTTCAAGACAGTGGTGAGAGTACGATATGAAATTGTAGACCGACGGTAGTGCTAAATCCTTAAAGTAATTAGGATTCTATTGAGATTAAGATTTGTAGATCGAAGAGAGAGAGGGGTCACGTATCCTTAGAAACGTTCCAATTAAGTAACAATCGGTAACACAATAGGAGTAAGGGTTCATAAGAACAATTGAACCGTAGGTGAAATTGGGAACGATTTGGATCGTACTATCAGCTAGAATAAGTGGTGGTATAATTCTAGTCAGGATAGTATATACATAATTGTGTGGAAGTAACCATTGGGATTCCAATGCTTGAAATGAACTTGGAATAAGTTGAGGTTTATAAACTATTAGGTATGTATATGCCAATGGTTAAAATAGTACTAGAGATATTTATGTACTTTCGAATATAGATGAGATGTTTAGTGATGGTTTCCTACACTAAACTTTGGGTGATAACCTTAATGTTGGATGTATACACATATGTCGGAAGACTATTCATTCCATAGGAGAAATGGATGAAAATGCTTAAAGTGAATGATCGTATTCACATATCGAGGTAAGTTAATGAGTTTGAGATGACGGCTAGTATATTGAGGATTATGTATACTTATGGACGAGATTAAAAATCTTATATATATGAATGAGAGATAGTTTGTATATATATATATATATATATATATAGAGAGAGAGAGAGAGAGAGAGATGAATAAAGTGGATATACATGATATGAATATCTAAACCGTATGTGATGGTTTAATTATATGATGGGATCATAGGGATGTATATATATTGTGCATGTGAATGATATATATACTTATGTGGTTAAGCATACCCTGCGCATGCTATCATTGGGAAGTTTCCACGCCGAGGGTGAGCATCATGTCTCGATGAGCAGGGTGTGGATATTCCCCAGGTCATAGTCGTCCATTATGTTATTATGTATTTTTACATTTTGGGGTGAGACGTGGTGGGTATGTCTCGTCTCATTGACCGGTTAGGAGCTATGACCACTTCCCGAGACGTCGTGTGTGTGTGTTGTCCCCGATGTCAGTGATATTGAGTCCGACCGTGGTCCCCAGGATGGTATATGAGTAATGCCCTGGAAGATGATAGCATAGTGCAGTTTATCGGCGATATATATAGTCGGGTATATTATGTGCATGGCCATTGTACATCATATGTAGTATGTACATTTGGCTATGGGAATGGATGATTGTATATATACATATATATATATATGGTTAGAATAAATACCTATATATATATATTTATATATCCTATAGGTGAAAGGATATAGACTTTTTATGGAGTACATCTAGGATGATTATGATGTACAAGATGGTTGAGGGCTGATGTATCGCATTTATGGAGTATTTCGATTACATCATCCCAAGGATATTTATTAGAGATATTAAGGTTACTCCTAAGTAGTAATTTAAATTTGAGAAATCTTGTCCTATATACTTATATGTAGTTGTCGTAGTAAAATTGTGTGTATGACATAATGGATCTCTAGGATCGACATTGTCAAGAAGTAGTGTATTGGGGGGTTCCTGGTTTGAATTTCGCTTTGCGAGACGCCCCACGCACGAAACGTAGTACAATGTTGAGAGTAGGGAGAAGATTTGTCCTTATCAAATTGTGCATGTTATTTAGAGAATAAATTCATAATATGAAGTTAAATGTTAATATGTAAAGTAATAAAATGGTTAAATGATTAAGTTAAATTGGAATTTATAAAGCCTATTATGGCATATATGTTTGTAAAAATAATTAAGGGTGATTAGAAAGGGTTGGATTCCTAGGTAATGATAGGGGGGAAGGATTTGTGGGTATAGGCTATGCCTATGGTAAGTTAGGTAACCCTTATGGGTGGGGTAACTTAATTAAGATTTCAGGACGCGAATAGGTGCGCGCCATTAGATGAGAGGTGAATTGGGGTTTCATGAGAGTGCGATTCCACTTTAATTATGAAATAAGTGCATTTATATTTATTATGCACGGTTAACACACTTGCTAAATATTTTCACAACTCGGGCTCTGACTCGTTTATATTTCTCTTTTTCTATATATGTATGTATATACTATTACAGGTGTCCTGCCGCATGGTTGCCAGATGCCCTTCTATCCAGAATATGGGGAGTCGTAATGGGTGCGGACTGTTGCGGGATTTAGACCGTAGTCTCTTCTTATTTCTTTGTACATCTAGATAGGACTCATGTTGTACATTGGGTTTATACCCAAGGGATATTTATAGATGTTTATGTTCTTTTCCATTTCAGTTTTGGTACTGTCTATGACCCAACAGTTTATTCGGGTATATTCTTTGTATACATTCGTTTCATTTTATTTATACTAGCACTTTCTTTTACCGCAGTATTCGTGTATTCTGTCTCTCATTATATCTGTTTCGTATTGGTTTACTATTCGTGGTGTGTTTTATTTAACCTTAACATCTCGCTTATATGATATCGGGTAGTTAGTCTTATATTATTTAGTACTGCCAGTTGATGTTGAGACTGAGCCATCTGCGATTCCCGATTTATTGTAGTATAGGGTTGGCCACCCGTTATTATTTTAAGCGGGGTGTTACAGTGGTAAATCAAAAAAATGTAATAGATGTTTTTTCTACTTGAATTTGATGTCTACTCAAAACATTATTCCATTCTAATGTCCTCAATCTGAGAAAGACAAAAATTTCATGATATATATCTGAATATTGAAAAAGATCAAGCGCAACATAATCCTTAGAACAAAAATGGCAACACCTTATTTTCATAGCAGATGAAAAAAACCACTAGAGCTGAGAAACTTATACAGTTAAGGGGGGGGGGGGGGGGGGGGGAATCAAGAACTAAGAAATAAGGAACTAAACACAAATTGAACTAAATTAATGTTTTTAATGCTCCATATAACTAATTATAACCTTTTGGTTAAAATGATACATATCTTTCGATGATACGTTAATTTTATTTATTCAAGCTAATACACTATAGTTACTAAACAATATATTTACTTTTGTTAGAATTTTGTACAACTAATTGATTGTTTTGTGCAAGTACTATTTACATTTGTGTGCATTTATGTGTACGTAGGGCTGACAATTTTCGAAATGACATGAAAACACGAAACAAAACAACATGAAATTGAAACTGTATTTCGTGTTTGTGTCGTTTTTTACACGAAGTCGTGCCGTGTTCGTGTTAAAATTATGAGTTATGTCTTATCATGTTTTATTCGGATTTTCGTGTCTATTTATGTTTAATTTTTGTAAATTTTTTAAAATCGTGCTAGTCGTGTCATGTTCGTGTCAGATAAAAAAATACGAAGTCATGTCGTGTTAATGTCTAAAAAACCCTTGTGGTATCGTGTCGTGTCGTTTGTGGCCCTGTGACACCCCGACTAATTAAATACCGGGTAGCTACTCCTTTATTAAATCAATACAAAATGTCAAGTTGGTTCAGATAATAGCATCACTGTCGAAAACATTTTAAAGATTACTAACCACCTAGTATTTAAAAAGTAAGTTGCCAAATTTTAAATTAAGTCTGATTAACATGCAATAAAAGAATAATGGAAGAACAACATAATCCCTTCACCATAACGAAGTAATGAAATAACCAACAAATAATAATAAGTCCGGAGGAAAACTCCTTACAACAATCCCACAACTGAAAATAATGTAACAAGTCTAAATCCTGAATTAATTACATGCCAGAAGTCTGAATAACTGAAATAAATGAAATGTCTCTAAAAGAAATGGGCGACATGCCCTACAACTGATAAATACTGAATATCGAATCAAGATAGATGAAGCGTCTACAAGAAAGTCCTATAACTTCCACAAACAGCTACAGCTTTTCACCTGAATGAGGATCCTGAGCATGGTGTCCTTGTGGCTGGGCACCTAAAATGGTTTTTACAAAAATAGATTTGAAAGCAAATGGGTCAGATCCCGAAAGTGGAAATCATTTTAAAAACAGCAAGTGTTTTAATAACATTAAAACATTAAATGCAAAATACATGTTAGGACGTGCACTCACATGAAATTCTCACCTCTCGACTACATGTGCACTCCTAATGAACCGTACCCATCTAAATGACATACATATCTAACCAAATCGTAATAAGTTCTACCCCCTACTACACGATTCCCATATTACATTCTAGTGTTATCAATTAAATAGAGGGTTTTACTTAAACTCAGGTTCTCAATTAGTAATACAATTCACTATCGGTTAACCCGTTATGTTTTCTCAAAACATTACCAAAATTATATTCACAATACCAACATGAAAGTTCCCATTAATTAAGTGTATATTATTCACGTCATAAATATACAATACAAGCACCTCGAGACTAAGCTGCGGTGCACACATACTCTGCTATCCATCCCGGTACATCACGTACATAAGGATCACGCATTCCGAATCTCTCAGGAATCGTTCTCGAATAACAACAATCACAAATAATGGAGGCGAACACAGTCACATCACATGGGTCACGCACATACCTGCGCTCCCACGATCAGCAGACTTTTTAACATACCAATAAGTCCTTCTATGACCTATGTTCATCGAGGTACCAGTCTAAATCCGGGCAACACAAGGATTAGAGGGCCCTAAGTGAACGCAAACCTCCCGTGATAGCAAGTATGGTAGGTATATCATACACATAAAATCAATACATATACTAAGTATGAACACATCTTAGTAATCACCATATTTTATTTGTACTACACTTCTCATTCTCGTACCTACGATTAATGTTACACAATTTACATATTCCCGGATGGTACAATTATACAAGCCATTAATCGTTCTCACGTTGTAATAGACACTCACGTCCTAATCCATAATTTCCATTTGGTTCGAATCACACTTCTAGGTTTTATTCCTCTATATATCTCAAATATCCCAAATATATCAATTAATCATCAAGGAAGTGTTATCTCTACATATACACAAGGTATTGGGACACTCAGGATCAAAACAGGCTAAAAAGCCTAAACTGTCAGCTCGTTAGAAGTCACGTTCGAACGAAGCTGTTCGAACGAACTGGGTATCTAACGAGATCTCGTTCGAACGAACATTCAACTCGTTAGAAGGCAAACTGTCCACTCGTTAGAATCTCGTTCGAACGACCTGGGTAGGTCTTCTAACGAGGGACCAGTTTTGAGCCCAGAAATTCCTTAACTCGTTTTTCCAATTTTTCCACACCTCTAATCTCCTCTAAACATCAAACCAACAATTTTACTTGGGTTCTAATCAATCCCAAATATACTTAGGTCATATATTAACGTATTTAGTGGGATTTATTCATCCTAAATCTCACCCAAATATTAAATCTCCACATCTTCTTCCCCAATCTCATGAACATGAACCCTAGAAATTAAATTCATCCATAGGTAATAATAAATCCGTTTTATGGTGTAAAAGATGTATTTTTCCCTAACTAATCATCCTAACATTGTTCTACATGCAATTTCCTCATAAAATTATAAATCTCTACATCCAATTAAATGGGTTTTTATCATTCTCCAAGAACAATGAAATTCTTTAAATTTCCTAAAATTTCCTACGCATGGAAGAAGCATTCTTTACAAAATATGTAATTAAACCACTTGCCTTATGTGTATCTCTGGATTTGATGAAGAATTGATGAGTTTCTCTCTCTCTCTCTCTGCAGAATTCTCCTCTCTTCTCTCTCTACAAGCCTTCTTCTCCAAAGTGCTAATGGTGGCTAGGGTTTGCCTTAGGAAATTTTGGAACAATTCTAATAACCCCCGTAGCCCATTAAGTCCTAAGATGTGGTTAGTGGGTTTAGTGGGCAATTACCAAGTCAGCTTTTTAATTCCCAATTTTCGTAGGTTTTAATTCCCAAAAATTCAAAATTACCAAACTACCCTTATAAGTTGCCGGCATTACCTAAAAATGCCCTGGGACCCAAACTAAACCCCCGGCTAGTGTTTTCTGACTATTTCGACCCTTTCGGACGCGTTGGCACACTCAAAACGACCATACGGTTTATAGAAATAAAATTCACTTTTTAATTAAATAAATATATTCCTGACGCGACTGTCACACGCGTCTCAACAAAATTTCCAAATTGTCGTATTTCAATCTCACGACAAGTTTCATAGTTCAATATTTATATATAGCCATATATACTCATTAATATCAAATACTAACTCGCATCTCGCTAGTATTTTTATCCGGATTAATTTCCAATTAATACACATTTAATTCAATTAATCCCATAAATAAATATCACAAAAATACGGGGTATTACATACTTCCCCCCTAATAACTGAATTTCGTCCCGAAATTCGGAACTAGAAAGTACCTGGTAAGAACAACTATGGATATCGTTCGTGCATCTCATCCTCGCGCTCCCATGTGGACTCCTCGACATTATGATGTCGCCACTGAACACGTACTAATGGAACTATCTTTTACCGCAGTTTCCGCTCACTTCGGTCCAAAATAGCAATCGGCCCCTCCTCGTATGAGCTATCAGGCTGGAGACCGATGTCCTCCAAAGCAATATGAGAATGAGCCAAATCGTCTCTAAGATATTTCCTTAGTGAGGAAATATGAAATACATCGTGAATCCGATGCAAATGCTCCGGTAACCCAAGTCTATACGCAATCGGTCCAATCCGCTCAATAATAGGAAATGGTCCCACATATCTCGGTGCCAACTTCCCTTTCTTCCCAAAACGCATAATCCCCTTCATAGGAGATACTCTGAGAAAATCCTGGTCCCCCACTTGGAACTCCCTGAAGAACATCTTCGCATCAGCATAGCTCTTCTGTCGATCCTGAGCTACCCGAATGCGACTCCGAATCAATGCTATCCTCGCCGAAGTATCCTGAATCACTTTCGGCAGAAGTAGTTTGTTGTCCCCCACCTCCAACCAACATGCTGGGGAACGACAAGGTCTACCGTACAATGCTTCAAATGGAGCCATGCCAATGGTGAACTGGTAGGAGTTATTATAAACAAACTCCACCAGTGGAAGATACTGCTCCCATCCACCCTCGAAATCAATGATGCACATACGCAACATGTCCTCCAACATCTGGTTTGTATTCTCGGTTTGCCCATCGGTCTGCGGGTGATACGTCATACTCAATCACAATTCCGTGCCCATGGCCTCCTGAAAACTTTCCCAAAACCGTGAAACAAATATCTTGTCTCGGTCAGACACGATATTTAGGGGCACACCGTGAAGTCTCACTATCTCTATAATAAACAGCTGGGCATACTGTCCCGTAGTGTAGTCTGTCCTTACGGGTAGAAAATGAGCGACTTTGGTCAACCTATCCACAATTACCCAAATGGAGTCGTGACCTCTCTGTGACGTAGGCAACCCCGTGATAAAGTCCATGGAGATGCTCTCCCACATCCACATTGGGACCTCCAACGGCTATAGAAGTCCTGCCGGTCTCTGATGATCCACTTTTACTAGCTGACAAGTGGCGCATTTTGAAACAAACACGGCAATATCTTTCTTCACCCCGCTCCACCAATACTGTCGTCTCATGTCTTGGTACATTTTGTCCCCACCGGGATGTACCGCGCACCGTGAGCCGTGCGACTCTGCCATCACCTCGTGCCGCAATTCCTCCCCTTCCGGAACTACCAATCTCCCATTGAAGCGTAATCCCCCGTCTGAGCTAACGGTATAGGACCCGGCTCCCTTTGCTAGTAATCAAACTATCTGCTCCTGACAGAACGAGTCATTTGCCTGTGCCTTTACCACCTTCGTGACAATCTGCGGCGTAACAGTCATCACAGACATGAATGATCGGGCCATTGCATCCTGGTGTCCCAACTCCTTCCACTTGGCCTTCCACACCCCTGCCACCTCATCTAATGGCCTACGGCTGAATGCGTCTACTACCACGTTAGCCTTCCCCGGGTGATACTGGATATTGAACTGATAATCCTTCACGAACTCAATCCACCTCCGTTGCCGCATATTCAACTCCTTCTGTGTGAATAGGTACTGTAAGGACTTGTGATCCGTGAACAACCGAATTTTCTCCCTCAAAAGGTAATGTCTTCATATCCGAAGGGAAAATACAACTTCCGCCAACTCCAAGTCATAAGTGGGGTAATTCTTCTCGTGAGACTTAAGCTTACAGGAAGCATAAGCTATGGCTTGACTCTCCTGCTGTAATACATATCCAAGTCCTTGTAAGGATGCATCGGTGTAGACTAGATACTCAACTCCTGGTCTCGACAATGCTAACACAGGTGCTGAGGTCAACTTGTCCTTCAACTCATCAAATGCCAACTGACAAGCATCACTCCAGATGAATGGCACACCCTTACGAGTCAGATGTGTCAAAAGGACCCGCTATCTTCGAAAATCCCCGAATGAACCTCCTGTAGTATCCTGCTAGGCCCAAGAAACTACGAATCTTCGTTGGTGTCGTGGGCTATCCCCACTACCTCACCGCGGATACTTTCCCCGGATCAACAGATATCCCCCGGTCGGAAAAAATATGCCCCAAAAACTGGACTTCCTTCAGCCAAAACCCGCACTTCTCATACTTTGCATACAGCTCGTTCTGATGTAGCGTCTGCAAAACTTGCCTCAAATGCTCGGCGTGCTCCTCCTTTGTCTGGGAGTAAACCGGAATATCATCAATGAAGACAATGACAAACTGATCTAGGAAATCTCTGAACACCCTATTCATCAAGTCCATAAACACGGCTGGAGCATTGGTCAAACCAAAAGGCATAACCCGAAACTCGTAAGAACCATATCTTGTTAAGAACACAGTCTTTGAGACATCCTCATCCCTGATACGCAACTGATGGTATCCCGATCTCAAATCAATCTTTGAGAAGAAAGAAGCTCCTCTCAACTGGTCGAAGAAGTCATTGATTCGAGGCAACGAATACTTATTCTGTATCGTGACCTTAATCAACTCTCGGTAATCCACACACAACCTCAGTGAACCATCTTTCTTCTTCATGAACAACACAAGGGCACCCCACGGTGAAGTACTCCTCCGTATAAACCCCTGACCCAACAACTGCTCAATCTGATCTCGTAGCTCTCGCATCTCTGCCGGAGCCATACGGTACGGTGCGCGTGCTATAGGTCTCGTATCTGGCAATAAGTCTATGACAAAGTCTATTTCTCGACTGGGAGGTAGGCCTGGTATCTCCTGAAACACATCGGAATACTCCCTGACAATTGGGATGGAATCTAAAGGAATCACAACCTCCTTAGAGGTATCCTCCTCTATGTAGTAAAAATGAGCGGTCGAGCCTCCCTCTGGGCGAGGCATCGCCACTACAAACATCTCTTGCCCCGGAATGGCAAAAACAATGCTCCCACCAAAGCAATCAATCATGGATCTATAATCCGCGAGCCAATCCATACCGATAATCACATCGTGCACATGCATATCTAATACCAACATGTCTGCAGGTAATACCAAACTACCAATCTCTACCCCCACTCCCCGGCATATAAAGAAAATAAGCGACCCACTCCCCAATGGCGAGTCTACACACATCACTGTGCTCTCTGCTGTGGCTAACAACCCTAAGGCTTTCGCAAAATGTGTATCTATAAAACAATGTGTTGCCCCCGTATCAAACAAAACCCGACCCATAGTACCATGGATAGGAAACATACCCTCAATCGTGGGTGGTGCCTATGGAGCTGCTGCCTAGTGGACGTTATAGACACGTCAATACTGTAACTGCCCCTGCTGCACAGGAACTGCTGGAATGGCTGGTAGTGCTGGCACCTGGGCTGGAGCTGGGAGGGAAGGTGGAAAAAGTGGCCTCTGTGGATCATGTCGAGCACCCTGATGCTACTGTGGGGCCCTGCCCCTATCAGGACAGTCCTGGCATTTATGGCCAGTCTTACCACAAACGAAACACTTCCCCGGGAAGTTCCCCCCTCTTTCTGCCTGCTGCCCCCGGCCCTGGTGGCCGTTACCGTTCCTCCACTGGCCCTGCTGAAACTGTTGTTGACCATTCTGACCCTGCTTGTTATGATGGCCGTTCAGACCCTGATGGCCCTGTCGGAAACCTCCCTGTCCGTGCCTGAAATTTCCCGTTCTGAACCTCTTATGATCCCCCTGCTGGGAACCCTGATCACCCTGCCTCTTCCCCTAAACAGATTGTGCCCCACTGGTACCATTTCCCCCAGCCCTGCCCTGATGGCTGGACTCTCCTGACCTCTTGCCTTCAGCCATGTGAAAGCGATGATCCTGGCAGTGTAACAGTGCAGCGTCACCACATCAGAATAAGTGGCTAACGAGAGGCTCCCTAACAAGTGCTGACGAATCCTCCATGTCAACCCATCCGTAAATTTCTGTATCTTCTTCTCCTCTGTTGGTATCTCATCCGGAACAATGTTCATAAGATCAGTGAATTCGGCCTCATACTCAGCCATAGTCTTACCCTCCTGCTTGAGGCTCATCAACTTCCTCCTCATCTCCGTGTGAACAGCTGACGGAAAGTACTTGCTGTCAAACCACACCCAAAACTCCTGGATAGTGAGAGTATCTCTCTTCTCCACGGTGGTAATAGACTCCCACCACTGCAGTGCAGACCCCACTAGCTTAAAGGTAGCTAGTATCTGCTTCTGGACATCAGTGCACTCATACATCTTCAGGTGCCGCTGAATGTTCTTCCTCCACTGACTCGAAACCACAACATCGGATCTACTTGCGAACTCCGGTGGGTGTGCTTTCTGAAAAGCATCACGTACACGTTCCCAAGCATACGGGAATGCATGTGTCTGAACTGGCGCGGCTACTGGCACTTGAGGTGGTGCCTGCTGAACTACTTCTAGTGCGGCATTTACCGCCTGGGCCACAATGGCTGCAGTATCAGCGGCATTCATCGTTCCCTGAACTGGTGCGGGCTGTGGTTCTGGCGTTGCATCCCTGGGAATCCTTTGTGCACGTCGTGGAGGCATTCTGAAACAAGAATAAAGTTTATGAGTTCGCAGTTATAAACTCAAAATAGCTGAAGAACGTAGCATATACAAAAGAATACAACAGTCCTAAAATATAGGGCTCTACTTCAAAGAAAGCTCAGCGGAAACATAATGAGTCGTACAGATCCTAAAGGACACTAGAACCTGATGCTCTGATACCACCTGTGACACCCCGACTAATTAAGTACCGGGTAGCTACTCCTTTATTAAATCAATACAAAATGTCAAGTTGGTTCAAATAATAGCATCACTGTCGAAAACATTTTAAAGATTACTAACCACCTAGTATTTAAAAAGTAAGTTGCCAAATTTTAAATTAAGTCTGATTAACATCCAATAAAAGAATAATGGAAGAACAACATAATCCATTCACCATAACGAAGTAATGAAATAACCAACAAATAATAATAAGTCCGGAGGAAAACTCCTCACAACAATCCCACAACTGAAAATAATGTAACAAGTCTAAATCCTGAGTTAATTACATGCCATAAGTCTGAATAACTGAAATAAGTGAAATGCCTCTAAAAGAAATGGGCGACATTCCCTACAACTAATAAATACTGAATATCGAATCAAGATAGATGAAGCGTCTACAAGCAAAGTCCTGTAACTTCCACAAACAGCTACATCTCGTCACTTGAATGAGGATCCTGAGCATGGTGTCCTTGTGGCTGGGCACCTAAAATGGTTTTTACAAAAATAGATTTGAAAGCAAATGGGTCAGAACCCGAAAGTGGAAATCATTTTAAAAACAGCAAGTGTTTTAATAACATTAAAACATTAAATGCAAAATACATGTTAGGACGTGCACTCACATGAAATTCTCACCTCTCGACTACATGTGCACTCCTAACGAACCGTACCCATCTAAATGACATACATATCTAACCAAACCGTAATAAGTTCTACCCCTTACTACACGATTCCCATATTACATTCTAGCGTTATCAATTAAATAGAGGGTTTTACTTAAACTCAGGTTCTCAATTAGTAATACAATTCACTATCGGTTAACCCGTTATGTTTTCTCAAAACATTACCATAATTATATTCACAATACCAACATGAAAGTTCCCATTAATTAAGTGTATATTATTCACGTCATAAATATACAATACAAGCACCCCGAGACTAAGCTGCGGTGCACACATACTCTGCTATCCATCCCGGTACCTCACGTACATAAGGATAACGCATTCCGAATCTCTCAGGAATCGTTCTCAGATAACAACAATCACAAATAATGGAGGCGAACATAGTCACATCACATGGGTCACGCACATACCTGCGCTCCCACGATCAGCAGACTTATTAACATCCCAATAAGTCCTTCTCTGACCTATGTTCATCGAGGTACCAGTCTAAATCCGGGCAACACAAGGATTAGAGGGCCCTAAGCGAACGCAAACCTCCCGTGATAACAAGTATGGTAGGTATGTCATACACATAAAATCAATACATATACTAAGTATGCACACATCTTAGTAATCACCATATTTTATTTGTAGTACACTTCTCATTCTCGTACCTACGATTAATGTTACACAATTTACATATTCCCGGATGGTACAATTATACAAGCCATTAATCGTTCTCACGTTGTAATAGACACTCACGTCCTAATCCATAATTTCCATTTGGTTCGAATCACACTTCTAGGTTTTATTCCTCTATATATCTCAAATATACCAAATATACTAATTAATCATCAAGTAAGTGTTATCTCTACATATACACAAGGTATTGGGACACTCGGGATCAAAACAGGCTAAAAAGCCTAAACTGTCAGCTCGTTAGAAGTCTCGTTCGAATGAGGCTGTTCGAACGAGAGTTCGTTCGAATGAACTGGGTATCTAACGAGATCTCGTTCGAACGAAAGGCATCGAACGAACATTCAACTCCTTAGAAGGAAAACTGTCCACTCGTTAGAAGCTCGTTCGAACGAGCTCGTTCGAACGAGCTCGTTCGAACGACCTGGGTAGGTCTTCTAACGAGGAACCAGTTTCGAGCCCAGAAATTCCTTAACTCGTTTTTCCAAATTTTCCACACCTCTAATCTCCTCTAAACATCAAACCAACAATTTTACTTGGGTTCTAATCAATCCCAAATATACTTAGGTCATATATTAACGTATTTAGTGGGATTAATTCATCCTAAATCTCACCCAAATATTAAATCTCCACATCTTCTTCCCCAATCTCAAGAACATGAACCCTAGAAATTAAATTCATCCATAGGCAATAATAAATCCGTTTTTATGGTGTAAAAGATGTATTTTTCCCTGACTAATCATCCTAACATTGTTCTACATGCAATTTCCTCATAAAATTATAAATCTCTACATCCAATTAAATGGGTTTTTATCATTTTCCATGAATAATGAAATTCTGTAAATTTCCTAAAATTTCCTACGCATGGAAGAAGCATTCTTTGCAAAATATGTAATTAAACCACTTGACTTATGTGTATCTCTGGATTTGATGACGAATTGATGAGTTTCTCTCTCTCTCTCTGCAGAATTCTCCTCTCTTCTCTCTCTACAAGCCTTCTTCTCCAAGGTGCTAATGGTGGCTAGGGTTTGCCTTAGGAAATTTTGGAACAATTCTAATAACCCCCGTAGCCCATTAAGTCCTAAGATGTGGTTAGTGGGTTTAGTGGGCAATTACCAAGTCAGCTTTTTAATTCCCAATTTTCGTAGGTTTTAATTCCCAAAAATTCAAAATTATCAAACTACCCTTATACGTTGCCGGCATTGCATAAAAATGCCCCGGGACCCAAACTAAACCCCTGGCTAGTGTTTTCTGACTATTTCGACCCTTCCGGACGCGTTGGCACACTCAAAATGACCATACGATTTATAGAAATAAAATTCACTTTTTAATTAAAATAAATATATTCCTGACGCGACTGTCACACGCGTCTCAACAAAATTTCCAAATTGCCGTATTTCAATCGCGCGACAAGTTTCATAGTTCTATATTTATATATAGCCATATATACTCATTAATATCAAATACTAACTCGCATCTCGCTAGTATTTTTATCCGGATTAATTTCCAATTAATACACATTTAATTCAATTAATCCCATAAATAAATATCACAAAAATACGGGGTATTACAGGCCCGACCCAAAAACATGAATTGACACCCCTATGTGTACGTGGGTGGAATGGTGGTGTGTTTGTTTCCTCTCAAATGGGCTTATATATACATGATAATTGTGTAAGTCAGAATCAATTTTTTTTAATACAAAGATTAAGAGGCACTTCCCTACTTTCTACTTATTTGGTCCAAACTCTATCCAGGAAGTAGCAATTGTAAACATTGGGATTAAAGCATTGAGTGTGGGATTATAGCATAATATAATCATTCCCATGATGAGTGTGTTACTTTGGAACATTATAGTAAAAAAATTTCTTATCTTAATTTTAGCGTAAAAGTAAGGTATTATTTCTCATGAGTCAAGCTGTTAATTTCCCCAATATATGTTGCTCATGCCAATTTTTATAGCTTTGTTTTCCCAAATCACATTCAAGACTCGTCGAATCCATCAAATGGAAATAAATTATGGCTCGGGATATCATATCACTTCTTATCGTTGCACTATCAAATGCCATTTTTGAATGTTGAAGATAGAGGAACACAACGTTGTTGAATCTTGACCTTATATGTTTGTCATACGAAATTTGAACATATATCTTCATATGAGAGCCTAACGCTCTAACGATGAACTTATATATTGAATAAAAATGAAAGGATTGTTGCTCTAATATCCTATGGTTGATTGGTATAGAAAAGTTTTTGACCCACATTGTGGTTCGAGTAAACATTTGAATTTTGGCAAAAAAATATAGGATTCAAAGTCATATCTCAAACCTGTAATTTCCAGGAAAAACTGTACTCAACAAATTTGAAATATGACCCAAAGCAGTTTCTATTGGGAATCCTCCCCACTTATAGTGTGCTAATGTAGTTTTTAATGATGGAAGCTTGTACCTACTAAAGAATTATTCCACTGCATACTCTAAGATGTAAATGGGAATCTCACATAATTCTAAATACCAAGAATTATAGGCTGCTTTATATCATTTTATCAACAAGTGATCTGTTTGTGATCATTAGTGATAATTCATTACAAATACTTGTTTGGTTTGTGATGATAATTCATTAGTTATTCCTCAATACAGTTTGCGATCATCCCCATACCCTCTCTTATACATTCTGAATATGAACCAAATTAAAGGTCCCGAGTTCTTTTTGATCATCTCATCGCTTTTTAACATTGATTCTCCTCTCCCTTTAGTTCATTTTTTTGCATAGTCTATCAAAAACCAAGCAAGGTTTTTCCGAGTTTGTGGTTTCCAAAGTAGGGATTTTTTTGAGATTGTGTAACCAAAGTCACTTTTGTTGTGTATATTGGTTTTCATAATTGACTTTTGCTATGTACTAATCAGATGATTTTGTATGCACTGATAATTCAACATATATGTGGATGTCATTTGGATGCACAAGTAAGCCGCTAGTATATATAAATGATTGATAATATACATTACAAAAATATCGCGTATCGACATACTCTACAATTTGTTTTCATCGTCATTGCAATTTGTAATCCTTCATCTCTACATTACAAATTGCAATGATGATGAAAACAAAAATAAATTATGGATTTGAGTTGCAGAATCGTTGTTCTTAAGGTGTTATTCGTCCCCAGTCATAACAATGTTTGCTAACGTTTAATGGCAAATTAACTCCAAGATACAACATGTCCAATGTATTCTTCTTTTAGCAATATTGAATAATTCACTAAGAATACTCTAAAACTAATAAGAAATTTAATAGAGAAGATGGAATTTTCCAGATTCTGATTATGCACAATATGGTGTTTTTGGAACTTATTTATAGCCCAGATGGTGTCTTTTAATTAATAGACATTAATCCAAAATGTGCATAAAAGTGGTCGTCCGATCATGTGCTTTCAGCCTCGATTGTCCAAATCATATTTGAATGATGGGGCAATCCAACGATCCCACACTGGATCAATGCAAAAAATTTGACCGCCGAGATCGCACCGTTTCGGTGTATATGCTCTTGATCGTGTGTGATAAATACCATACCTTTTATCTTGTTGACTTTCACATAAACTAAAGACTTTTTACTCCTCGCGACCTTTAAAATGGAAAATCTAAAGCGCCCAACGATCCAAATAAGTATTACACTTTCATAATCTCAACTCGGTGCTAATTGTTTATTACTACGAGTGTTTTTATATTCTGATTTTTTTAAATTATAAATTCCAAACATTTATAACACATTCCAAATTTTACAAAAAATATTTCGAAATTTCCTCGTTTCGGAAATTTATTCCGATTTTGTCAAAAATTTCCAATTTGGGTAAAAAATGATTTCCAAACAAAATTAACTGAAATGAAAATTGAAATATATATTTTTGGTGAAACTTTTTGGAAAATTTTATGAAAACCCATATTTCTACAATATAAACACGCTCAATATCTTTTTACCAATGGGAGATATGTTAAGTACAGTGGAAAATATTTTTTCACTGACTTTCTAAAATAGATTTTGCTGAAGCACACATCTTACTAACTAGTAACAAGTAAAAAAAACTTTCAATTTACTTAAAAAACTCACATCAGATGTGATTCTCACCGAAAACAGCAAAATTTATTAGCTACAATTTTGAGATGAGTTCCTAATACTCTATAGTTCACCATCGTGGAACATGGTTCGTTGATCATGTCCAAAAAAGGAAAATGGACCCTTAATTTGAGAGAACCCAAAAAGGAATAATGAACTCTTCATTTAGGAAGGATCTAGTATTAGGAACTCAATAATAGCATGAACATATGCTCCCAAATGGTATTCAATGAGCAATTGAAAAACATGAATACCAGTGCCTTTTATATTTATTGTTCTAAAGGTGTTGACACGTTTTGCCCAACGGTTTATTAATAATTTCAATAATTCAATAAAATTAGTTCAATATAACACACTAAGTTTTAACCAACTACTCATTTACCAATTTTCATAATTACATCACCTTCTTAATAAAACTCAACCCTAAAGAAAAATCAAATGTAACAAATATCTCACTATAATTTACGAGAACACAACCACACTCCCATATTGAGCATACACAATTATCAACCCATTTACTTCAAGTATGTACAAACTAACACCACATCAATTATAACAATCCTAATGAAAGGAATTCAAGATTATAATTTTCATTGTCTTTTTTTTTTCTCTTGGAATTATTATGAGTCAACATTAAATTCATGTATTCACCCATAAACCCATTTAAAAGACTAATTAGAATATTTATAATATGCAATAATATATCCCCAATACACGGACACAAATAGATACGTGCAACAAATATACTTTCAATCACATCTTTTGCCATGACTATAGATAAGATCTTCAAGCTTATCTAAATTTTGAAGCAAGTTCCATAAAGCTTGAAACCGAAAGCTATGGAATGTGACCTCAAGATAAGTTAAATTAGGAAACATGGGGACAGTTTGAGGTCAATTTCTAAGAGCCTGCAAACAATATATGACATGTGAGTTATAATAACAATTAGCTAGTTTTAGTAGAGCACTCTAGTATATCAAAAAACTAGCAAATTAGCTCCATAGTGAAACTTGCTAATGATAGAATCTTAACATTAAAGACCCTGTTAAGGATTAGAGATAAAAACTCGTAATAATTATCAGTAAAAATATGCACTTGATGGAGGTTAACATCAATGACTGCTTCAACTAAAGAGGAAATTTTTTCCAGTGATATGACAATAGACCTACAATCCGTGAGTTCAAAGTATTCAAGCGTCGGGGCATTTATCTTAAGACTGAACTCGATAGTTCCATAATAATCTACATTAAAATCTATTATAAGTCTTTTCAATCCCGGAATGCATATATTGAATGCCACCACCTCATTAGTATAACTTCTCTCTACGATTAGTTCTTCAAGAACCGGGTGGGTAGAGAGAAGCTTGTGGTCACAATCTTCATGTTCATATTTAACTCAAAGGAGATGAAGGATCTTAAGACTAGGAAAACTAACTGAGCCTGTAGATACGTTGATATATAGATCACCACCGAGTTTTAAAACCATAAGAGTATTACATGTGAAAAGGCTCTGAGGCAACAGATCGACAAGTTCATCTCGATAACTAGTAAGGAAGAGATCCAACCCTTGAACACCACGTTCTATCACATCAAAAATTTAAGTATTAAGGTAAAGCTCGTCATACACCTGACCACATTTCAGAAAGAACTTATGTATGTATGGTGGCTTAAGAAGGCGCAAAACCTTGTCAACAAAAAAAGAAAATTCATATTTCCCTTCTCATATTCATCAGCCTTTTCATCGTTAAAGTAAAGATTGGTAATGAAGTTAAGAGTAACTTCCATCTTATTAATAAAATGCCTATTCCAATCACATGCTTTGTTCGAAGGAATAAGAGGATGTGACAAAGTAATGAGTCTGATAAAGTGTTGACCCTATCAATGACACTGATATAATCTTCTAAAGTTGAAACCTTCAAGAGCTTTGACATTGTTGAGTTATCCTTAAAGATCTCTCCAATTAACTGGATAACAAAGTTCTAGTATCAAGAAAAATTTACCTATCCATAAAGAGCTGAAATTAATATAAAAAAGTAAGATACTATTTCTAGATGAAGATGATTCAGGTCCAAAATTCAAGCTATTAACATCCCCCACAAAGTAGAATAGCAAACACGAAAATATATGTTCATATCAAAGGTCCTAACTTAAAACATGTCCAAAGATACTAAATAAGCATGTCCTGATCCATATATATCATTCCCTTTACGGACAAGATCAAGACACTTATGTGCGGTCATTCTAAAAGACCTTTTTTATGTACTTATTCTTAAAAAATAAAAAAGGGTCCGTCCTAATGTACTCATTTTTAAATATTATATCATAGGTTCATTTTTATGTACTCATTCCTAAAAATAAAAGATAGGCAACCTTTTATGTACTCATTTCCAAAATTGAAAAGAGGGAACTTTTTTATCTACTCATATCAAAAAATTAAAAATACCGTCATTTTATATACTCATTTCAAGACCAAGAGGACTTAAACATTGGGGACCAATACAAAACATATAAACATAAAAAGAGGTGAATATACATACAATAAGAAAGTGAAATAATCACCACGGAAATATGAAACACATATGAAAGAATAGAGAGTTGAGACATTCGCACTTTGTAAAGACTAAGGTGGGCAATTTACGTCATGCCATAAAAAGTGATTAGGGATTTGCTTACGAGTAATATTAAGGAGACCTTCAAATTAGACCCTCAAATCAAAACTGTTGAGTTATCGATCACACAGTCGTGGGTGAGTGATATTCACATGAGGCCCATTTCAAAAACCAACAAATGTGTGCTTGACAACTCAAGAGGTTTAATTTTAGGGTCTAATTTGAAGGTCTCCCTAGAATTACTGCTTAGGAAATTGCACCCTTTAAAACCAATTTTACTTCTTCCTACTTAATTATTGAAGTTGGGTTCTCTTATAAAAACAAGGTCGTTTGACTAGACTTTAACTAACCTAAAATTAAATATTAACACCTCATTCACTTATAGAGAAAACATATTGAACAGCGATACAAAAAGGAGGTGAAATGGAGAGTACATGCGCAAATTGGTGTCATGAGAAGTGGAGATGATTTGAAGACTTTTAACCCTAATCTAGATTAAAAACTTACTGTAACGGAATATCCCTCATCAATGTGATTTTATTTGATTAAAAACTTCATGTAACGGAATATCCCTCATCAATGTGATTTTATTTTGCAAAACTTTCTCGACGAATTTCAAAAAATGAGGTAATAATAGTGTAATGCGTCAATTTCATTTCGATTGTATGCCATTGTTTATTAATTACTTAGGCAGGCCTTAAAGTGTGGTCGTTCTTTTTATTAAACCCTCAAAGCAACTTTTGTGCATACTGAGTCCTTACATGTCGGTCCCTTCCGTCAATTATCGTTCTCTTCCCAGATTAATAACAATTGCCTCTATTTTCAAACTTATCGAAATATTCTCTGGAAACACACTTGACCCTTCACAGAAAACATACATTTCATCATCAACGTCGTACAAACATATTACCTAACGAGTCATGTTAGCTCTACGAAGACCTCTCTCCACAACTACAGAGCCCCCTTCCTCTACTTTTTACAGCCCACAAAACCACTTTCGAAACCAAAAGAATGAGGCGACTCATCTATGGACATCGTGCCACCCATTAATCAACACCTAACCCCATCGCCTCCCTATGCAACTTCTAGATCTGAAACTCCACCGTGAAGAGTGCACCCAACCCATTTAAATTGCAACAAAGCCCACCATAATCCCAAATCCTAAATTATGTGTTTCAAGTGAAGATTCCAGTGGGATTGAAGCGACACAACATTGTCCCTTAATTCATGAAGATAATGACTAAGAATTGACTATAAGATCCGATTGATTGTTTTTAAGGGAAACTTTAGATGAACCACCTCCTACCCCGCCTCGAGACCGCGCTTTATCTTTTTTTAAGCTTTTTATTCTTTTGTTCATATAAAAACAGTTTTTTTTTTAATAAAAAAATTGTTTTTATATTAAAAAAAATACTTTTCTTATTAATATAAAAAAATGTTTTTTTATTAAAATTAAACAACTTTTAATTAAAATTAAAAAAATATATTTTTCATAAATAAAGAAAATTATGTTATTAATAAAAAATAATAAAATGATTTATTTTCAATAAAAAATATCGCGATTAATTAGTGTATCATTCCCGGACCCAAATCATTTATTGAATGTGGGTCCGCGCCAGCGACACTAATTAATTGCGATATTTTTTCATAAAAAAATATCGCGATTAATTAGTGCCGCTGGCGCGGACCCACATTCAACAAATGATTTGGGTCCGCGCCAACGACACTAATTAATCTCCTAGTGTCGTTGGCGTGGACCCACATTTTCGGACCAAATCATTTGTTGAATGTGGGTCCACGCCAGTGACACTAATTAATCGCAATATTTTTTCAATAAAAAATATCATGACATGGAGGTGAGGTGGTTTAACGATGCCGGATATCCTAAATTATGATATCAATCTAGAATGGGCATATAAAATTATGGTTTAAAGATGATGCATGACTTGGAGGTGAGGTGGCAATTTGAAGTAATAAGAGGTGAGGGTCACCATGACCCTATTTTGATGAGGATTCAACGAATTTGAACTTATTCTCTATAATATATTTTTTGAAAAACCCTTTCGCAATTCTTATTCAACCACCCACCCCACCGCCACTACACAACCCCATCAGCCACCTTAATAAATTTTTATTCTCTTTAGACGAGGGTTAACAAATTTTACGCACTTAACTTCATTACTACAATTAATTAATCATTTATTCAAGGGCACAACAATAATTTCATAATTTTTGGGTATCCCACTCTTTTTTTCACAAAATTTCAATTATCCTTCAAAAAGTGCAACTTATTAGCAGACGCGTGTTCAAGAGTTGTACATTATACCATTACCCCAAAATCTATAACGATAAGGGCGAAGGTGAAAATTGAAAGGAAACCATAATATGAGAACAAACAAGGCCCACCTCCAAGAAAAGAGTTTCAGACGTTATCCAAAAAACTTACTTTGTATATCCTCGTGTTATATATATACTTCTTTGATAAATTTACCAAACTAAAATTTAAAATAGAGTTTTGACGCTTATGACCCTGATATACGTAATTTTATTTTTGTCCCTGAACTACAAATCTAACAAATTCAGCGGCTAAATTATTCAAGTCAAACTAATTCAATCCCTTTGTTAATTAAATCGTTAAACTTAACGACTGAAATTGTTCAAAGGTTAAAATACATATAATTTTTAGTTCAATTAAGTGTTGTGCCATTGCGATGAAACGTATAGAATTATTAGTCCTATCTTAAAACATGTTTATTGCAAAGCCCATTGCATGTGTTTTTATTAGGTAAGTTATCAAAAATACACTTTGTATGGTAGCCACTTAATAAAAAGTTACGAAATTCATGTAATTAGGATGACAAGCCTCGTGTCCAATATCATTTTGGATTCAACGATCAGCTCAATTACGGAATGTAAAAGATTTCTTTCGCAATTTTCTAAAATCTGTAGATTATATCAGATCTTCTTATGTTACACAACTCTTCTTCATTTTCAAATTTCACAAGTCTTTTAGGGTTCTTATTATTTGAGTATTGAGAATTCAATCTTGCTTAACATGTTAATGATGGGCGACGATTGTGTTACGTGTTTCGTCAAGCATGATAAATTAATTACTACCATAATGATATTTGTAGCGTGTTCATGCGAGGTTTTTAATGAAAAATACGTGTGAAATGGGAAAAGTTGAGATCAATGTCATTTTATATGAGTTATGAAATATCTGGTAATTCATGTTTTATGCTGGATGATGAGATTGATATGAACACCATGCCTGTGTGTGTGTGTGTGTATATATATATATTGCTCTGATACATACTTCCCGCACAAATAAAAATCCATATTCTACAAGCCTCCCTACTTTTTCTCCATGCTCACACGTTCTCTCTCCTCCGTGGCTATTTTATAAACTACATATCAATATTTATAATAGTATAATGCTAGGGAGACTTGCATGGGGACACGTCAAAGCCTACTCTTTTTCAGGGGGAATGTCAAAGTATCCTCAAATTGTTTATGAGGCAAACTTTTTTTTCTTTTAAAAAATATTAGGAGCATTATAGTACCACTAGATAGACTAGAGTAACAACAAATTATTCTAGCAAGTCTTATAAGTTGTACCAAATACTGTCATGTGAAAGGTATTTCAAACCTTTTGATAAAAAAATAAATCACGCCAAAAGAAATAGAAAAAAATAACTCACGGTAAAAAAAGAAAAAAATAGTATGTTTGAAAGTGAATGTCTCATATGCCTCCTCTGAAAATACACGTTCAGAAGTAAAAAAAAAATTGCTGACATTCTTAAATGTGAATTTTTGTTAAAAAAAAATCCAAACATACTAAATTCATTTTTCAGTGCGCAAAATAATTGTACCAAAAAAAAATTTTGAAGAATAAAAATTTGTCCAAACATATTCGTCGCATATTCATTTTCATCTTCACCCGTTAAATCTATAAAAAAAACATGAAATGTTAAAATAAATTACAAATTTAATGAACTAATGGGAGTTACAAATTATAAATAGTTATTAAGTCCCATTCTAGATCCACATTACTCGTCATAATTTTTTTCCTATAAATGCATCTCCATAAATATCATCGCCTTCATTGTTCCATCCATAAAATATATAAGAAACATATGTAAAATAAAATAAGTGATGATATTTAGTAATTGAAAAAATATAAAAATTTACCTCTTGTTTAACAATGGACAATTTATTTTGTCCTGTGATTGACCACTTCGTCCACATCCATGATAATGCCGACCTTGAACCTTTTCATTTTCCTTCCCTCTTTGCAATATGTGTTTCTCACATCTTATGAGATTCTCTCTAATATTGTAAGAGTTAATTTTCCTCTTATGAGCTTCTCTCTTTTCAACTGAGGTGAAATAGCACTCTCGTGCTGCCACCTGATCACCATTAAGTTCCTCTACTCCATAAAGCGTTAGGCATTTCATCATTTTGTGTGCAGTGGAAGGTGATGCTTCTAATTATTTCATATATAACCTACCCAAAGTGATATTATAAGCCGAGAAAACGTTCTCATCCATAACGAAGAAGTAAATTTTTTATGTCCAAACATCTCGGCCATGTCCCTATGGCAACATCCAACTTAATAATTCTAAATGGGTGGACTTTTTCTCCACTAAACGTAATCAAAGGATAATGGTACGGGAAAATCCTTTCCTTATTAAGTTTTAGTACTTTGAATTAGTCCCAAAACATCACATCAGCCGAGCTACCACCATCTACTAGGATATGAGATACATTATAACCATGTACTCGCAAGAACATAGAAAGAGGGTCGTCACGAGGGGACAAAATTCCCTTGAATTCCTATCTTGAGAACCCAGCTACAAGACTTTCAATGTCCACTGTCTTTAATTTGTTTGGTTTCTCTACGTATACTGCCAAGTTTACATTTATTCTTTTCGGCACGACCTTAGCTTCGATGACATGCGCCTTCCTATCTACTAGCTCAATTCCTCTACCCGTTATCCCCCTAAACATCATATTGAGATCAAATGAGATCATGCACAGGTTGCCTTTGACTTCCCCCGACTTTGCTGGGAGATCATAAATTCTTCCTATTTATTTCCCTTAATTTAGAGGCTTTTATGACCACGTGTGGTGCAATTAAAGTGGATTGATCTCATATCATTTCTATTGACATCCTCTAACAAGTACACCAAGTTTCATGTATTTCAATTAAATTTTTCAGGTATTTCATGCACGTGAAGAAAAGAGAGAAATCGAAATAAACATCGAAAAGAAAAAAAGAAAAGTTAAGGGTAGCAACGTAGTTGTGCAATTAGAATTCGGATGAAGAACATAAGAGTCAAAGACCTCGACCTCATGAGCACATAGGAAGAAACGACATCCAAATCCGAGGCCTGGTCGAGAAGATATGAAGATATGAAAATGAGAAGAAATTAAGGAAGAAAAGATAGTTTTTCCAGGTCCGAACTGGTTTGGATATAAGCGAACCGATTTGCTGGTGATTGCAAATTTGGCCTCTCTACTGGAATTTCAAATCGGTTCCCCTTTCTTTTAAGGGCCAAATCGAACCGATTCATCGGCATCTGATCAAATTAATCTTTTCCACTTAAAAGAAATAAGATTTGTGCAAGGTTGAAACACTTGTAAAAATGGGGTATTATTCTTCTTTTAGTATCCTAGGTATCTAAAAGCTAATTTTGACCTTCAATTCATGCACTAAAATTCTCCATTGTTGATTAAATTCTCAAGGTTTTAAGTAATAAGTTTGTATTCTCTTTCTTGTTCTTGCGTGTTCTTTATATTTAGATGTTTGTTTATTTTCCTGGGATTCTATAACTCTCATGCATGATTAGTAATAGTTTAATTATGGTTTCCAAAGCTTGCAACGTTAGATTTTTATTTATTTCCCACGTAGTTATGTCCGACTAAGTTTTGAGAGGGTTGGGGTACATGAACCCAACCTAGGTATTACGAATGAATTTAAAAGTGAATAAAATGTAATTAACAATTCAAAGGTTTGAACTTTATCAAAATAAAGGTTGTAGGTCTTTTAATTCCATTTTCTCTTGGTAACTGGAATGTTTAAGGGTGCAATTGGCATTTTGGTAATTTATCAACCTCCTCAAATGCAATTTTTGATTTAATATTGTGAGGTGTAGAATTCGAATATGTCGAATACTTAGAGAGTATTTGATGTTTCTTTGAATTGAGAATTAGGTTTTTGAAGATTTTATGTTCTACGTAATCATTGACAGTTTGGGGGAGTGTACCCTAACTCCATTTTCTCATATTTATTTAAAACTCGTTTTGTTCTTCTAGCATATGTAATTCGTTACGAATTGAATTGAATTTCATTAGTCATTAGGTAAGTCACAAATCATCATCATTTCCTTTCTTTCTCTGAGCCAATCACTACACCAAAACTGTCGACTGGTCACGGCCAAAATCCCTGACCAAAGCTGTGGGTCGCGGACTTGGGCCGTGACCACTTTCGTGGGTCGCGGCCCAAGTCCGTGACCAAAAAATGGTCACGGTCGAGAGGGGTCACGACAGATGGTCGCGGACTTAGGGTGTGACACATGTTGTGACGGGTCGCGGCCCTGATCCGTGACAAATTGGTCGCGGCCAAAGTCCGCGACACACGACTGTGACAAAAAAATAAAAATTGGTCGCGGCCCTGATCCTTGATCCACAACCGTGACAAATTGGTCGCGACCAAAGTCCGCGACCCACGAACGTGACAAAAAAATTAAAAAAATATCGTCGCGGCCCTGATCCGTGACCCACAACCGTGACGAAAAAAATGGTCGCGGACTTTGGCCGCGAACATTTTTATACCTGATGAAAAAATAAAAATGGTCATGGACAAAGTCCATAACCATATTTAACTACAATTTTAAAAAAAAAAAAAAATTTGGTCCAATCCTAAAATTGGGGGTCTGGTGAGTGCACCATCTGTTGCTACGTGTAGCGTTTGACGCGTACGAGGTGTTACAAATATTTATTATTGGCAAAACAATAAAAAAATCACAAATTGCGAATCGAGAACGTTGTTAATAAAAAAAATATACATACAAAGTTTAAAAATTACACGTCTTAATAATTCACAGACCAAAAAAAAATTGGGCAGAGTTTCCTCTATTTTTTAGACATTCCAAAACCTGTAAATGTAAAACCTACTTATTATAAAGCCCGCGCGACTATAAAATTCAACAATCAAATTATAAAAGCCCGCACGACCATAAAACTAAACAATAAAAGCCCGCACGGGTGTAACACAAAAATCAAAATCCTGAATGTCCACAACCTATAAACAATCTTCATGCTGTAGACCATTGTCTCCATCGTTTGTTCCGCGTGCAAAAATCCTACAAATGATGGGATACATAAAAAAAATATCAGTAACCAAGTAGTTTTACAAAAAAATCAATCAAGCAGAAAAATTGCATATATGAGTTAAAATTATCAGTAACAAAGTAGAAATATGCAAATTACCGTCGTATTCTCAAATCAGGAGTCCCGCGGCTACGGGGTCAATTCCTATGAGTTACATTGGTCCCGTGGGAGGTGTTGGTGCCACCCACGGGGACGTTCGGGGGCTGTTTCGGGTTTTGACCCTCTAACGCCATGTTTTTAAGCCTAAGTCTAGAAATATGAAAATTACCATTGTATTCAAAAATCGGGAGTGCCGCGACTGCGGGGTTAGTTCCTACGAGTTACATTGGTCCCATGGGAGGTGTTGGTGCCACCCACGGGGACGTTCGGGGGATGTTTAGGGTTTTCACCCTCTAACGACATGTTTTTAAGCCTAAGTCTAGAAATATGAAAATTACCGTCGTATTCTCAAACCGGGAGTCCCGCGGCTGCGGGGTCAGTTCCTACGAGTTACATTGGTTCCGTGGGAGGTGTTGGTCCACCCAAGGGGACGTTCGGGGGCTATTTCGGGTTTTCACCCTCTAACGCCATGCTTTGCTTAAGTCTAGAAATATGCAAATTATCGTCGTACTCTCAAACCGGGAGTCCCACGACTGCGGGGTCAGTTCCTACCAGTTACATTGGTCCCGTGGGAGGTTTTGGTGCCACCCACGGGGACGTTCGAGGGCTGTTTTGGGTTTTCACCCTCTAACGCCATGTTTTTAAGCCTAAGTCTAGAAATATGCAAATTACACTCGTATTCTCAAACCGGGAGTCCCGCGGCTGCGGGGTCAGTTCCTACGAGTTACATTGGTTCCGTGGGAGGTGTTGGTGCCACCCACGGGGACATTCGGTGGCAGTTTCGAGTTCTCACCCTCTAACGCCATGTTTTTAAGCCTAAGTCTAGAAATTTCCAAATTACAGTCGAATTCCCAAACCGGGAGACCCGCGGCTACGGGGTCAGTTCCTACGAGTTACATTGGTCTCGTGGGAGGTGTTGGTGCCACCCACGGGGACGTTCGGGGGCTGTTTCGGGTTTTCACCCTCTAATGCCATGTTTTTAAGCCTAAGTCTAAAAATATGCAAATTACCATCATATTCTAAAACCGGGAGTCCCGCGACTGCGGGGCCAGTTCCTACGAGTTACATTGGCCCCGTGGGAGGTGTTGGTGCCACCCGCGGGTACGTTCGGGGTCTATTTCGGGTATTCACCCTCTAACGCCATGTTTTTAAGCTTAAGTCTAGAAATATGCAACTTACCGTCGTATTCTCAAAACGGGAGTCCCGCGGTTGCGGGGTCAGTTCCTACGAGTTACATTGGTCCCGTGGGAGGTGTTGGTGCCACCCACGAGGACGTTCAGGGGCTGTTTCGAGATCTCACCCTCTAACGCCATGTTTTTAAGCCTAAGTCTAGAAATTTGTAAATTACAGTCGTATTCCCAAACCGGGAGCCCCGCGGCTGCGGGGTCAGTTCCTACGAGTTACATTGGTCCCGTGGGAGGTGTTGGTGCCACCCACAGGGACCTTCGGGGGCTTTTTTGGGTTTTCACCCACTAACGCCATGTTTTTAAGCCTAAGTCTAGAAATATGAAAATTACCATCGTATTCTAAAACCGGGAGTCCCGCGACTGCGGGGTCAGTTCCTACGAGTTACATTGGTCCCGTGGGAGGTGTTGGTGCCACCCACAGGTACGTTCGGGGGCTGTTTTGGGTTTTCACCCTCTAACGCCATGTTTTTAAGCCTAAGTCTAGAAATATTCAAATTACCATTGTATTCTAAAACCGGGAGTCCCGCGACTGCGGGGTCAGTTCCTACGAGTTACATTGGTCCCGTGGGAGGTGTTGGTGCCACCCGCGGGTACGTTCGGGGGCTGTTTCGAGTTTTCACCCTCTAACGCCATGTTTTTAAGCCTAAGTCTAAAAATATGCAAATTACCGTCGTATTCTCAAACCGGGAGTCCCGCGGCTACGGGGTCAGTTCCTACGAGTTACATGGGTCCCGTGGGAGGTGTTGGTGCCACCCACGGGGATGTTCGGGGGCTGTTTCGAGATCTCACCCTTTAACGCCATGTCTTGCTTAAGTTTAGAAATATGCAAATTACCGTCGTATTCTCAAACCAGGAGTCCCGCGGCTGCGGGGTCAGTTCCTACGAGTCACATTGGTCCCGTGGGAGGTGTTGGTACCACCCACGGGGACGTTCGGGGCCTGTTTCGGGTTTTCACCCTCTAACGCCATGTTTTTAAGCCTAAGTCTAGAAATATGCAGATTACCGTCGTATTCTCAAATCGGGAATCCCGCGGCTGCGGGGTCAGTTCCTACGAGTTACATTGGTCCCATGGGAGGTGTTGGTGCCACCCACGGGGACGTTCGGTGGCTGTTTCGAGTTCTCACCCTCTAACGCCATGTTTTTAAGCCATGGTGCCACCCACGGTGACGTTCCAGTTCTCACCCTCTAACGTCAGTTCTTACCCTCTAACGCCATGGTGCCACCCACGGGCATATATATGCACTGCATATATATATATATATGTAGATGCAATTGCATATATAGGCAACACTGCCCTGCCCCGCCCCGTCCCGCGCCCTGCCCCATCGCCTCCCCCCTTTCCCACTCACACACGCACACACGCGCACATAAACACACACACAAACATGTATACACTGGCATATCTGTTAAGTTTTTCGATTGGGGGTTTCATGTTGCTGCCAAACATGTTTTATTTCAAACACGCACACATGCGCCCCCTGCCCATCCCCTCCCCCCTTCCCCACTCGCACACACGCACACATACAAACATGCACACACGCACACACGCACCCCCTGCCCATCCCCTCCCCCCTTTCCCACTCACACGCACACGCGCACACACACAAACATGCACACACGTACACACACAAGCCAGGAGCTCCGGGACTACACGGTCGGTTCCTACGATTTACATTTGTCCCGTGCGAGATGTTCGTGACTCTTGCGGGACCGTTTTGTGGGTGTTTTACGTTTTCACCCTTCGATGGCATCTTTTTTATTCTCAAGTCTAACATTTTGCAAATCTACGCCGTATACTCAAATCGGGATCCTTGTGACTACCCGTTTGGTTCCTACTATTAACATTGATCCCGTGCGAGGTGTTCGTGACTCTTACGGTACCGTTTTGTGGCTTTTTTACGTTTTCACCCTTCTAAGGCATGCTTTTATGCTTTAGTCTAATTTTTTGCAAATTTATGTCGTACACTACAACCGGGAGCGCCGTGACTCCGCGGTTGGTTCCTACGAGTTATATTGGTCCCGTTCGAGGTGTTCATGACTCTAATGGGACCGTTTTAAGGTTGTTTTACATTTTCACCCTTTGATGGCATGCAAGTCTAATTTTTTGCTAATTTACGTCGTACACTCAACTCGAAAGACCCGTTACTACGCGGTCGGTTCCTACGAGTCACATTGGTCCCGTGCGAGGTGTTCGTGACACTTACGGGACCATTTTGTGCTTATTGTACATTTTCACCCTTCGATGGCATGTTTTTATGCTCAAGTCTATTTTTTTGCAAATTTACGTCGTACACTCTAACCGGGAGCCCCATGTCTACGCGGTCGATTTCTATGAGTTACATTAATCCCGTGCGAGGTGTTCGTGACTCTTATCGGACCATTTTATGACTATTTTATGTTTTCATCCTTCGATGGCATGTTTTTATGCTTAAGTCTAACTTTTTACAAATTTACGTCATACACTCAAACCGGGAGCCCTGTGACTACGCGGTCGGTTCCAACGAGTCACATTAGTCCCGTGCGAGGGGTTCATGACTCTTACGGGACCGTTTTAAGGTTGTTTTATGTTTTCACCCTTCAATGGCATGTTTTTATGCTTAAGTTTATTTTTTTTCAAATTTACGTCATAAACTCAAATCGGGAGCGCCGTGACTACACGGTCAGTTCCTGCGATTTACATTGGTCCCGTGCGAGGTGTTTGTGACTCTTACGGGACTGTTTTGTGGCTATTTTACATTTTCAGCATTCGAGGGCATGTTTTTATGCTTAAGTCTAATTTTTTGTAAATTTACGTCGTACAATCAAACCGGGAGCGCCTTAAACCTAGAAAGTGGCAATCCGTTGGATAATGACTTCTTTTTCTAGTGTTCACCCTAACTATTCTTTGTTCAAAGTTATGTTCTCCCCCCCCCCCCCCCCCACTGGAAGTGACAAGAAACAAATGCGCCAACAATACCCAAGCTATAGGGGGCACAAAAAACTTAAATGAAAACATATCTATTCTAAACAAAAGAACCGATATATCACCTAACATTTGCACAAATAGCGGCACATTACACTTAAAAGTAGGTGAAATTCATAAATTAATGTAAAGTGCTAATACAATGTCAATATCATAATAGGATACAAATAAGATTGATGAGGATTAAATAATATTTTGATACTCAATCTTCCTCTAACTCAACTAAAAGATCCTTCAAATTAGGGTTGTCATCAAGAGCTGACTAGAACTCTTTTGGAGCCTTTAATGCCTCTACTTCAGTAGTCATACCCTTTGGTGCATGCACAACAATAGATCAATTTCCATCGTTTATGCACTTCGAGTAGAATACCTTCTTTACATTCTGAAAGGCACAAATAAAAGGCTCGTCGACTATGCGGTCTTTAGTCTTCATCTTTGATAAATCTACCATAATAAGTTTGGAGTCGGGATCAACTTTGCAAGCATTCGTTGTATCCTCCACCTTTACCCAATCACAATAGAATACGGTTTCTGTGAAATCCAAGTAATCAAGTTCTAGGATTTGTTGAATTATCCGATAATAGGTTAGCACCGTATTCTTTGGATTTTTATCACTTTTGCTAGCGATACAGGTGGTCAAGGCGGATATTGATATTTCACTGTTTTGCGTCAAAAGCTTTTCCTCATATGGATATGAAATGAAATCAAAACCGTTGGTGCGGAATTTCGTAAACTCTTTTGAACGAAAACTAGGACCTTTTGCTAGGCGTGCAAGTCTGGAAGAGACATCAACTCTTTTTAGAAGCTGCATTTATTAATGAATTTGTATTAGGGCATGTTTTTACCACACATGAATAAATAACCGCACACATAAGATGTGAAAAGTATGTCTTTTGACACCCATGCCCTAAAGTCAGTTGTCGTCCAATTTCTCCTTTGATTTTGGATAATTTCGTTCTCGTACTTCCTATCGAAAAATTATCGAGTTTAGATCATAAAATAAAAAATACATGCCAGTCGTGAGACTTGCACTGTTTCAAGTCATTTGCTTGGCAGCTTACTACCCTACGTAAATTACCAGAATAACCGGTTGGAGTCTTCAAGTTGAACAACGTGTCTAAGATGATCTTCTTCTCACTAGTAGTCAAAGTGAAAGTAGTCGGGGGGATAGAAATTCTTCCTGTCGTTGGATCATTTTTTAACCACAGTCTCTTCTTTATTTTCATATCCTGTAGATCTCGGCTGGCACGCTCTCCATATTTGGAATGAGATCCACCCAGACATGTTCCTATCAAATGTTCTGCAACATTCTTCTCTGTGTGCATCACATCAATTATATGCCTTACACAATGATCTTTCCAATACGTCAAATAAAAAATATTGATCGCCTGGACCATGGCTTCGCTTTACTAGGGTCATTCGGATCCTCCCTAGCTTTACGCTTCAGGTTTACAAACTGGGGGTGTTTGCCTACGTACCTATTCCCGCAGTTGTAGCCACCGCCTTCTCCTCAATTTTCTGACCAGAAAGTCGAATAGGTGTCGTTCTTCGCTCATGACCGACAGGCAAAAAGTTAGACTTGTCGTTCCTAAAAGGGTGACTGGTCGGCAGAAATCTACGATGACCCCTGTAACTCAACTTACCACTATGTTTTAACCAACAAGCTTCAGTTTCCTCCCCACATATGGGACATCCATAATAACCATGAACATTACAACCGGACAAGGTCCCGTAAGCAGGAAGATCGTTGATCGCCCACATCACCATTGCTTTAAGTGTGAACTCTTCACCCTTATGAGAATCGAACGCCGCCACGCCTTTATCCCAGAACTATTTAAGTTCTTCGATTAATGGTGCTAAGAATATATCAATATCATCACTGGGAGCCTTCGGCCCGGGTATCAACAGAGATAACAATGTGAACTCCTTTCTCATGCATAATGTCGGAGTAAGACTTAAAGGTGCCATAAGAACTGGCCAATAACTCTGACTAGTACTTAAATTTCCGAAAGGGTTAAACCCATCGGTTGGGATTGCAAGACGAACGTTGCGCGGTTCCTTTGCAAATTCATGGTGTTGTGCATTTAAAATTTGCTAGATGAGTGAATCAACCGCATGACGCATCAAATTCCAACCCCCCTCGCATCGAGCATGCCATGTCATGGCCTCCGCTATCCACGGTACAGTAAAAAAAGTTTTAACCTTGGCCCAAGTGGAAAATACTTCAAAACCTTTTGTGGGACTTGAGAGAACTTGCAATTTTTTGCATGTTTGCCATTTCCATTCTCACAAACCATATATCTAGGCTCACTGCATACAGGACATTCATCCTTCTCTTCGTGCTCATTCTGGTACAATATGCAATCATACTTGCAAGCATGAATAGATATGTATTTCAAACCTAAACCCTTCAAACTCTTCTTAATGGTAGGATAATTGTCTGGTAACATGTTCTCTTTTGGGAGAATTTCTTTAACCCACTTAAGAATTCCGGTTATGCTGTTTCCAGACAAACCAAATTGACTGTTCAAATTATGCAAACCAATCATTGCATATAATACCGAGTGATCTTCATCGCAATATTTATACAACGGTCTAGCCACATCGGCTTTCAACCGTATGTATTCCCGATCTCCTAGTAGTTCAGCATCAATTTGTTCATTTACTTGGTTATAATGCGCATTATTTGTATCCATAGGTTGGTGGTTTTGTTGGTTGTGGAGTCCGTAAGAATCATCAATTAAGTCAGTCAATGGATGATGTGTTGGTGAATCATGTACCACTTTTACTCCTTGAGGTTTCATTACACGGTCGGCTCCCGGTAATTCTTCTGGAACATAAGGTACAACTTTTTCACCATGGTATGTCCATATTATATAGTCTTGACAGATTCCCCACTTTAGTAAATGCAACTCAACAACTTCCAATGAATTATATTTTCCGTTAATACAATGAGTGCACGGACACGGAATCTTCTCACTTTTAAGATTTTTGGAAGCGTATTTAATAAATTCATAAACACCCTTTACATGATTAATTGATATCCGGTTAGTCTCTCCCATCCACTCTTTGTATTGTGGGAAATCCATGTAATAATCTTCAAATTTCAGTCATGTGGTAATAGGTTAAAAAATATTATTACAACTGAAACAAAAAGAATATTCTTACGACTGAAACAAAAAAAATATCATTCCAAACAAAACAAAACCAATATTCTTACAACTGAAACAAAAAAAATATCATTCCAACTGAAGCAAAACCAATATTCTTACAACTAAAACAAAAAAAAAATTATTACAACTGAAACGAAAGAAAATATTATTAAATCTTGGCCAACAGATAAAGTTTCCAAGTAATAAAAGATTTTGCATAATTCCTCAATTCCATCCCATCCCCGCTGTTAATGTACACAGGTACATCTCCGCAGCCGTTGTATATTTCATCGACCATTATTTTAGCCTCACCCTTATCCAAAGGTCGGTGATGTACTAGAGTTCCAGGAACCCTGGAGATGAGTATGCACACGTCAACAACATCGAATTGCTCATGTCCTTGATATAGTACTCTTCGCCATAGTCACTGTGAGTTATTGATGATGATCTGAGCCCCGTGATTGGCGGAGGTGTATGGGGGGGAATGTTGGAGGATGAGTCATTTGAGAGGGGAATGGTGGAGGGGAAGGATGTGTGAAACCTTGAGTAGGAGTAGGGTAAGGGTAACCTTGAGGAGGCATTGGGGGCCTATAACTTTCCCTCATATTCACAAGTTTCCCAATTTGATTTGTTAATAATCCAAGGTAATTTTTAATCTCATGGACATCCCCATCGGTCTTCAACTGGTGGTCCTTTTGGGATGAGATACAATTCTTGACCGAAGAAAGCTCATCCACAAGAGGTACAATGTGTTGAAGTTTTTTTTTTGGCATATGTGAGACAACACCTCTCTTCCTCCCCCTTTTGTACTTTCCAAAGGTCTTAGTCAAGGCATCATTTTCAAGGTCAAAGTCATCAGTAGGGATCGAATCTGATTGATTGCTGATGGCCTCTATTGATTCCAGTGTCTTAGCCAAGTGTAACGGGAATTTATTATCTTTGTCCCGTCGAGCATGAAGGAATAAGTTGGATCGATTTGGGTTATTACTGGCATCTGGTCCATCTTTTGTCCTACTCTCCCATTCATTCTTCAAATCCTCATATGATTTGGATCCCAGCCTATGGATATCAATTTTTTGTGCCCTATTTTTTTTGTTTTGCTCCCTTTGGACCAACTTTTTTTCCTTCGCCTCATTCTCCAAAATCTTATTCCACTGATCCACCGGCATTTCAACATTGGGAGGCACTTTCACTTTCAAAGACAAAATATCTGAGCTCGCTGCCTCTTTCGAGAAATGTTTCTTCCGAAGGTTTCTCCTGTATGTTCTCAAACCTTCAGCAACCCAAGATAGAACCTTATTCTTGGAACGGTCAGGAAATGAGAAATTCTTGCAAAGTTGGTCATGTATGTCATCTTTGACAGCTTGATCAACGAGGTTCCAATTGTCTGGTCCACCGACTCCCACGTTCATTTTTCCCAGCGACAAACACCGGATTTAAAGTTTAGCATGTCATTCCTATCACCCATCGGGTTATTCCCAAGAAGGGAGAAGCCAATAGGCTTCTTTTCATTTGAGCGGGTGGCATCATGAGTGTTGGATGGGGGAGTTAAAGCAACGGGATTGTTGGATTGGGGCGTAGAAGCACTTGGAGTTGGACTTGGTGAGGAGTGAACCATTGGTGGAGTTGTGAATTGCTCATCCATTGGTGTTGAGAATTCGGGTTCTGCACGAGATGGTGAACCTCGTTGTGGTGTCACATCGGCACTTGGTACCCTTGGGTTGTTTCCTCTCGACATTATCTACAAAAATTAAAAAATATAAGTGACTAAATAATTATAGTAATATGAAATTATAACTAATTAATCAAGCTTAATTAGTTTTATATATATAGATAGATAGATACCTTTTCAAAGTAAGACTTTAGAATAAGTTCAATGTGTCTGATCTCCATCCATTCGGTATTAGTTTTTAAGAACCTATGAATTTTTGCACGTGGCCAACTAGAAGGAAGTGTATCCATGATTGATGTGTATATGTCAGTGACATGAACTCGGAATCCCCTATTTCTACACTTGTTGGCAAGATTCAATTTTACGTGGATGTGGCGCGAGACATCACAGTCTATGTCAATGCCCTCTGTACGCAGTTGTATCCATAACGAGTGGATTTTTTTTCCCGCCTTCTCTAACAACGTAACCAAGGTCAGGGCTATGTCGGGATTACGTGTGTGAAATATATTTTGTATAACGTCATCCCAGTTTTCTGGTAGAGAAAATAAAATACGATCGAACAAGTAATCTTGCTGGATATCAAATCCATGATTTACAAGGTAGTTATATTGTTCGATCTTTTTATTTCTGTACCTATAAATAGGAGTACCCTCTATATGACGCACGTTAATAAAAGAGTTATGTGTGCAGTATAATTGCAACCTCTCCCACTCTTGTTGACAGTATTTTTCACCGTGCCTCATTTTTCTTGAGAAAAGTATACGAGGGCATGAATACGAGTCCTACTATTAAGGTTTAGGTTTGAAAGTTATGAGAGTTTAAACATACATATGCACATAAATAATTTGTTCATAATTACACACATAAACATACATATACACATAAATCTATACACAATTTATTTGTTGGCCCAAGTCCGCGACCCACTGGGTATGACAAAAAATGCACATTAATCGTAAGATATGTGATATACTTTTTCATAGGCAAATCAAAAGCACGCCCAACAACTTTAATAACATATACATTTATCGACACTAGTATCAATTCAATAAATTCAACATTGTATCCAACAACCAAGCCAACAATATCTCACTATAGTAATGTGCACACGTGTTTGCGACTCGTATGTAAAAAAAATCATTTAATTATATTTTCTCAAAAAAACAAACAAGACAAACATATTTTGTCGAAAAAAATACACACATATACAATCTTGGGTTTATTGACATAATCTGTACATACACACACATACAATCTAGGGTTTATTGACATAATATATACATACACACATACTATTTAAGGTTTACTAAACCCTAATATTTTTTTTGACATAAATCTATACATACACATACATACAATCTATACATACACACACATACACACATACAAACACAAATCTATACATACATACACAAAAATTAGGGCTTTAGATAGAAATCACGAAATCCAAATGAATCAATACATACCAACTGAAATCGATTAGCCAAATGCAAATCCAACTGAAATCCAAATGCAAATCCAACTGAAATCCCCCCTAAATCGCAGGAGCTCGAAATCGCACGAACCCTAACAGCAAACGAAGTCGCACGTAATAAATGAGAAGCTGGGAATATTTCTTTTTAAGACCAGACTATGGTCACGGCCTAGACCCGTGACCCGATGTTCGCGACCCATTAATGACCATGAGGCTGGCAATTTCAATCTGGTCACGGCCTAGAGCCGTGACCCATTACTGACTGGGGCAATGGCGATTCAACTTAGTCACGGCCAAGAGCCGTGACCCATGCGCGCGACCCTTTACTCACTGGCAGGACAATGGCGATTTTGATTTGGTCACGGCTTAGGGCCGTGACCCATAATGCGTGACCCCTTTCCAGCAGCCTTGGTGTTTGAATGATGTATGGTCATGGCCTACAACCGTGACCCATACCAACAAATGGTCACGGCCCTAAGCCATGACTCTTAATGTGTGTGTTTTATGCTTCGTCGCGCCTTTGGTCACGGCCCAAGTTCGTGACCCATCCGCGACCAGTTTGGAGGGAATTTTGGCACCAAATTGGTCATGACCTGGTCACAGTCCAAGTCCGTGACCCATCCGCGACCAGTTTGTAGGGAGTTTTGGCGCCAAGCTGGTCACGATCTGGTCACGGCCCAAGTCCGTGACCCATTATGGTCAGGGATTTAGTCCGTGACAACTTTCAGAGCATGGATAATTTAGTGTGGTAATAAAATTGGTCACGCCAAATATTGAGTGGGTCACGGCCAAAGTCTGCGACCAGCTGGTCGCGGACTTGGACCGTGACCCACTGGGCGTGACCATTCGCAGGATTTGATGTAGTGGATCATAAGGTTGATGGTTCTTTCTATTCATCGTGATGTTCTGCGTCCTATTCCCTGTGTTCGATACCCAACTTGCTCGAATTATTACTTTTGCGACCGACTTACACTTGAGTCGATATAAGAATGCACTAGAGACACTTTTAAAGTCGCGTCAAGTTTTTGCCGTCGTTGTCGGGGATTAGGTAGACATTTAGGTTATGTCGAATTAATCTCAATTTTGACTATGATTCTTAAAAACCCCCAAAACTCTAAAAATCAAAAATCCAAAACACTACAAAAAAATAAAAAGACAAAAATATAAAACCTTTCTAGTCCTTACATTCAAAATCCTCAACCAACTCCTCAATCTACTAGAACAAAAATTCACGAAAATATTATAGTTGAGTACAATCCCGATAGCCCACATACACATCGCGTTCCACAATTTTGGGTTCCACCTCCTACACTTCCCAAATCCATTACGAGTCACACTTTAACTCACACTTTTAGGGAATTAAGTGAGGATATTATGTCAATTGGAGAGAGCACGATGTTCGACCATGCTAGTTATGGTAAGAGTGAGGGTGAGATGTCGTATCGTCCCATGAGAGACCTCTTATATCTCGAGTGAACCGTCACTTCAGGATTCATTTTACTCCCATATAATGCGGGACAATTCCACATTCGTAATGGGATGATTCAAATTCTTCCCATGTTCCATGGTATGGATTCGGAAAAACCATACCTCCACATCATTGAGTTCGAAGAGGCATGTAAAACATTTAGCGATCAATGGTGCACTCAAGACGTCATTCGCCTCAAACTTTTTCCTTTCTCTTTAAAGGATAAAGCCAAAACCTGGTTATGGTATTTATCACTGAACTCAATTGGATTGTAAAGGGACATGCAAGTCAAGTTTCTCCTGAAATTCTTTCCTTGACATCGAACGAATTCCATTAAAGCTCAAATTTAAACGTTTAAACAATAATAAAATAAACAATTTGATCGATGTTGGGAGCATTTCAATGAGTTAGTTAACACATGCCCCCGTCGTGGTTTTTATAAGTATCGACTCATCTCTTTCTTCCACCATGGGATAAGTATAACTTCTAAACAACTCGTTGAGACCATGTACGAGGGAGAATTCTTTGGGATAGACGCGAATGATGCAGAGGCCCATTTTAAGTATGTCGCTGAGACTACTCAAGCGTGGAACACATCCGATCCTAACACCCAAACCCGGGCTCAACAAACATCCATAGATCCTTCTGCGTCTGAAATTTATCAATTGGACAAACAAGCTGAGTTGAAACTTTAAATAAACCAAATTGCTAAAAGATTGGAAGATGTAGTCTAATCGCAGGCAAGAGAAACACCCGGATCCACTTGAGCATTGAGAGAGAAGGTGTGTGCGATTTATGAGGCGGGACATTCAACGGAGGAATTCTCGACAATACCCGCCTACAAAGTCATACTTCAAGAGGAAGTGGAAGCGGTAGGATTGTTTAATGGAAATTTTAATGCCCCTCACAGGAATTCTTACAACCCTTCGTGGAGGAACCATCCCGATTTTAGTTATGGGAAACAACATGTTGCATTGAATCCGAATTCACACATTGCCCCTCCTCCACCACCACCTCCGCATTCCCAACAAACCCCACACATGCAAGCACCCCTTATGTAACCCCACCGTTGTGAACTCTAGAGGATACATGGAATTAATTTATGAAAGCTCAAGCGGCAAACAATGCTCAAACTTTCCGAATGCTTGCCCAAATAAACGCGAACATTTCTAAATTGCAATCATCCTTAAGTATCTAAGAGAAGGGCAAGTTTTAGGCCCAAGGCCAAAGACCTCCCCAAGGTCAACCTAGTGTTAGATTTACGCCCGATGATCATCAAGAGCAATGTCAAGATGTTACCACTCTACATAGTGGGAGATTTGTTGATTTATCACCTCCCCCACATGACGAACCTAAAGAAAAGGAGGTTTCCCCTAGCATAAAAGAGGCCGAAGATGCCCCCTTAAATAAAAGTGAAAATGAGGACACCACTAGGACCGAAATCATAGTGAAACCGCCCACGGCTATGCCTTTACCTCAATGATTGGTTCCACCTGCTAAAGGGCCCTCCCGTGAAGATGTGCTAGATGTACTTAAGAAAGTAAAGACAAATTTACCTTCTCTCGAGGCAATAAAGGAAATTCGCGCCTATGCTAAATTCTTTAAAGATTTATTGACCGTGAAATGAAGGCTAAAGGTTAAAAATAATGTTTTCCTAGCACAAAATGTGAGCTCCATTGAATTAAATTACCTCCCACTAAAGTTTAAATATTCGGGTGGACTCACCATTTCGTGCATCATTGGACAGAACCGCATCAAGAAAGACTTAATAGATTTAGGGGTGAGTGTTAACATTATCCCTTACTCTGTCTATAGGCAATTAGATTTAGGGGACCTTAAGCCCATTAAGATCACTCTCTAGCTCGTGGATCGCACCGTGAAGATACCTTGAGGGAATATCGAGGACGTGATAGTCCAAGTGGAAACTTTCTACTTACTTGTAGATTTTGTCATTTGGGACACGGAGCCCTCCATTCCCTCGAATACTCATGTTCCCATCATCTTTGGATGCCCATTCTTAGCTACGGCTAATGGATTAATTAATACTTGAAATATGAAAATACAACTCACATTCGGGAACATGACCCTTGAGACAAATATCTTCAACATCACTAAGAAAGTGGGCGATGAGGATAAGTTTCACGAGGTGGATCTTATTGAGGATGTAGTAGAAGAACACTTTGAGGGAAATTTTAAAGGAGATTCATTAGGAGCGTGTACTATATTGGGTAGTGAGAGTGACAGGACGTACAATGACTTCGAGAGGGGTTAGGAGAGTTGAGATCACTCTTAGACGATAGAGCATCGGATGAGGACATTGGAGATGTTAATTAGGTTTCTAGATTTGAGTAACTACCACTGAGGGAGTTGCGCATGATTCTCTTCGGTAAAAAATTTCCTACCCTCAAACGCAAAATATACTTATTTGGGAGACGATGATACATTTCCTGTTATTGTCTCATTGAGCCTAGATAAAGAGAAAGAGGGTAAATTCCTAACGATTGTGAGGAAGCACCGGAGTGCTTTTGGATGGAGCATTGCATATTTGAAGGGTATAAGTCCTCTCATTTGTACCCATAAAATCCACCTCGAGGAGGACGCAAAGCCTTTGAGGGAGACGCAAAGGCGATTGAACCCCACGATGAAAGATGTTGTGAGAGAGGAGATTATTAAGCTATTTGATGCATGCATTATTTACCCCATCACAGATAGCAAGTGGGTGAGTCCTATCCAAGTCTTCGCTAAGAAGTCAGTAATGACTGTGGTCGAGAATGTTAAGCGTGAGATAATTCCCCAACGCACCACCACCGAGTGGCGCATTTTCATTAACTACTAAAAGCTCAATGCCGGCACGAGAAAATATCATTTACCCTTACCATTTATTGACCAAATGATAGATCGAGTAGCGGGACACCCATTCTATTGCTTCCTTGATAGCTATTTCGGATATAACCAAACTGAGGTAGATGTGCTTGATCAACCAAAGATGACATTTACATGTCTTTTTGGCACGTTTGTCTACAAACATAAGCCCTTTGGATTATATAACTCACCTGCAACCTTTCAAAGGTGAATGCTTAGTCTCTTTAGCAATATGGTAGAAAGGGGCCTTGAGGTTTTCATGGATGACTTTAGTGTCTTCAGCCCCTTTTTTGACCTTTGCCTTGCTAATCTTAAAAAAGTGTTAGCCTTTTGTGTGGAAAATAACTTGGTACTAAATTGGGAGAAGTTCCATTTCATGGTTACCGAAGGAATAGTTCTTTGCCACATAGTATCGTCCAAAGGTATTTAGGTATATATGGTGAAAGTAGATGTCAAAGTCGATATTCCCCCTTTCCTAAGTAACTAAAGGACGTGCGCTCTTTCTTGGGCCATGTGGATTTTTATCGGAGCTTTATTAAGGACTTTAGCGCCATCGCTAGACCCTTGAGTAACATACTTGTGAAAGATGCCCCCTTTGAGTAGAATGAGTCATGCACAGTGATTTTGAAACATTGAAAAGCATGCTCGTGTTTGCTCCCATTATGCAAGCTCCGAATTGGTCCCTTCCACTCGAGCTTATATGTGATGCGAGTGATTATGATACATGGGATGTTTTGGGCCAAAGAAAAGATAAAAAGTCCCATGTATTCTAATATGCTAGTCGGACATCAACTGACCCATAACTCAATTACTCCATCACAGGGAAAGAATTACTAGCCGTAGTTTTTGCCCTAGACAAACTCTGCTCTTATCTCATTGGTTCGCCAATAGTATGCTTTACCGACCATGCGGATCTTAAGTACATCCTCTCCAAAAAGGATGCTAAACCACATCTCATAAGGTGGATCCCACTCCTACAAGAGTTCAATCTCTCCATAAAATATAAGAAATGAGTAGAAAACATCGTAGTCGACCATTTATCCCGACTTTCAACCAACGTACCTCGTAATGAAATACCCATAAATGAATATTTTTCGGATAAGCAATTATTTTCCACTTTTTCTCTCCCATGGTTTGAGGATATAGTGAATTACCATCTCACGGGGGTCATCCCTCCGATTGGACACCACAAGAGAGAAAGAAGTTCCTAATGTGGTCACGCACATTTTTCTATGATGATCCCTATTTGTTCAATTATTGTGCGAGCTAAATCATCTGAAGATGTTTACCGGATGACGACATACCTAGAGTCATTCCTTTATGTCATACGAAAGCTTGTGGAGGCCACTTTTTGACGAATAAGACGTCCGCTAAGATTCTTCAAAGAGGTATCTATTGGCCCACAATTTACTGGGATGCTAGCGCTTATTATAAATCTTGCGATAGATGTCAAAGGACGGTAGACATTACACAGCGAGATATGATTCCATTGAACCCTATTAATGTCATTGAGATATTTGATTGTTGGGTCATTGACTTTATAGGTCCTTTTGCTTCCTCTTTTGGTTTCCTATACATCCTTGTCGCGGTAGACTATGCGTCGAAATGGGTTGAGGCCATAACTACAAAGACAAATGACATCAAAGTGGTGATAAAGTTCTTACGAGAACACATACTCTCTCACTTCGGAGCTCCGAAGTCAATCATTAGAGATAATGGCAAACACTTTTGCAATAGGCCAATTGAAAAAATCGTGAGAAAGTATGGGGCCATTCACATGGTTAGGATGACTTATTACCACTAAACAAATGGGCAAGCCGAGTTAGTAAATCATAAGATCAAGAACATTTCGGAAAAGACCATCGATCCTAATCGGAAGGATTGGTCTCTCCATTTGAACATGCACTATGGGCTTACTGAACCACGTACAAGAACCCCCTCGATATGTACCCTTTTTGCTTTGTGTATGGAAAGCCTTTCTATAACCCCGTGGAGCTAGAGAACAAGGCCCATAGGGCAATCAAGAGGTTGTATTACAACATGGATAAGGTTGGGGAAGCTCGCAAGCTTCAATTGAATGAGTTGGAAGAAATACGCAACGATGTGTATGAGAGTGCCAAAATATCCAAAGAAAGAATCAGACTCGCCTATGAGAGAATTGTCCGTAAAAAGGAGTTTCATTTAGGTCAAAAGGTACTTCTATACAACTCACGTTTACACTTATTTCCCAATAAGTTATGTTCGCAGTGGACCGTCCCATTCATTGTGAGAGAAGTGCTTCCTCATGGAGCCATCGAATTAGAATATCCTAAGGGGTACACAAGTTTAAGGTGAATGGACAACTACTAAAGCCACATCTCGAGGCGAACGTTGTGGAAGTCGACACAATTTGGTTGTCAATTCCCATTTACGGGGTAGAGTAAACTTTAAAAAAGTGGTTTTTGCACCCCTGATGCATATGGGGTGATTCTTGCGTGTCATAGTGAGTTATGTAGGATAGGTTAGTAAGAGGTCCATAAGCTACGAGTCGAGAAAGGATAGGAGCATGAATGCATATTTCTTGAGAGTTTACAGTGGGGCAAGGGGAATTTTTGAGGTTTTCCAAGCTAAAATGTTAATGGGAGAGTTTTGGGATTTTTTTTTTGGAAAAGTAAGTTTTCGGAGTTCCTACACATAGTTTTTTTTAGATGCCAAGTTAAGGGGGTATACTGGAATTTCGAACCGGTTCACCCTTGCTTCAATATTAGGGCCGAACCGGTTTGCCCTACTAATCGAATAAAAAAATTAAAGGGGCCTAACCGATTCTTCCCAGGCCAAATCGGTTCTCCCCAAGAGAAATCGGTTCGCTCGTAGCAGGTGAAGAAAATCATTCCTTCCTGATGCATCCCCCCTTTCTCTCCATCTCCTTCCCTCCAATTTCCTTTCCCGCCACATTCTTCCCCCCTTTTCCCTCCAACTCGTCCCTCGACATTCATTCCCTCCATTTTCACCACCCTTCCACCTTTTCCATCTCTCCTCACTATTAATCTTCTCAAATTAAGTCCCAAGTATTATCCCCAAATGGCCAACGATGAACTACCCATGAAATTTGACCCAAAGGAAATTCTCCACTATGGGGATTACTCTTATCACTCTCTCCAAGAGTGTATATGGTGCGAGATGTTCTTCTCTCCCACCCTTACCGTCCACGTAAAATGTGAAGTAAATTAGTATAAGTTATCGCCCGAAGTCTCTGCACTCTACTGCTGATAAAGGTGGCGAGAATTACTAGTAACTCTCGACGATGATGTATGGCTTGACAAGGTGCACACCTTTTATGACACCCTCGTCTAAGTCAATGACAACACTTATGAATTCTACGTCGATGAGATGCGTATTCGTTTCACTCTCAACATCGTCATCAAAAAAATGCGATCCCAATGGGTGCCTGACCCCGAAAGATATGATTACCCCATCATGGGTAACCCTTTACCAAAAAACTAATGTATATAGCGCACCCCAATTATGTTTGGGCCCGCGACACCTTCCCAGTGGGAAACTTAGATAAATCCACCTGTCTTAACTTTTTGATCACTTGCAGAGCCATCCTTCAAACACGCAACAACTCGACAATCTGCATTCACGATGGTAGTTTCCTTTACCATCTCCTTGGAAATGAGAGTTTTCGTCACCTCGCCCAGACTTTTTATGGGGTGATCATTCATGACGCCATGGATCACAATGGTAAGGCCCCACTCCACAATGCTCGCTTCATCACTTCACTTTAAAAGGATATCGAGATTCAACCACCTATAACACAACCCCGACTCCCCAAGCCCATTGGGAAAGAATCTCTTACTCGGAGTGTGCGGAAAATGGAGGTAGTTCACCCACCTCCACCGGAGGCGAAAGATGTTGAAATGGGGGAGGAGGTGCCCGAGTAAAACGAGGATGATGACTCCGACTATGAGCCGAAAGGAGAGGGTCTCACTAATCACATCGCAAATCTAGAGGTGAGTTTCAATGGGTTTTTGCATCAGTATAAGGAAAACCAATAAGCTTATTGTTGAGACACTAGTACGATGGTCTGCCTATAAGCCAAGAAGTATAGGTTACAAGTTATCTCGGCACTGCCAATATCACACTCTCAACATATTTTTACGACCCGTATTACCCAAGTTATCTCGTCACTTATCACCCACCCCCACAGTAGCAACCACATTTGATGATTGATGCTTGTGTTGATTTTCCTTTATCTAATTATTTTTGGGATCTTCATTGTCTAGTTTTGTTAAAAAGAACTATGTAAGCTTTATCCTTTCTAGTTGCTTGTACTTAGTTGGTCATAAATACACAACTTTGCACTTTGTCATTTGTCTATTTTTTACGCACTCTTCTTTTGTTTAGATTTTAGTCCTTTTTGCATGAGGACATTGCAAAACTGTAATTTAGAGGGGGGCGTTACACATGCATTTTAAAAAGTTCACAAATTTTAAAGTGTCCAAAACGAAAATTAGAAAATTTCAAAAAATTTCAAAATTAGAAAAAGTCAAAAATATTTTTTATTCAAAAGAAATAAAAATTGGAATTGAAAATTTTCAAAAACATCACTTAATTTTTTTTTCAAAGTCTCAAATTGTAAAAATCAAGAGCACTAAGCCGAAATTCACCAAAGACGGAAATTGAGCGAAAATTGACGACTTAATGAATAAGTGTGGAGATTAATTAACCCGGTTAGATTTTGAGCCTATCGATTTTTCTGAGTTTTTAAATCAATCCGAGTTAATGGTTAACTCAAAGTTCAATTCAGTGTTTAAAAAAGTCGTAGAAGATCTTTAAATTGTTGTTTTGATTGGTTATGGGAAATGAGTGAGATGTTGCCTCGAACATGTGCTAAAAATATCCCTAAATTAAATAAAATCTCGAGACGCATATGGTAAAATAATGAGTAATTCGAATAAATGAAGTTAGGCCATCCTTTGCTTACCCAAAAATATTATACATAAAAAGTTGTGAAAAAAATACCCTTTTTTGAACCCAAATTGATCCCAAGAAAATTTCTCTTTCGTTTGTAAACCCGAAAACCAAATTGGCCCGAAATTGTGAAAGTTGAAAACAAAGATCAAAAAGTGCACAAAAAGGGGGCCAAGAAAAAATAGAAGAAAAACGCTCAATAAAAATAGCAAGAAAAGAAAAGTGTGAAAAATGGAAAAAAGTGCAAATGCCCCAAAAGAACTAACGGACATCATAAGAACATTTTTCAATTTCGAACTTCCCAACCATTCCTATTTTACCCAATACACCTAAAAACCCGAAAAAGTCATAATAGAGTTTGAATTGTGAAACTGATTGCCGTGTGGAGAGATAAAAATACAAAAATATAATAATAGCGATTAATTGGTACGAACTAAAGTGAGATGATTCCTTTTTTCCAATAAACATAATTTGACGATGAGATCTATTCACCTAAAATATTTTGTCTTAAAATTATGTGTGCGCGAACTTATGTCCATGATATTTACCTTTATATCACGCATAGCGAGAGAAATAGACGCATACCGAGAGAAATAGACACATTCCGAGAGATTCGTTTGTGAGAGCATCGTTGATAATTTGAATCAAAATGAATTTTCAAAAAGTAACATCATGATTAATCGGTGGAAGTTAGCGGTTTAATTTTGGGCTTAGCACACACACTACGAATTGAGAGTTTTGAATGTAAATTTATGGTGATTATTTTGGGGGGAATTTAATTGTACAATTTTTAAGTATTTTGGTATTTCTTTGAGTTGAAAAATGAATTTTGTGGGTATATTCACTGCAAACCCTCATGAGACACCACTCATCCTACTAGGGTAACCTAAGGATTTAACGGCTAGTTACATAGGCTAAATGCAATCGTTCGTCCACAAAAAAGACATTTTGTCCCAATAAAATATTTTTCAAGTGTTTTGATCTTGCTCAATTTATATTGCTCGGGATGATAAAAGTTCTAAGTTAGTGAGGTTTGATTGGGAATAACTTCTTCCTATTTATTCCCCTTAATTTAGAGGCTTTTGTCACCCCATGTGACGCAATTGAAGTGAATCTATCTCATATCATTGCTATATACATCTTATACCAAGTACACTGAGTTTTGTGCATTTCTCTTAGATTTTTTAGGTATTTTATGCACGCGAAGAAAAGAGAGAAACCGAGATAAACATTGAAAATAAAAGAAGAAAAGTTAAGGGTAGTAACATAATTATGAAATTTGAATTCAGATGTGGGACCTGAAGAAGAGTCGAAGAGATTGACCTCACGAGCACAAATGAAGAAACGACATCGAAATCCGAGTCCTGGTCGAGAAGATATGAAGATATGAAAATGAGAAGAAATCATGGAAGAGAAGATAGTTTTTTCAGGTCCGAACTAGTTTGGATATAAGCGAACCGGTTTGCTTTTGATTGTAAATTTGGTATCACTACTGGAATTTAGAACTGGTTCTCCCTTCTCTAAAGGGCCAAACTGAAATGGTTCGACGATATCTGATCAAATTAATCTTTTCCACTTAAAAAATAAGAGTTGTGCAAGGTTGAAACACTTGTAAAAATGGGGTATTATTATTCTTTTGGTATCGTAGGTATCTACAAGATACTTTTGACCTAAGAATTAGAGAGAGAATAAGGGAATAACCCTAGTTTTCAATTCATGCACTAAAATTCTCGGTTGTTGATAAAATTCTCAAAGTTTTTAATAATAAGTTTGGCTTATCTTTCTTATTCTTGCGTGTTCTTTATATTTGCATGTTTCTTTATTTTTATGGGATTCTAAAACTCAAATATATGATTAGTAATAGTTTAATTATGGTTTTCGATGCTTGCAACGTTAGATTTTTGTTGATTTTCCACGTAGTTAAGTTCGACAAAGATTTTAACGGGTTGGGGTACATGAACCCAACCTAGGTATTACGACTAAATTTAAAAGTGAATAAAATGTATTTAATAATTAAAAGATTTAAACTTTATCAAAATAAAGGTTGTAGGTCTTTTAATTCCGTTGATCTAGGTAACCAGAATGTTTAAAGGTGTAATTGGCATTTTGATAATTTATCATCCTCGTCAAATACAATTTTTGATTTGATAATGTGAGTCGTTTGCTTGGAGAGTATTTGACGTTTCTTTAAATTGAGAATTAGGCTTTTTAAGATTATATGTTGTACGTAATGATCGATGATTTAGGGTAGTGTACCCTAACTCCGTTTTCTCATATTTATTTAAAACTCGTTTAGTTCTTCTTGCATACGTAATGTAGTTACTAATTGAATTAAATTTCATTAGTTAATATGTAAGTCACAAATCATTATCTTTTCCTTTCTTTCTCTGAGTCAATCATAGGGTTGATCGTTCTTTCTACTCATCGTCACGTTCTGCGTCCTATTCCCCGTGTTCGATACTCGACTTGATCGGATTATTACTTACGCGATTGTCTTACACTTGAGTTGATATAAGCACGTACTAGAAACATTTTTAAAGTCGGATCAATCTAGCTCATCATCTTCATCATTATTCAATTAGTTATTATTCTTATTCGTATCTACCTATCTCGTATTTATCCTACTATACCTAGATGATGAATATCTCTTCCTTTTTTTATCTCGATCGATGCTCTTGTTAACATACTTTCACAGTTTTTCCTTCTTCAATAACTTCTCTATTTCATCTTTCAGCTCAAAAAATTTGTTTTTCGTGTGGTCGTGATACTGATGGAACTCACACCACTTGATTTTATCCTTTTTGTGAGTAGAAAACCTAAGTTTTTAAGGCTAACTCAACTCTTTATCATCTTTTATCTAATTCGGAATAAGCTCGTGATTAATACAAGGCGGAGTGTATTTTGTAATTTTTCATCGTTCTGCCTCTTCTCATCCTTCTCATTATCTCGGCTTTTCCCTAACTTATTTCCACCTGACTTCTTCTAGTCCCACTTCTTAGTCGCCACGCCTTTTATGTATTCATGATTCTTCTGAGCTTATCTTGAAGTTATGTCATGGATTTTGGAGGATCTTTAGAGAGGTTCTAGTAGAGTTTTTGGGTTGAATCCTACTGATAAGGGTTATCATAACAATATTATCCTCATAGCTTTTAACCTTTATCTTCTCCTTGTTTAACCAAGAGATAAAGTCTCCCAATGACTATCCCTTTCCTCACTTTACATTCGGTAGATATGTCACTTATTTTGCCAACTTCATGTCGAAACAAAAGTTCTGGATAAAATTTTCAACTAAATCTTTAAAACATGCAATCTTCCCCCTCAATAGACCGGTATACCACATCTAGGACACACCTAAAAGAGTACAAGAGAATACCTAACATCTAATATCATTCGGGATTGAATATATGTCGGCCGCCTATTAGTTCATCTCTATATGGTGAATCGGGTGTGTACTTCCATCATACCTCAGAGTCACCTCACGTAGTTTAAACTTCACTGGAGTAAGATAGCCAATAATACTTGGTAAGGAAGGCGATCCCTCCATGAATTCCCTCTTACTGGGATCTTGTATTTTGATGAAACTACTGATCTTATCTTATATCCTTTGAATTGAACTGTTTCAGGGCTTCTTGTCAGCAAAATTATCCCATGAACCTTCAACCATAGAGACGACTTACTTTTATTTTGGAACGCATCAAGTACTGTCTGGTGACTTGAACTGACTTGGACAAGATGACCTATAATCTTAGTAACTTGAATGACTCTTTGGGTATGAGCCGAGATGATCAAATACTGAGCCCCTGCTTAACCTTGTAAAGGTAGTATTTCTCTAATGTGCTTGAGGAGTATATTGGATACTTTTGTCTTGATAAGTAAGAGGAAAGGTAGATGTTTTATATGGCCAATATGAGGGGTTCGATGTCTCGTACTTCTCACCTTGGGATTGGTAGAGATCATTTTCATATGAAACTCTCTTATATCCACCTTTCACATCCTTTCTAATATGGAGACGATGTGGATCTGCAATCTCTTTTTACCTCTGAACATAGTTTTTTTTTCATCGGAGCTTGAGTTGGTCCCCTAGTTAGTGGTGGTACTCTTCCTTTCGTGACTGTAAGAGTGAAAGGGTTCATATTTGGATCATCATGAATTTGACTCATAATATTCGGGATCAATACCATCAGTTGGTGTTGCATGTCCACCAGAGACTTCAATACTTTCGTAATGTCAGCCATCTCAGACTGAGATGTTGGTTGGCTGGAACCAGCCCCAACGTTAGACGGTGTATCAAAAGACATGTCCAATCGAAGAGAGACACCAAACAACAAACACGGGTTCAAAATACTAAAAAATAGGATGAATAAGATGGACATCAAATGAATCCCAACACCTAAACTCTTTCAGTGGTGATTGAAATATAATAATGGTGGACTTGAATCACATCCAGAGATGAGAGAGGAAATCAAAGCTGAGATGAGAATGATGAAGACGTTCCCCCAGGCGGTGCCAGTCTAATGATGCATAAATCTTACACATGATTCATCTAGGAAGATAGTTATGCACAGAGGAATAAGAAATAAGTGAATTGCAGGTAATAAAGAAGAAGAGATGAGAGGCGGGGAGATTACACAAATATTAAAGTGGTTCGGGCATTAGCATAGATCCATTGTGCAAGGTGAGAATATTTCACTAATGAGGCTTGAACAACCATAAATGAGTACAAATAAGATTTTATCTCTCTAGAACTATTTGAACAATGTAAACATAAGTGTGTAGAAGATTGATTCCCAATGAAGAAGACATTGTGCTTTTATAGGCTGAGGGTGCGCAGTGTCATCCCTAGCACACATTCCACGTCCAATTAATGTTTAAGTCCTATGAGAGAGTGTCGTGTGTCCATTCCGATTGTGAAATAATCATAATGTAAATCCCTTCACGTGGATGAGTGATTCTTGTTAACAGTTTTGTGCTGGAATGACTAAGAAACCCCTCTCATGCTTTCCATGCCTAGCTTAACATATTTGTAGGGGACAGTATCGTTTAGGCCGACACCGGTGCGCCGGTTCATTCGAGAGTTTATCTGGTGCTTGGTTCTATGCTCATGGATAAGACGAGATATGATGGTCATTTGTGCTCAATACACATACCCTAAGCTCTTGATTCTGGTTCCTTATAACATGAGTGTTGTACGAGGTCGACTCCTGATAGTATGGGTGAGAAAACAGGTCTCGTCTAGGGGACAAGACAATATTGTCTTAATGATTTCTGAAATGTCATCGGGACGAGACTATACTTTTATATATCAGTAAGAGAATTTATAATTTCAAGAGGATACACTCTAAAGAAGAGTATGAACAATTACATTGTACTAATTGCAAAATTGATGCAATCCTTAGAAGGATCACTTTAAAAAAATATAAGCTTCAAATTACCATGTTTTATGTAAAAAAATTTAGTTCCCAAAATGGTGTCTCACATTGAATATGCTTTATCTATGTAAAATTTATTTCGTGATGTGAAATCAGTTAGTTTTCGTAATGCGAAATAAATATTTAACACTAGAGAAATTTTCACTTTTCTAACAAATGAATCATTTTTTATTCAAGTCCTCGTAAAGAAATTTTAACTATTTTGCAAAGATGCAACTACTATATATCCTAGTATTATTTGCAAAATTAATTCTTCTAACGGGGACTATTACCAACAATTGTAATAGATATATTGATCTGTTAGTTTCATAAAAAGTGTTACAAATGAAATAAATGATAAGAAAACTATTTGTATACAATAATCACTTAGCAACGTGGTTGTTATTTCTTTGCATCAATTTTAAACAAAGTTCAGTATGACGTTTATGTGCTGGATCTAATTCGAAATCAATGTTTTCACTTATTTTTAGCGTCACTATTTGTTAAAATTAATAAAAAAAAGTGACATTATTATATTCTATAGTATATGAACACATTTTATAGCAAAATAACGAATGTATAAAAAACTTACATTGAAATCTACAAATGGAATAACTAGATATCTTCATGAAGAATGTAATGATGAGATTTTTTTTTTTGAAACAAAAATAAAGAACTTTTTCATTTTTTGGAACGGTTATTTTTTTTTTGAAATCTAATAAATGTGGGAATAATATTTTTGTTATGGTAACCGGTTATTATCAGTTAATAATTTGAAGTCCCGATTTTTAAATCACAAGGCACGCGCATAAAATTTATGAAAAAGGGCCTTAGACTAAATATGTTTTGAGATAGGGATAATATTTTCAAACGTTTTATGCCAATGATGGATTGTTGATTGCCTTTAAATTTTAATATATTATTAGGCTAAAATATTTATACATTATACGTTTGTAGGTTATATATATATGCTAAATATGTATGCGTTAAAACATGACATGACACAACACGAAATTTCATTTTTTACCTAACACGAATCAAGTAGTTAACGACATTGCACCAACTCCCTTTTTAATTAACATGCAGACGACTAAAATAAAATATGACGGTACATGCATTCATATTTTATTTACCTAACATTAACACGACACGACATGAAATCTTATTTATTACTTAACACGAACACGACCCAAATAAAACACAACGCGACACGAAATATTTTTTTACATAACATTGAATCTCTAACACGACTTGGAAATCTTTTTTTATCTAACACGAACACACAACCAAAAATATTTTTTATACCTAACGAATATATGACCTGATTATGATACGTCACAACACAAAATATTTATATTACCTAACATGAACACGATCTTGATATTGCGATTTCCTATTGTGTAAGGTAAAAAAATCATGTTATGTTGTGTTTTAATTGAATCGTGATGTGTCATGATGAACAAATTAACACATGACATGTCACGATGCGACTGCACATTGTTTTTTTATGTACTATGAACACAGACCAATTAAAACACGTCAAGCCACGAAATCGTTTTTTAATTAGCACTAACAAAAAAAAGCTAGACATGACATGAAAACGTCTATTATTATCTAGCATAAATATAACCCAATTAAAAAATGACATGACACAAATTCTTTTTTATCTAACACGAACGCGACCCAAATAAAACACGCCACAAGATCTTTTTTTAACCTAACATGAATACGACCCAACTAAAATCCAAAACAACATTAAATCGTATTTTTTTACCCAATATGAGTCCAACCGTATTAAACACGACGCGAAACAATTTTTTTTACTTAACACGAACATGATCCAAGTAAAACGCGAAACAACATGTAGTTATATTTTTACCTAACCCGAACAAAATTCAATCAATGTACATGACGCGACACAATTGTTTTTAACCTAACACTTACACGATCAATTAAAATATGACATGGCACATTTTTTACCTTATACAACAAGAAATCGTGTTATCAAGGCCGTGTTTATTGTCATGTTAAAGTTATGTAAACTATATTCCGTGTCGTGTTGTGTTTTATTTGGACCAAATTCGTGTTAGATAAAAAATAATATTTCATGTGGTGACGTGTTTTAATTGAGTCGTGTTCATGATGGGTAAAAATTATGATTTCATGTCGTGTCAAGTTTCATTTGGGTCGTCTTCATGTTAATTAAAAAGAGATTCAATGTCGTGTTGTATTTCAGTTGGTTCGTGTTAGGTAAGACATAAAATTTCATATTGTGGCGTGTCTTGTTTTAACACACAATTTAGCCAAAAATAAAATAGTTTTTTTTAAAGAATTTTTTTTTTTAGAAAAACAATTTTAGCACAAAAAAGAATTTTGAGTGAAAAACAGTTTTTAACCAAAAAAAGTTATAACGAAAAAAAAGTATTTTAAAAAATATTTTACCTAAATAAAAAGGTTTTAACCAAGAAAAATAAGTTTAAAAAAAATTATTTTCATAGACATGAAAAATATTTGGAAAAACTTTGACATCTATAAAATAAATAAAATTTTTCCATAAATTTATCGAAAAAATATTAAAAATATGTATGTGAAAATGATATATATGCAAAATTTATCATAAAAAATAAGATATATGAAAGACAACAAATGGAGATATGCCAGATTTAAGTAAACCCTTGCATGTTTTGTTGGCCATTGAGGTGAAACTAAAATAGACATAGCTGCAACATATTTGTGGTCCTCCAACTGAAACCAATGGCGGGGTAAGCTGTTCGAGCCTTTACCCTCTCTAATCTCTCCTTATGTAAACGTCTTTTCTTCAACCGACACTTCCCCATTCCAAGATATTGTCGCGCCCCGACTTAATTAAGTTAAACTCATACTTTTAATTAGAGATAAATTGCCTTAAACAATGCTTTAATTTAAATCTCGAAGGAAAAATAGCATAAACATGCTTTAATTTAAATCTCTAATGACCACATACCACACATATAACCAATTTGAATAACCATTATATAACTTCGCTTATATAACATTATATAACATCGCTTAACATCTCTTAACATTTTTAATTATATGCATATGTTTCATAAATACAACATCACTCCCATAAACATTTTAACACATGTGTTTAGCTACACATTTCCATATGAAATTATACGCATTTATATTTCATAAGGAAAGTCACTCACCTTGGATTTAGTGCTAAGATTAATAGCAACTACTTCCTTGTTATGGTAGTATTAGCTGCTTCCCCACCTAACAAGTCAATGTCGTTAGTATTTGAATACACCGATTAACATCAAATCCAGTAATACATCACATCATTTGGACAATCAGAAATAACTAAGGAGGAATTAAATATGACACTTCGCATTTCTATAACACCCAATTAATTAGGTAACTAACACAATTTACAGAATTAAATTACGAATTTTCTAGACAAAGTTATGCCAATTTTATTACAACCTTTTCCAAATCGCTTCTCAAGAAAAATAACGACACAACTTCAACTTCCTGGAATTCTCATAATTTGTATACAATATAACTTTCCATGATATTCCACCCAATATAAATAAACACATTTAGTAATACAAAATTAATGTTTCATAATTTTTAGCGCTCATTTTCTATGTCGAGCAAAACGTCAAACACCTGGTATGCATTCTTGCTCATTTATGGAAGATTTTAAACCAAAACTTCAAACTATCGCCAAAGGTTCATTTATTGGTATTTTTACACAATTTTAGGATATGTTATACATCTATGAGTATATTTTACTCTCCAACTTTAATCACTCAATTCCAATAATTATTCCATGATTTATGCCATTTTTAGCATAACTAGGTCAAAATAGAACATTAAGGCATAACTTAACATTTTTAAGCATACATAACCTTGACCTTTGGTATAATTCATGGAAACTTATAATAAACATGTTTTATCAGAAATATACACCATAATCATGAATTTTCTAAATCAAAATGCTTTACCAAAAATGATGTAAATTTAAGACTTTAAAGTATGCATTTACGATCCTAGCTCCAGTTCTAACTTACGTTCTTAACCGATACTTATTTTAATAAACTTAGGCAGTATGGGTATCATTAAAATATTTATACAAATCAAATTAAAATATGCCAACTGTAGAACTCATCCATGTGACCAACTTTAATAAAGGAGAAATTACCTTACGAGCATTCCTCGATTTATAGAAATTTTTTGAAGATTTTTTCCTTAACTTTCTTCTCTTTCTCTCTCTTTAGGCAAAACTATTGTTCATGACTGAATTAGCTGAGCAAGTAACTTGTTTTAACAAGTTTAAGTCGTTCAAACCATCACCCACCCTTTAACCAATAAAAAAAATAGCACATGGTGTGCTAATAAGACAATTGTCACTTAAGGGATGGACATATTTGCCCTTGTTTCGTACTTTCGGTATAACTTCTTGTATGAACCTACGTTTAACCCACCATTTGTTGTGTTATAATATTAATTCATATATCTAAAACTTTCATAATTTATGTTTTCCCAAAATCATAAACTAATACGCCTAATTTGGGCTTCGAACAAGAAAGTAGCAATTTATCGAAAATCTCAAAACTTTCACATTTGGCGACCAAACATTGTCAATTTCGTATCAACACCCTTATTTCCTTTTATAAACATAATCATACATTAAAAACATAATTTATGATTCATTTAACCACACAACTAATCATATGCTCTAAACATGGTATCACTGATCATAAGCTTGATTATCATCTAATATAAACCACATATATATCACATGAGCATGCATCCCCTAAACATAATAATTAACATGTTTAACACACATTGACAATTTATAACTAATAACAAATAACTTATACTTAATCATGTAATTAACATTACTAATCATGTTTTAGGGCCTTACAATTCTACCCCTCTTATAAAAATTTCATCCTCGAAATCTAACGCATAAGAAACTTACCAAACAATTGAGGATATTACTTCTTCATGTTATCCTCCCCTTCCTAGGTGGCATACTCCACATTCTGATTTCTCCACATCACCTTAACTAGTGAAATGGTTTTACTACATAAAACTTGCTTCTTTTGATCTACAATAGCAATTGGTTCCTCCACGTAGGTTAAGTCATCTTGAAGCTCTATCGGTTGTGAGATAAACACATGTGAAGGATCGGGTACATACTTACGTAACATGGATTTATGAAAAACATCGTGTATCTGGGACGATTTTGGTGGTAACGCCAATTTATAAGCTACAGCTCCAACCCATTTCACTATATCATAAGGGCGAATGCACCTGGGACTTAACTTTCCCTTCTTCCCGAATCTCATAACCCATCTCCAAGGAGAAACACATAGGAATACTCGATCACCTTCCTCAAATTTCAATTCTTTCCTTCGGTTGTCTGCATAAGTTTTATGTTTACTTTGTGCTACCTTCAAGTGATTATGGATAAGATTTATCTTTTCAGTAGTCTACTGTACGATTTTTTGCCTAAATAGTTTTCGTTCTCCTACTTCGGTCCAACACACTGGAGTTCTACATTTTCTCCCATACAAGGCTTCATAAGGAGCCATCTCAATACTCAAATGATAGTTATTATTATAAGAAAACTCTATTAGTGGAAAGTGTTCATCCCAACTTCCCTTGAACTCCAATACACAAATTCGTAACATGTCTTTGAGTGTCTGGATCGTTCTTTCTGACTGCCCATCAGTCTGAGTATGAAAAAATGTACTAAATTTCAATTTATTCCCTAAAGCTTGTTGTAAACTAGGCCAAAAGTGAAAAGTAAACTTAGGATCTTGATCAGAAATAATATAAACAGGTGCACCATGCAATCTGATAATCTCATCCACATATATTTTTGCATATCTATCCATGGAGTAAGTAGCTTTAACGGGAATAAAATGTGCATACTTAGTCAACCTATCAATAACAACCCAAATAGAATCAAACCCTTGGGATGATTTTGGTAAACCTACAACAAAATCTGTAGTAACATGTTCCCATTTCCACTCAGGAATAGGCAAGGTTTGTAGTAAACCACTTAGCTTCTGATGCTCTATCTTCACCTGTTGGCAAACTAGACACCTAGCAACAAAATCTGCAATGTCATGTTTCATTCCCGACCATCAATAACATTGTTTCAAATATCTATACATTTTCGTGCTCCCTAGATTCATAGCATATAAAGAACAATACGCTTCCTCTAAAATGGTTCTTCTTAAATCAGGCACATTTGGTACACACAAACGGTTACTGTACATAACAATGTCATCATCACGAATAGAAAATTCCTTTACTTTACCCTTTTTTATATCATCTCTAACTTTCTCCAATTCTATATCTCCTGCCTATGCTTATTTTCTCCAGTCTATCCATGTGGGTCTAACATTTAAATGTGATACTATTCCGTAAGACTCATTCAAAGTTAATTCCACCCCCACTAAAGCTAACTCTCTCAACAGGTCAACTTGAATACAATAAATACAAGATACTATGCCTAGATATTTTCTACTCAAAGCATCAGCAACAACATTTTCTTTACCTGGATGGTGATGTATCGTGCAATCATAATCTTTTATAAGTTCCATCCACCTTTTTTGCCTCAAGTTCAAGTCTTTTTGAGTAAACAAGTATTTTAAGCTTTGTTGGTCAGTACAAATTTCACAACTAACACCATATAAGTAATGTCTCCAGATCTTTAATGCAAAAACTACTGCAGCTAACTCGAGATCATGAGTAGGGTAGTTGCGTTCATGTATCTTTAACTATCAAGAAGTAAACGCAATTACCTTTCCATGCTGCATTAATACACATCCAAGTCCTTGATACGAAGCATCACTATAAATAACTAAACCTACTGTACTTGTTGGAATAGTCAATACTCCAGATGATGTCAACTTACCCTTTAAAGTTTCAAAGCTTTGATCACAATCACCACTCCATAAAAACTTGTTCTCCTTTCTGGTAAGCTTAGTCAATGGCAATGCAATAGAAGAAAACCCCGGTATAAACCTCCTGTAATACCCCGCCAATCCCAAAAAGCTACGTACCCCAGTCACACTAGTTGTTCTTTCCCAATTCATTACTTCTCTACCTTCTTGGGATCAACAGAAATACCACCAACAGAAAAAACATGCCCCAAAAATACTACCCTGTCTAGCCAAAATTCACATTTAGAAAATTTAGCATACAAGTGCTTCTCTCACAAGGTCTGTAAAATAATACGTAGGAGGTGTTGATGCTCATCCCTACTACGAGAATATATCAAAATATCATCAATGAAGACAATAACAAAAGAATCCACGTATGGGTGAAATATACAGTTCATCAAATCCATGAACACAACCGGTGCATTTGTTAACCTAAATGCTATGACAAGAAATTCATAATGTACGTACCTGGAACGAAAGGTCTCTTACTTTCAATTAATGATATTCGGATTTGAGATCGATCTTGGAAAAAACTTTGGCTCCTTGCAACTGATTAAATAAGTCATCAATTCAGGGTAGTGGGTATTTGTTACGGTTAGTAACCTTATTCAATTGACGATAATCGATGCATACTCTCATGGTTCCATCTTTTTTTTTTCACAAACAATACTGGGGCTCCCCACGGTTATACATTAGGCCTTATAAAACCACGATCTAACAAATATTGCAATTGTATTTTTAGCTCCCTTAATTCTGCATGTGCCATGCGATATGTTGCAATAAATATCGGTGCGGTGCCTGGTACCAACTCAATTGCAAATTCTTCCTCACGGTCTGGTGCTAACCCTGGGAGTTCTTCTGGTAAGACATCTACAAACTCATTAACTACTGGTATATCTGATAATTTTCCAGCCTCTTATCGTATGTCCACCACATGGGCAAGATAACCCTCACATCCTTTCCTTAGTAGTTCATAACATTTTGTAGCAGAAATCAAACAAGCTCGAGTGACATTTCGCTCCCCAATAAATTTGAATTCAGGTTCACCCGGTAACTGAAACACTGCCTCCTTTTTAAAGCAATCTAAACATACATGATATAAGGATAACCAATCCATACCCAGTATCACATCAAAGTCACGCATATCGAGAGGTAATAAGTCAAATAGTAATTCTTGTTCAGCCACTCGCACCACGCACTCCCTATATACCATCTCCATAAAACCCAACTCCCCCGCTGGAGTAACAAAGCTAAACCAGAATATAATGATGATAATGGTTTATTAAGATGCAACAAATAAAGCAAAGACACAAAAGAATGTGTAGAACCAGGATCTATCAACTCATAAGCATCTTTATCACCAATAGGAAGTGTACCTATCACTACGTTAGGCATAGCTTGTGCATCTTGTTGCATCAATGAAAACACTCTGCCTTAGCCTTGACTTTGAGATATACCCCCTCTAGCTCCCCAGGGTACATTTTTTGTAGAACTCCTACCTCCTACTGCCACACTCCAAACTGATGTTGTAGCTCTCATCACTGGACAATTCTTTCGTAAGTGCCCCTGTTAATGACAATGGAAACACAAAGGTGTCATATCAGCTATTGTACACTCTCTAGACATGTTCCCTTCACCACCACATCTCTAACAAAATATGGCCCTCGACACCAACACATATGCATTTTCTAACCGATTCATCCCAGTCCTTCCACCTTGAGCTTGAAATCTTCCATGTGCACTTCTATTATTTTAAATTCTTGGCCTTTAGATACTCCTCGTGCTACACTTTGAGTTGAGGTTCCCGTCTCCCATTCATATGATCTTATAACATCATGTCTATCTTTCTTCGAGTGTTCAGCTTGCATTTCTTTCATTGACTTTTCTGACACATTGGCCCTATCAACCAAGTCCACATAATCTGTGATCTTCATATTATCAACCATTCTTTTTATATCTACACTCAGCCCGGTTTGAAACCGATCACATTTACTTTCTTCTGTCCTCACCAAGTTAGGTGCAAATCTAGATAAGGATATAAATAAAGCTTCATACTCTACCACTATTCTATTCCCCTGTTTCAACGTGATAAATTCTTCCTCTTTCTCTTTCCTATAAAGCCTTGGAAAATATTTTTCAAAGAACACCTTTACAAACCTCTCCCATGTAATTTGTGGAGAATTTATTGGCACCATTCCCCCCATTGTAGTAAGTAACCTTTCTGTTGCGTCCCACCATAACTTTGTATCATCCTCTAACCTAAAGGTTGCTAATAAAACCTTTTGTTCATTTCCCACTTCCATCACCTTGAATATTGTTTCCAACTTTCTAATCCACCCCTCTGCCACTAACGGATCAGTAGTCCCAGTAAATGATGGCAGATTTAACTTCATAAACCTGTCATGAAATTTATCCCTATCCCCACCATGTTCTCCACCTCTTGCTTGTTCCACCAATTGTGCCATAGCACGTAATATTCTTCCCACATCATCAACAGGTTGTAATTTCACCTCTGGTTCATCCACTTCAATAGGTCTATGTCCTTGCTGACTATTAAGTACATAGGATGCATCACCCTCTGCTCTATCATGCGACTCGTGTGGATCCATCACTCACTGCAATATAATTAACTTAAACAAAATATAATAACAACAGTTTAATATCAACATTGTTAGTCAAAATCCAGACGCATAGCAAACTCACTTTCTAGTGTCCACTTCCAATCTAGAACCTCACACCCTGTCTAGAACCTAATAACCACGCTCTGATACCAAGTTGTCGTGCCCCGACTTAATTAAGTTAAACTCATCCTTTTAATTAGAGATAAATTGCCTTAAACAATGATTTAATTTAAATCCCTAAGGAAGAATAGCATAAGATTTTTTTTCCAAAGGTATGTGTAGATGAAAACATAGTTGCCTTTACTTATAACTTATAAGTACTACATAACTTTACATAACCAAGATCCTTAGTTTAATAATTACACACAAGAAATCTTGATATTCAAACCATACTAGATATCCGTCACTCCCCCGTTTTAAGGTCCTAACTTAGCAGTGAACTCCAAATTATAAGCATACGTGAAACAAAACATTATAGGAGTGTAAGCTATAAAGGCATAGTGAATGACCACATACCACACATATAACCAATTTTAATAACCATTTTTATTTTGTTCTAATGCTATAACCCAACAGGAATTGTGAAACTCTCGCAAGCCTGGACCCGCCACAATCTAATTAACCCACCACAGTTATTAGGGACCACCACATCCCTTTATTAGGCTTGGGTACACAAACCTTTAAGTTTGATTAACAGGACCACCACATCCCGTAGGACCCACCACAGTCCTTAACATTAGATAAAGGACTCACTAGTCCATATCATTATATAACATCACTTAACATTTTTAATTATATGCATATGTTTCATAAATACAACATCACTCCCATAAACACTTTAACACATGTGTTTAGCTACACATTTCCATATGAAATTATACGCATTTATATTTCATAAGGAAAGTCACTCACCTTGGATTTAGTGCTAAGATTAATAGCAACTACTTCCTTGTTATGATAGTATTAGCTGCTTCCCCACCTAACAAGTCAATGTCGTTAGTATTTGAATACACCGATTAACATCAAATCCAGTAATACATCACATCATTTCGTCAGTCATAAATAACTAATAGGAATTAAATATGACACTTCACATTTCTATAACACCCAATTAATTAGGTGACTAACACAATTTACAAAATTAAATTACGAATTTTCTAGACAAAGTTATGCCCATTTTATTACAACCTTTTCAAATCGTTTCTCAAGAAAAATAACAACACAACTTCAACTTCCTGGAATTCTCATAATTTTTATACAATATAACTTTCCATGATATTCCACCCAATATCAATAAACACATTTAGTAATACAAAATTAATGTTTCATAATTTTTATGGCTCATTTTCTATGTCGAGCAAAACGTCAAACACCTGGTATGCAATCTTGCTCCTATATGGAAGATTTTAAACCAAAACTTCAAACTATCACCAAAGGTTCATTAATTGGTATTTTAACACAGTTTTTGGATATGTCATACATGTATGAGTATATTTTACTCTCCAACTTGAATCACTCAATTCCAACAAGTATTCCATGATTTATGCCATTTTTAGCATAACTAGGTCAAAATAGAACATTAAGGCATAACTTAACATTTTTAAGCATACATAACCTTGACCTTTGGTATAATTCATGGAAACATATAATAAACATGTTTTATCAGAAATATACATCATAAGCATGAATTTTCTAAATCAAAATGCTTTACCAAAAATGATGTAAATTTAAGACTTTATATTATGCATTTACGATCCTAGCTCCAGTTCTAACTTATGTTCTTAACCCATACTTATTTTAATAAACTTAGGAAATATGGGTATCATTAAAATATTTATCCAAATAAAAAATAAAAATATGCCAACTATAGAACTCATCCATATGACCAACTTTAATAAAGAAGAAATTACCTTACAAGGATTCCTCGATTTATAGAAATTTTCCAAAGATTTCTTCCTTAACTTTCTTCTATTTTTCTCTCTTTAGGCAAAACACTTGTTCATGGCTGAATGAGCTGAACAAGTATGTTGTTTTAACAAGTTTAAGTCGTCCAAGCCATCACCTACCATTTAACCAATCAAAAAATAGCACATGGTGTGCTAATAAGACAATTGTCACTTAAGGGATGGACAAATTTGCCCTTGTTTCGTACTTTCGGTATAAATTCTTGTACGAGCCTATGTTTAACCCACCGTTTGTTGTGTTATAATATTAATTCATATATCTACAACTTTCATAATTTATGTTTTCCCGAAATCATAAATTAATACGCCTAATTTGGGCTTCGAACATGAAAGTAGCAATTTATCGAAAATCTCAAAACTTTCACATTTGGCGACCAAACATTGCCAATTTCGTATCAACACCCGTATTTACTTTTATAAACATAATCATACATTAAAAAAATAATTTATTATGCATTTAACCACATAACTAATCATATGCTCTAACATGGAATCATCGATCATAAGCTTGATTAGCATCTAATATAAACCACATATATATCACATGAGCATGCATCCCCTAAACATAATAATTAACATGTTTAACACACATAACCAATTTATAACTAATAACAAATAACTTATACTTAATCATTTAATTAACATTACTAATCATATTTTAGGGCCTTACAGATATTCACCTCCTTTTCTAATCCCAAGCGCAACACCAAAGTCAATTTCTTCGAATTCGGAGTCAGACTCAGAGTGAGAGAAGATTACGATAAGGAAGGAGACCAAACTTTCCCCATGTTACTACTCATTCAATAAAAATATGGTGATGGAAGAACCTAGGGGTGTACACGAACTCGAATGGACCGAATGGACCGAATGGACCGAAAAAACAGAATTGAATCGAACCTACTTTTGTGAGTTTTTTAAATTCAGTTTTAATTCGGTCTTAAAATGTGGAAAACCGCATTATTCAGTTCGATCTCGATTATATATATATATATATATATATAATTTACATTAACTTGGCCTACGATATACACATACTTGTTTTTTAACCGCAATATACTCACACAAACACACGCACACTCACTCACTCAGCTCTCTCTACCTAACAACCATAACATAAACATATTTCTTTTCTTCTCTCTATACAACCGACATATCCTCCTCTCTCTCTCCCCACCATAACCCTAAAAACCCTTCTTCATCTAGGGGTGGAGGCAGGAAGAACACATGAAAGGCAGCTGCCCACCTTATCTTTTGGGCAAAAAAAATTTCAAGGAAAAATTTGTTAACTAAATTAGTAAAAAGTTTTTAGGGTAAAGAGGTAAATGCCCACCTTATCAAAAGTGACTTCGTTAGCCATAGCTTTGTAACTACTACTATTTGCAAATAATATCTACGACTAAGTAAAATAAAGTAACTTTTGTAGAGACACCTTGAGAGAATCACAAAATTAGCCCCTAAATAATTGAAAAGCTTGTATTCTTGTTCCTCATGTTCTTGCGATTTCATAAAGAGAGTGTAGTGTAGTGTAGTGTTCTTGTCTAAGGTTAGTTTATTTGAATTAATTTTTTTATATGTTAAAAATTCAGTTTGTTTTGTTTTTTTGGTTTAAAACTCTAATCTTTTCTTTGGTGTAAATATATGAACTTGCTTTGTTTTTTTCATTGTAAAAATATGGACTTGCTTTGATTTAATTATTTGTATGTTAAAATCTGAGTTTGCTTTTGTATTTTTTTTTGTGTAAAAATCTCATCTTGCTTTTATTTTATTTTATTTTTGTATAAAAATCTGAACTTGGTTTTTTCCCATGTAAAAATTTGAACTTGCTTGCTTTGATTTAATTATTCTATATGTTAAAATCTCGTTTTGATTTTTCTAGGGTAAAAAATGATCTTGCTTTTATTTCTTTTTTTGGTGTAAAAATCTGAACTATTGCTTTGTTTTTTTCGGTGTAAAAATCTGAACTTGCTTTGATTTAATTATTTGTATGTTAAAATTTCACTTTGCTTCGTTATTTTTTGGGTGTAAAAATATGATATTGTTTTTATTTATTTTCTTCTAGTTATGCTTAGGTACTTCAAAAAAAATGTCTCGCATTATCAATCTCGTGATCATAAATTTCTCCAAAAAGATCAAGAAGGATTAAGGTGATTTAATCTTTCTTGGTTTGACAAACACCCAACTCAGTGAGAATATAGTGTCTATAAAGAGGCTGCATATTGTTTATGCTGTTCTCTTTTCAAATTGGATGGTAAGGATCATGCGGTTATTTATGATTCATTTGTTGTGGAGGGGCTTACCAACTGGGAAGAGGAAAGAAAAAATCCAATTACATGTTAGGTTTCCCACTGCCACTCTAACAATGCTTTGAAAAATTGTCAAGCTTTATTGAAGCAAGAACAAGACATCGAAACAATCTTGAATAAGCAAACTAATCGAGATCAATATGATTATTGAATTCTCTTAAATGTTTATGTTTGTTGTTTTTGATTTATTTTGAAACAAGGACTTGCTTTTTGTGCTCATGATGAATTTGATGACTCATCTAACCAACGAAACTTTCTTTATTCATTCAAGTTTATTAGTGACCACAAAGTAGCGTTGGTGTATAAAGTTAAGAATTTTGATATGCACCATCCTTTTTTAACAAAGGAGAAATCCATGTTAAGGAGCTATGGATTATTCAATAATAGGAAAAGAGAACACTATTTATGAATATGAACATTAAAGGTTAGTACTTGATTTCAAACATTCTCTTAAGAGTTTATATTGACTCTTTATTAAGTTAGTTATAGCAAAATTATCATGGATTTTGATCATCTAATTTTTATTCAATGTGAATTTTAGTCAATTTAAAAATTAGTGTTAATTTAAATGGATAAACAATGTAAATTCATACGAATATTATCCGAATCCAGAGAATCCGAGAGGACACAGATGCCCATAATTATTTTCCTATCCCAATGGATATGAATACAAATACAGATATGGATAGCATTGGTTTTCCTAACTCAAGCCCAAGGTTAGTTTAGTTTTGTTTAATTGTTTGTTTGTATGTTAAAATTACAACATGATTTTGATATGTTATAGGTTTTGAAAATGAATGTTAAAAATGTGTGAATTTATTTTTAATACAAAGGTTTGTAAAATGTTAGGATTTTTTAAATGCCAAAATTGCAATTTAGATTTTGTAAAATATTAATATTAATTGATAGGGTTATTTTAAAAGCTAATTTGTTAAATGTTTATGTTTAATATCTTTCATTATTTTCTTTTAGTTATGTGTAGGTACTACAAAAGAAATGTCTCAACATTTTCTCTCCCTTTGAATGACGAAGATGATTACGGCCTTGATGTCACGTACCATGTATTTTCTACATTTTTCTTCCTTAAAGGCTCCATAACTACACCATAATTCTCCATAACATTCTATATATGACTAGTATATTATATACTATTGTCTAATATGTTATGAAATATTTTAGGATTTGCTAGAAAATCTAGAGTTTACTTGCAATATATGGAATAATCAAGAATTACAAGAAAGTATGTAACCTTCTATAATGTTCCCACAAAGATGTGGGACCATTCTGGAGAATTGATATAGACTATTCATATATTTTGATCTCCACCATCCATTGAGGAGGTGGATGCCTACAAATAGGTGGGGAGTCATTTGGTCAAACCATCCAAGCCATACATTGTAGTTTGTTCTCAAGTAATACTATACGTGTTCCTTTGTGTTCAACATGATCCATTATTCTCCCTTTTCTAGAACTTGTGTTATAACTTCACTAGATTTCTAGGCTTAGTTAATAACCCATAAATGATTGGAGTGTTAAGTTATTCATGGAAGGTAGTTAAAGTATATCGCCGTGACATTGGGATGGAGCAAGTTGGCTGGTTTGTGCTATTATAGATTTTTTGTCTATAAGCTATATGTAAATGATAGTAACCCCTCTTATGGTGTTATTCTAACGAAATTTTGAACGCCGTTACCATGTAATATTTTCTTTTATACTAGTTGAATGGTTTTTGATATTATAGTTATTTTTTTTGGACCATTTCGCCCACCTTAACAAATATTTCTAGATTCGCCTCTATCTTCATCTCCTCTCCTTTGTCACGACTCACGATCTAAACCCTAACCGCTGCCTAAACCCCAAAACTGACTACCTAAAACCCCCAACCCGGCCAAAAACACAACCCCCCAGTCATGATCTCCGACCTAAACCCAACACCTGCTTAAACCCCCAACCCGTCGGCCTAAACTCCAAAGCCTCTTCAACAGTCAAGTCTCCAACAAAAGGTTTCAATGTAAGATTCTTAACTTGGTTCGTTCAAATTGTCTTATTTTTTTCTATGTTTTTGTTCATATTGCTTTGTTTTTTCTATATTTTTGTTGGATTGTTGAAAAAAAAAATTTGTTCAATGTTGTTCCTACTCTCTGTTTTTCGCACAAATAATTTTTGAAATTATTACACAAATAACTTAGTTGAAAGAAAATCATTGTCTGTACTGTAATTTTTTTGGTCACCAAACATTTTGGTTGAAAGAAACTCATTGTCTGTATTGCAATTTTTTTTACTTTGAGTATGTATTTAGCACACCTCCTTAACGCTTCATTTGTAGTATATTAAAATTTAATTTGGGTATTTTGCAAAAAATTTCTACAGAATTTGGGTATTTTGTTAGATTTTTATCTTATTTTCAAAATCAATACTTCTGGTAGCTTTTGCCTACTTACATGGACAACCAATGTTCTTTTATTCAATGCTCTCACGATAATGGACAAGCCATGTGATAATCAAATAATTGTTAACAAAGTAGACTATGGGTATTATGTGAATTAACTGGGTAGACTATTTCTATTGTTTATGTCTAAAGATTTTGTATCCATATGTGCATTATTTTATGGGGTATTAATGTTTGTTGTTTAATATTTTTTATGGGTATTATTAAGTGTTTTTTATAGGTATGGTTAAACTTAAAGTACTGTTTTTCTTTTAAATGTTTTTACTATAAAAATGTACTAATTTTTTAAAAAAGTGTTGTTTTTAGTAAAAAATGTTTTTTTCTTTTTTATATATAAAACGTGTTGTTTTTATGAAAAGCGTGCTATTTATCATATTAGTTGTTTTTTATATGAATTGTTTGTGGACCGAATAAGACCGAAACGAACACGAACCGCTTAAAAATCGAATATGATCGAGACCGATTATTCTGATTCGGTCTCAGTCCATATTTTTCTAAGACCGATTAATACGGTCCGATCCCAAAAATACCTCAAAATCGAATCGGATCGGACCGCGAACACCCCTAACTGCAATAGTGTCATCTGACAAGAAAGTATTGAAAGAGTCAATTTCTTTTTTTGTAAACACACTCCACCTCTCCATCCTTTTGAAACCCAAAAATCTTTTTTTATACTTGTACTAACTGACATCTTAAATGACCAATTAAAATACCCCATGTCCCACCAGTGAGTTATAAGCCAACTGTTATCGGTAACTACTAAACCTCACCCACCTGCCTGAACGAGCTCGTAGCAATCACCGAAATTTGGTTTGGGAGTGTAGCAAATCGCAACTACAGAAACTCGCCCACTTATCTGAACGAGCATGGAACAATAACAGAAACTGAAGGTATGGCTAGACCAGACACCCGCCACCCCTAGTGCTTCTAGCCCACCTGCCTGGACCATCTTGGAACATTCACCTGAAAGAGGTAAGTGGGTGCCGCTAAATAAGCAACACAGAGCGTTGTCCTGAATCTCTTTCCCTTTCCCTGTCGTAATCGGTGCTACCCCACCTTCTGCTCTGTAGAGTTTAGCCGTGATTTCTCTCCCCGCAACCTTATGATACGAGCTCTGTGATAATGATATATTAGCTGTCTGGAGCGAGAGATTATCCCTTCGTCCTCTAGATACCGCTATCGAAATAGCAGGTCCCCGCCTTCTCCATTCATATAGGCAGTTCAATGACCTAACGACCATGCTTAGTGGACACCTTCTCTGGCACATTTTCTTGCCCTCAGTTCTTCCCTAGAATGAGTGACTTCATCTACTTGCAAAAAACCCCACATATATTCCAAATAGATTGGAAAACTTCCACCCCCATAGATGGAGTGGAAGTCCTATAACCCCAATCCAATGATTTTTTGAACGCCGGATATTCTTAGCAAAACTATTAAAGGGGTGCCACTTATCCAAGAAAATAGGGATCCCAAAGAAAGCCCAGTTCTTCATCTTTCATATCCTCCCCAATTCATTTTTCAACACAAAAATAAAACACACGTAGACGAACTCAAATATCAAACCACCACCCTTCCCACTGGTATCCAATGATAATTTATCCACGATTTTAATCTCTCGATCGTCGAAGGTTCACTTCCAGTGGTGCTTATACTCCCCACTAATGCCCTTATGAAGAATACGATTCCAGACTTGCATGATTCTTCTTCTACAGAGAAATCGATCTCCAAGGATGGCTCGTCACGAATATTAATGGGAGAAAACGGCCAAGGCTCAATCGAGGCAGTCTGTAAGTACGATCTTTTTCCATTCATGGCATAACTTTCTTAGTTATTCGAAACTATTCTCCAAAATTCCAAGACTTTAGTTTTGTGTCCTAAAAGATTGTTTGAAATTGAAATAGAATTGAATGGAAAGGAAAGTATACGCAAAAGGTTTGGAACTAAGAGATCATTGGACCAAAACATTATTGTGATGACACATTTGAATTATTTTCAAACAATATAAGTTTTTGAGTTAACAAGAGGCAATACTATGTTTTCTTTATATTCTTTTGAAAATAGTATATAGTATATTTTACTTATATAGTTTGAATCTATTTTATGTGATCCCTTGTAGAATACTAGAAACATATATTGAGTAAAGCATTTGTGCATATGTACAATATAGAAATTCAATGGATAAAGCTAATCTCCCTCCTTATGCGCAATGTTTTCATTGCAAAATGATCATGTTACAGCTTTTACACCCATTACTTTTGGAAAAGTGTTTTTTTTTTTCCTAATTATTTTCATAATGTCCATTAATGGCGATATACAGAAGTATTTATATTTAGATAGTAATGCTGCCAACATTTAAGTTTATTAATTTTTAAAGTCCAATGCTTTCACAATTCATATTTTTTTTTCTCTCCCTTCCTAGATTGCACTATTTGATGTTGAAAGTGAGCATATGGTCACCAATGGAAAGTTGTTCACAATAGTCAATCGATCTTAATTCAACGTTTCTCCTAGATTCATCAAATACATATCACCAAATTGTTTAAAATGATTGGAAAGTGAATTGTGTTTTTCATTTTTTCTATGTTTTCATTATTACATATGTAAAATATTGCTTATTATTATATATTTCAACTCCAAATTAACTTTTTACCCTGATAATATTATATAGTTGCCCGTGCAATATAAAAATGGAAGCTTCACCTTCATTCTTTGCCATGTGTCCATGAGTAATTACAAAGTCTCTACCTTCTTTTTGCTATTTTAATTGTTAAAGTAGTTTATTAACTAATAGGAAAAATATTTATTTGAAATTAAAATTAGTAGTAAAGTTTTTAGATTTTTTTGATACAAAACTCAAAAATCAACTCCAAGTCCTCCACCCATGCCCTCAGATTTGGTACTTGAGTGCCCCCACTTAAAAAAATCTTAGTCCATCCTTGCAAAATCGTACACATACTAATATTTTATTTATTATTTTTGTAGGATATTACTGAATAATCGTTCTTTTGGATACAATCCAGACTTATTATTGCATCTTGCACAAGGAGTAATAACATGTTCTACTTGCACCTGAGGAGGTTATTGACTGCAACCCCGAGCGCTTCCCCATGCGGGAGAGAAGGGTCATTATGTCTTATTATGGAGGCTTTGAATCTCAATGCTACAAATACGTGAAGAAATATGGGGTAGTAGAAGAAGTTCATTATCCCTTTAGAGCTAATGCCTTCACCCTGGAGAATTTCATAAGAGATGATTTAATATTTTTAAATTTCTTGTTATTCATCTTACACTTCTAAATAGTTTCAAATTTTGACATAAATTGAATATATTTTTATTAGGGAATAAACCAATTTTTAAGATTAAAACAAGTCAAATTATTCCCTTTTTCCACCCATTTTCTAACCTTACAAAAAATTAAACTTGTTTTATATTCATTTAACTTTGTAATAATGATGATATTTATAGGTTCATAGAATGAAAATCCTGGATTTTGGTGAAATTGATGCCGAGAATGAAGCGAGAATTTTACGCAAGATTCGAGTCCAGACTCTCGTCGCTAACATCGAATCTACGGTATCATTTGAAGCTTATAATGGGGGTAAGAATATTATATCCTATAACTTCTAATATTATATTGTGGAGATATTAAACCATTAACGAAGTACGTATGACATAAATTGTGGTATTTTTACGAGTTATGCTATACATTAAGCTTGTTAATTTGGAAATAATTTGCAGACAGATCGCCAAATTGTACAATTGTTTCATTCAGGGGCAGAGCTCTTTGCTAGTCTTTCCAAATGAACCATAACCTTCAAACCCAAAACAACAATAAAGAGCTCTTCCCCTACATGAAACAAATTTTACAATTTGGTGATCTGTCTACAAATTCTTTCCAAATGAACAACCTTAATGTATAGCATAACTCTTAAAAACACCACAATTTGTGTCATACGTTCTTACTTCACGGTATAACATCTCAACAATATAATATTCGAAGTTATAGAATATAAGATTCTTACCCCATTATAAGCATCAAACGATATCGTAGATTCGATGTTAGCAACAAGAGGTTGGACTCGAATCTGGCGTAAGATCCTCGCTTCAATCTCCGCATCAATTTCCCCAAAATCTAGGATTTTCATTCTACGAACCTGTAAACACCATCATTATTCAAATACAAAGTTAAATGAATATAAAACAAGTTTAATTTTTCATAAGATTAGAAAAGGGGATAATTTTACTTATTTTAATCTCAAAATTTGGCATTTCACCTAGCCAAAATTTATTCAATTTAGGTCAAAATTTGGAACTATTTAAAAACGTAAAATGAATAATAAGATATTTTAAAAAAATTACAGCATCTCCTATGAAATTCTCCACTATAAAGGAACCAGCTTTAAGGGACAATGCACTTCTTCTACTACTCCATATTTCTTCACGTATTTGTAGCATTGAGAGTCAAAACTTCTATAACAAGACACAACGTTTCTTCTCTTCCACATGGGGAAGCGTTTGGGGTAGCGGTCAATAACCTCCTGAAGTGCAAGTACAACATGTTGCTCCTCCTTGTGCAAGATGTGATAATAGGTTTGGATTGCTTCCAAAGGAGCGGTTATCCGGTAACATCCCACGAAAAATAATAAATACAATACTAATACGTGTATGCTTTTGCAGGGGCGGGCTAAGATTTTTTAAAGTGGGGGCAAGTACCAAATCTGAGGGCACGAGTGGGGTACTTGGAGTTTTGTATCAAAAAAATTCTAAAAACATTACTATTAATTTTAATTTAAAATAAATATTTTTCCTATAAGTTAAACTACTTTAACAACCAAAATAACTAAAATAAGGTAGAGACTTTGTAATTACTCATGGACACGTGGCAAAGAATGAAGGTGTATCTTCTGTTTTTATATTATCAGGTGCATAGTTAATTTGTAGTTAAGCTCTGATGATGATGTAAATAGCACCACCAAGTAAGGTGTTGACAAGCTCAAGCTAATGATAACAATGCCAGCATAAGAGTGTATAAATATGGTAGAATGAGGTGAGGAGAAGATGATGAACACTAATATATAAGTGGTTCAACCAATCTGGCCTACGTCCACTGTGAGTGTGTGAGTAATATCACTAGATGAAGGCACTAACGGCCATAGATACAATCTCACAAGCTTTCTATCTCTATTATATAAACTAACATAGTTTCATCTGGGGTTGCAATTATGGATCCCTTTTACATGGTAGAGTATGACCTCTATATATAGTGTTTGGGGGAGGGGGGTGTAATGTACCTTCAAGTATGCAATGAGCATGTGCATGAGGATTGAACCAGTATGAGAATGACACCTGGCTGATCTTATGTAGATAATGATGACCTCAATATTCCCTCACGTGGAGGGAATGATTCGGTTATAACAGATTTGTCCACGTGTTCCAAACCATGCATGTGCTTATAAATGCTCGGCCATGTATCCTTAACTAGTGAAACCTCGGCCTGGATGAGTGGTGAAGTTTGATAGGTGCTTTGTCTTATCAATATCCATGATGACCTCGACCAGGAGGGCTGACCAAGGTTAGGTATGAGGTAGCTGTAACGTCAGCTGAGGCTGATGATGATGTTGGCAATTGATTGAGCCCGTGAGACTCTGCTGACCTTGGTTGATGAAGAACCGAGGTTGGTGTATGAGGGGTCAACCTTATGAGAGACGACCTTGCTGATGGTTGTAATAAGCTTCTTGTCAACTCGGATGTGAAACTGTCCGAGGTTAGTGTCTCTGAGCACCAGGGTGCACTTTGGGCATATCAATCACCTCTAGCCCTTAGTCTTCTATGTGAATAGATGATTAAGGGGTATGTGTGTTAGGCCGAGGCTGAGTCTCTTTAGGTGTGAAAGCGCGAGCTTTTCTCAATCAAAGCTCTCATACCACTTGTTGGAAAGTATTAGCCCCACAATTTTAAACAAAATTCTTTTTACTTCATGAAAAGTAATAATTTCCTCTTTAGACGCGGAAGCGAAATAGGATGGTTCAATCAAATAAACAAATTTTAACTTCTTTTTAAAATTAAAATTAAGCCAAGTGAAATAGGATGGAAACACACACACAATTTAATTTCACTTAAACACAATTAATTAATCCAAGTCCTAGAAATTTGCATAACAAAATATTTAATTAAATTTGGAAAATTAGGCCAAACTATATTTTAACACATTAAATTAACTACTTGAATGAATTACACATTACCCAATATTTAATTTAGCACCAAATTAAATAAGTAGTGATTAAAACCAATTTTATCTTTTTTACCTAAGCATGCGTTCTAGGTGATAGTGCAAGATAAAATTAAACAAAAAACCACTACGCCACGATGTACGAGAAAAAACCCACAACGGGAAAAAAACCTCGGACGGCCCTAGCCTTAAGTCCACTAAGTATGGAATTACAATTAAAAGACAGTAAGACTTACAACACTCGACTCAATCCCTCTCAAGCCCCGACACTTTTTCTTGTAAACACCTCCGCCTAGTAGACAACCCCGGAGCTCCACCAGAATCTTGGAATCACCAATGAGACATAGGCAGACCGTCAACCACACATGGTGCCTTTCACTGTGTGAGAATGCTGCAGCAAAACAAGATCTTCTTTTTTGAGGGATTTAGAAGGAAACCCAAAATTTTCTTTAATAGGTAGAGATAAACCCGGTGCCAAACTCCAAGAAAGATGTATATATATATATATAGAGGAACATGGATAAACAAACTAATGGGTGAAAACTAGAGTGTTAAAAGATCTTTCTCTTTAAAAGATGAACACTCAAAACATGAACTTTTTCTTGGAAGAATTTTCTCTCAAAACTCTCTCTAGGAGATATAGGATAATGAAAAAGTTAGAAAGAAAAAGTTGGTTTCCGCACATAATAAATCTGCCAAAAAATAGTGGGAAAAGAAAGTGGGAACATGGCTAAAAACTGCCAGAAAAATTTCCCGCCTGAAATCTCCTTCAAATGAGATTTTTGTTCGAACGAAGTGTCGTTCGAACGAGCCTTTATAACAAAGTTCCAGTGTGTTTAAAAATGAACTCGTTTGAAATCTCATTCTAAGTCTCGTTAGAACATCCATCTCGTTCGAACGACAATTCAAACGATGTTCCAGTGGCCTATTGGGAAACTCGTTGGCAGCTTCGTTCGAACGGCAATATTGAATGAAAAACTAGAAAGTTAAAATATACGAATTTAGCCCAGAAACTTTATATACTATATATAAAAGTTTAATAAAATATTTCTGAAAAAAAAACAACAGTTTTAAATAAAATTTCACCCAATGTAAAATGTTCCAAGCTCCTATATATATATATATACTAGGGTATGCCCGTGCCTGAAGGCACGCTGATAATTTTGAAAAGTATAAACTCGTGCATTGGTGCCATGGCAGGTGCTCTCACCAAAGCTACAATTGATATCGAGTTCGAGATACAGATACATTCTCATCGTATATGGGATAATCAAGCCAACATCTACCTATTCAATATCCTGCAGTTAAGCGTATTGCTCTTTGACTAAAGGCACGAAGAATTTTTTTCATAATATCAAGTCATATATAATTTAAGTCTAATGTTTTTATATAAAATAAAAAATCGTAAACAATTTAAAATTTTTGGACAAAGCTTCCTTTGATTATAGGATTATCCGCCCCTGTATAAGAAATAAAAAATACACCACCAACAAAACTAATACTTTGTAATTCAAATATAATATCATTGTCTATTTAGATATGTATAACATATGGAGTACTCATTTCTAGTTGCTTTCACATTTTGCAAGAGACAACAACATTTTATAGAATGCGATCAGCTAAAATAAATATTTGACAAAAGAAAGAAATAAGTTCTCAATATTACCAACATAAATCATCTTGATTTATGAAAACACTTTTGAACAAAAAAAGAGAAATGGAAGATGCTCGATCTACCGGTTTCCTATCTTCCATCCCACTAAAGATCTCATTTTCATTGCCTTTTATATAATGGCGTCAATGTCCATACAACGGGAGGTACTGCACAATGACACTTCGGGTCAGTCGATCAGTTCCTCAAACACGAACTACAAACAAATAATAACAATAATAATTATTATAATAGTTATTACAAAGTTGTTGGGAAGGAGGATTGAAGGATCAAAATCATCAACCATCATCAACAACCACGAAATCATACCCTACCAATCATAAGGCAAGTGGTTATTTGCACAATAAATTGAGTTATAATACCCAAAATTAAGCTTGATGAAGAACGTGGTTTTTATGGTATTTTTGGGAGTAAAACACATGATTATGATCCATGATTGATAAAGATTGCATGTAGAACGTTTTTGGATTTCCAAATATTCTGATATCATAGAAAACTAGATGATTGAATCGAACTAAAATTCTGGAAATTGTGATGAAAGATGTAAAGAATTTATTTTAGGGTTCTTGAATATTAATAATATTTTTAGTTAATTTGGCCAAGATTTATAATGATTTTGTTGTTTTAAATCGTTAGTAATCATCCCAGAACATGTAGGAATGATTAGAAATTTTTGGTTGCAAATATGGTGGATTATCATGAGAGATAGATAGATAGATAGATAGATATAAATGGTGAAACCCGCATGAGGAAGATGAACTGGGTCTGTCACTCCTTGATCGATCGATCGACCCTAAAATATCAATCGATCGACCATATTCCATCGATCGATCGACCCTGGCTGGACTGTAGAAAATTTTGTGAATAAATTTCCGTGTAATTGGCGTCGCTTAGTGGGAACCTTAGTGATGATATTTTACCTATGAGGAGACTTCATAAATACCAGGTGTACCGTTAGATTTCTTCATAAATGATTGAGTGGGAATTTTGGAGAAATGGACCGACGGGGGAGCGATCGATAGTCGTATGTTGGGATTGTGGGAATTTAGCTACGGAAAGAGTAAGAGTAAACTCTGTTAAAATACCAGTAGGTTAAAGTTAACTTAACTACTGAATTGAGGGAGGGGTAACTAGGACCCTTAGAGTTGCGTAAATACTCGAATAAATTACAACAGTGAAATAAATTGTAAATTAATGAGTACAGTGAAATAAGTAAAATATATTACGTACGGGCATGATTTGTTAGGTCGGGTGTATACCTACTAAACTATATAAAAGTTTGGGTTAAGAGAATTTTACCTAAATTAATTATGTTAGGGTCGATGAGACATTCCGAACTAACATAAAGTTATTATATGTTTGGGGTCGATGTGAAATGCCCAACCAAACCTTAAACTGGTGTCGCGATGAAAGAGTTCCGAACCAGAATATTTGTATATAAATATATTTTCTAAATTGTTGGGGTCGATGGATAATTTCGAACCAACTCTTACTTGGGGTCGATGAATCATTCTGAACCAAGAGTCCTTTATATGTGGTAAAAAGGATATGTTAGTGATAACTGATATTAAATAAATTGTTGTGTGATAAAATGTATCCTATGTGCATAATCTACAGATTGAGAATAGTAGATAATGAAATGAATTCTAAATATCTTAGTAATAATTTATAGCATGATGTAATTATTAAAAGAATAAGGATAACGAGCAATAAATAAGTTACCTACGCTTATGGGTAGTATAACTAGGTGAGCTGAGTGTCCTCGTTAGACATGCACTATTAAAGAGAGGTGAAGAAGTTCAAGGGAGTTGTGCGAAACCTTAATATGTGTAATCAATAACTCAATTGTGATAACTGCTTGCAAAATATTTTCAAATGTTTTGAGTTCTAACTCTTGCTATGTAATTTTTTTTTTAAACCTTTTAGGTGCCCAGCCATTAGCGACACCCAGCATGATTTCATTCCAGGGATTTGGGAGCTACAGCACGTGTGGATGTTGCAGGGATTGTTTAGATGCTTCCTCTTTTTCAGTTCTAGTGTAGGATTTCAATTTTAGTATTCTTGTTTGGACATGTTGTCCTCCTTTACTTTTACAGTTTAGTCTAATTCTGGATTTTGAGTTATCCTTTATTGGCCGTGGTTTTTGGCAAGACTTTACCTGCATTCATTTTTTTTTATGCAAACTGTTTTATTAGTACTAGAATTGTAATGTGTTTGGATGGATTATTTATTCTGCTTAAGAAAGATAAAATTTGGCACTCGCTAATTTTTAGTTAGGTGGTTAGTAAATTAAAAAGGCTTCGGCAGTGATGCTAATAATGAACCATTTATGAAACCTGTTTAAATTAAATTAAGTCTTGATCACCCAAGGTTTAATTGGGCGGGGTGTCACAATGGATTACTCTCCTAGGCAGGGTGAGGTTCTTAAGGAATCCGATGTTTCGAGACGTGCCTCATCTCATAAAGGTTCTAGTACCTCACATAGGTCTTCTGATGTTGAAATCATTGGTCCAAGTGTTGCCATTCCCCCCATCATTGATGCCATTCCTCTGTTGGCTGCCACCGGGGCTAAATTTGCTCAGAGATTTCCTGGTGGTGCCCCAACCTCTGCCCATTATGATGTTTCTGGGGATAGTGATGATGATGAGGAGAGTGATCTTGATATATCTGAGGTGGACGAGTATGAGAGTACCGTCATTGAGTGCGATCTTCTTACTTTTAGGCACCTTTATTCCATAAAATCTTCCATCATACTTAGGAAACCTCTAAGGGAGACGGAGAGATCTAAGTTTATGAGCAGATGTTCAAATTAGGCTTTCATCTTGATATCAAACCTTCCATCAGAGCTATACTTTCCCATATAAATCTAGCCCCATCCCAACTATCCCCTAATGCCTGGAGAGTTATGATTGGGGACATCATCCTTTGGAGGGATTTCCACCACTCAAACCTGCCAATTAGTTTTTTTTTTTAGTTTTTATGTTCCCTCCTCTGCCAAAAACTATCCTAGATATTACCACTTCTTAGGTAAGAAATCAGAGAAGAAAATTTTATTGGTTACCCAAACTTCAAACCATAAGTGGAAACCTTAATATTTCTTTGCTTCTGGGGCATGGGAATTTACTCCAAATGAGGCCTCTGGAACGTCGGTTCTAAGGACCCCTCTGAGATGGGGGAAGGTCTCCCTTGCTGCTAAAGCCAACTCGGGACTTAGCCAGGACGATTGCCAAAAAGTTAAGGATCTTCACAATCATGGCGAGTAGGGTCGTCTTATAAAATATGAACATCTGATGACCCCCTATTACCTCTCTTAGACAGGCTTGGGGGTGGTCCTTTGGGAAATCTTCGTAAGTCTTAATTTTTATTAAGACCTCTTACTTTTTATATCTCTGACTGGCTAACTCAGAGACTTATATTTTACAGGGCGCCTTGAAGGCATATCAGACAACCTTTGGGAAATGTTTGCTCCCACTCTTGTAAAGCTAATGCAAAAGAGGTGTGGAAAAAATGTACCCCCTCCTACCACCAAGAATAACATCGGCAAATCCCAATCTAATGTTACCAAAAAGAAGAAGACCACGGCTGACCCGGAGCATCTGAGTTCGAAAAAGGCTTAGAAAGGGGATCGTTCCATTCCCATCTTTACAAATAATGCCCTAGCTACTAGTCTAGCTCAGCTAAAAATCAGTGATAGCCTCATTGGCCACACTTTGAAGGCAGCTGCCGATTCTATCGACACAATAATGACTGAAGAGGATAAGCATTTCTTACATTCTTTAGACATCCCGTTGTTGGCCGAGTTTGCTTCACACAAGTTCATTCATGTACTAGTTTTTGATAATTTGGTCATTTATCTTCACAAGTGTAACCACGGATTTTTAGAGATTGTAGATAATATATTCTTACATCTGAACTTCTTCTGCAGGGTGTCTTATCTTTCCATTGCTTTGTTGATTGGACTCTAAAGAAGATGCCCCTTATAGAGAATGGTCAGGAAGCTGAGAAAGTTCAGGACTCCTTAAATGTAGAGGTTAAAAAGATGAAGGAAGTTGTCAAGTGATGATACAACAAACATATCCAAGCTCAATAAGGACCACGATGTAGCTCTAAAGGCTAAGGATGATTCCCTTCAGACTAAGGTGGATGTTGTAGTTAAGGCCGCTTTAGAGGATGCTACAGAGAAGACCATTGAAGACTATAAGGTCTCTGATGAATTTGTCAGTTTCGGCTTTGAATACCTTGAAAGAGGTACTAAAGGAACTAACAAATGGGCAACCACTAAGGAGAAAGAGTCAGGGACCCTGATTGCCTCAGACTTTGTGGGTCTTGGCTTTGGTGATCCCCGGTTTGCTCAGGCATGGCAAGAAGTTGAGGAGGTTGATGCTGCTACGGCTGAGACTACTCCCCTAGAGGTCACTGAGACTGAAGATACTAATCATCAAGATGATGGAGCTGAGGTGACAAACTTCGATCGTGACAAAACAACTGCAGCTGTAGAGACTTAGGCCTTTTCTTGTGAAGCTTTTATGTTATAATTTTGATTTCCCTTATCTGTATCTGCTATTTTTGTGAACTTCTGATGGCCTCTTGATGCCTCTGACTTGTAATTCATCTTTTTCATGCCAATCATTAGTTCAATCTTCTTCCGATTCTATTTCTTCTTACGATGTTAAGCTTGAATGTATTACCTCTTGAATGTTTGTTTAAGGTCTTAGGTCGCCATACTATGATGTTTCACCTCAAATTATCACCAAACTAATGATGTTTAAGGTCCGAGGTCACCAAATTATGATGTTTCACCTCATATTTTCACCAAACTAATGATGTTTAAGGTCTAAGGCCACCAAATTATGATGTTTCAACTCATATTTTCACCAAATTAATGATGTTTAGGGTTTGAGGTCACCATATTATGATGTTTACCCTCATAAATTTTCACCAAGCTAATGATGTTTAAAGTCCAAGGTCACCAAACTATGATGTTTTTCCTCTTAAATTTTCACCAAACTAATGATGTTTAGGGTCCGAGGTCACCATATTATGATGTTTACCCTCATAAATTATCACCAAACTAATGATGTTTAAGGTTTGAGGTCACCAAACTATGATGTTTACCCTCATAAATTATCACCAAACTAATAATGTTTAAGGTCTAAGGTCACCAAACTATGATGTTTAAGGTCTGAGGTGACCAAACTATGTTGTTTTACCTCTTAAATTTTCACCAAACTAATGATGTTTAAGGTCTGAGGTCAGCATATTTTGATGTTTATCCATATAAATTTTCACCAAACTAATGATGTTTCACCATATCATGATGTTTACCCTCATAAATTATAACCAAACTAATGATGTTTAAGGTCTGAGGTCACCATATTATGATGTTTACCCTCATAAATTATCACCAAACTAATGATGTTTAAGGTCTGAGGTCACTAAATAAATGATGTTCCACCCCATAATTCCACCAAATTAATGATGTTAGAAGGTCTGAGGTCACTAAACTATGATGTTTGACCTCTTAAATTTTCAGCAAACTAATGATGTTTAAGGTCTGAGGTCACCATATTATGATGTTTATCCTCATAAATTTTCACCAAACTAATGATTTTTAGGGTCTGAGGTCACCATATTATGATGTTTACCCTCATAAATTATCACCAAACTAATGATGTTTAAGGTCTAAGGTCACCAAATCAATGATGTTTCACCTCATAATTACACCAAATTAATAATGTTAGAAGGACTGAGGTCACCATATAATGATGTTTCACCTCTTAATTCCACCAAATTAATGATGTTAAAAGAATATAACAAAATTATCAGCACAATGATAATCTTCCAAAACTGTACATTTTATACCCCGAATGGACGTACTTTAGTTGCTAATTCTCGGCAAAATAGGTCTTATGTGCTTAAATTTTTATCTTATAGGGAAAATGTCCGTTTGCGGTGTCAAAAGCTATATATAAAGGCAAATGCGCGTTGAATGGAGCTAAATACCCTTGTCCCATACCCTAGCCTACCCTTCCCTAGCCTAAACTATGTCCTGAGTCGTGTGTGTTTGATTTGTTCCCTTTCGTATTTTTTATTTTTTAAATTTTTAGTTGAGTCATTTTTGTTTTTAGGGTTTATTTTAAATTTATTTAGAATTTTCTAGGATTCATTTCCCATTTTTACATTTTTTTTTATTTTGATTTTTATTAATTTTTAATTTTTATTTTATTTTATCTTATTTTATTAATATTAATTTTTGTGTGTTTATTTCTATTTTGTAGTATATTTTACTTTTTTAGATCTTTAGTTTTTATTAGGTTTTTAGTTTTATTTCTTTTATTTTAGTTTTATTTTATAGATTAGAAGTTTTATTTTATTTTCATTTTAGTTTTTATAGATTTTATTATGATTTTAGTTATTTTCATTTTCATTTTTGAGGGGTCATAAGTTAAATACACACACAACCCTTTCAACCACATACTTCTACAACTCTCGACCTGACACCTACATCAAACTCGAGAACCCATTCCCGATCCCCCATCGGACCTACCCTCGGCGATCCAGACATCCATTGTCAACCCCCCATTCTGCGAGCTTGAACCCGCGCCCATCAGCCATGGCATCCGGCGGCCACCTACCCCACAACCAACTCTGAAGATCTTTTCATCACCGGCAGGCACCACTCCCCAGCAATCCTTCATCAGCCATACTCGGAACCCCCCTTCCTCGGCGTCCTTACCAATCCGACCACCTCCGGTGGCAACCAACCCCTGCCGAAGCTAACCCTTGTCAACCCCAACCCGAAAACCTCTTCAAAAACCCGACCTGCTCAACCCGAATCTGGCGACATCCAACAACTCCCACCAACCCAAACCCGACCCCCTTCTAAACCACCTCCATGTCAAAACATTTAACCCCAAACCCAAACCTCCTATATCCAAAATCGTGACCAGCAAAATGCCAACCAAAAAAGAACCAATACAAACAAACTAACCCCAACAAACACCACATGTTTTATTCCCCCACTAAACCCCAATACCCAAACTACCCCCAACTATATCTTTTAACCCTTATACCCAATATACCCCATAATAAAATCTGATTTGAATACCCTCATCCACATGACCTCAACACACTCACATCCCATGCTCCTCTCACCATTTCCATGCACACTCAAGCCCATTCCCCAAAATACCCCTTTAGCTCCATAAGCCACTATAAAATGAAGACCTCACTCATAAAAGGAGAGAGGGAAGACTAGAGAATAGATAATTCTAGAGAGAGAAAGACTAGGTTAGAAAAATAGGGAATTCTAGGAAAAAAATATTGTAGAGAGGATAATTAAATTGTACTTTAATTTTTTTAGTGTTTGTACACAATTGAGAGAAGATTGGATTTAATGCAAGAGCAATTTATTTTCTCCTACATGATGGTTTGAATTTCTTCTGTATAAATTTTTAATTCATTTAGTAATTTTCATTAGATTGTTATTAAGTGAATTATGATTATGGTTGGCTAATCACTCCATTCAAGCAGTGAAATGAAGCCCCATTTATTCAATTAAATTTATTAATTATTCTTGTTTGCTTTGTTTCATTAAGTTATTTTTCTTTTCATTCCTACATGAGTTTATACATTGAGAAATGGTAAACCATCCTTGAGAAAGGATTAAAATCTAATATACTCTTAATTTTTCGATTCAAACTAGGGATAGAATGACCCACTAATTAGAGTATATTATATTTTATTATACTCATACATTAAATTTTTGTTGGATTTATGATTTATTATATGAATTTACTCTAGCGAGTGATTTATATAATTTTTCTAAATCAATTATTCATTTGAGTTGTGGGGATGAAAATTGGATTAACTAATTTTATATAAGTTTGTTTTGTCAAATGATGAGAATCAATTGATAAAATAAATTAATATTTGGAAAATTAGTAAACTAGAATAATCAACACATTTAATTGATAAATTAGTGGTCAAGTTTCATTCCTTGAATATTTCTCAAACTTAAGTTCATCTCATTCTTATTACTTAGTTCTTATTTAGCACACTTCTTAGTTTGTTAATTTCATCTTTCATTTTAGTTTAGTGTTACTTCACATTTTCACCTAAAAAGTGTTTTAATATTTGAAAAACATAAAAAAAAAATTAGAAAAACCCGTAAGTCTAAAAAAATAATCAAGTGAATTATATTCATTATCCTCTCATTTTTAGCATGTTCACACCTTAGATTTGGATTGATACCTCACTTACCATTATACTCTAGTTTTGTCTACTTTTATAGGGTTGTGAACATTTTTGATTGAAGAGCTTTTACAACAACGACAAACACACCAATAAGCTTTTCATCAAATAGGTCTTATATGCTTACTTGTTTATCTTGTAGGTCAAATGTCTGTTTGCGGTGTCAAAAGCTATATATCAAGGTAACTGCGTGTTGAATGGAGCTAAATACCCTTGTCCAGTACCCTACCCTACCCTACCCTAGCCTAAACTCTGTCCCGAGCCGTGTGTGTTTGATTTGTTCCCTTTCGTATTTTTTATTTTTAAATTTTTAGTTGAGTCGTTTTTGTTTTTAGGGTTTATTTTAAATTTATTTAGAATTTTCTAGCATTCATTTTCCATTTTTCCATTTTTTATTTTTATTTTTATTTTGATTAATTTTAAGTTTTTATTTTATTTTATCTTATTTTATTAAGATTAATTTTTAGGAGTTTATTTTTAGTTTTATTATATGTTACTTTTTTTAGATCTTTACTTTTTATTAGGTTTTTAGTTTTATTTCTTTTATTTTAGTTCTATTTTATAGATTAGAAGTTCTATTTTATTTTAATTTTAGTTTTTGTAGATTTTATTTATTAGGATTTTAGTTATTTTAATTTTCATTTTTTTAGGGGTCATAAGTTAAATAGACACACAACCCTTTCAACCACATGCTTCTACAACTCTCGACCCAGCACCTGCATCAAACCCGAGAACCCACGACCTTGAAATCGGATACCCATCTTCTAAATCCCAATTTCAACCTTCAAACCCATTTCATCAACCCACGATTTTATCTCCTACTTTAAGCCAAAGCCAACCAAAAAAACAACAAAACCAAGTCCAAAAATAAATAAACCCATTTAATCCACATGTTTAAAATCCCTTTTACACATTTAAAGTTAAACCAACCACTTAAGCCTTTTTCCATAAATACCCCCAAAACCCTTTTAACCAAAATCTGACTTATCTTTATCCCATCACCCCTTTTAACCCTCTAAAATGACAACATAATGTAATTCTAGGAAAGGGAGAGAAATCTAAATTCTCGCCATACTGGAAGATCTAATCGTTGGCATGCGTTGAAATTGGAGTACATTCTTGCTATGTACAAGATGAAGCCGTGTTCCAAAATTCAGCCCGATCAGACATTGTTAAGGTTGACTGCTCCGTCAATATTTCTAATTGTGACAATTACGGAGGTATGTTATTTTAACACCATTTATGTTTCGCATAATGCTTATATGTTATAATCATGAAGATTCAATATCCTTTTATTAAGAACATTTGTATGTGAAAATTTAATCAAATTAATGTATTATTGATTAATATTATGGTGTTCTTAAAAATGATTTTACACTTCATTTTCCTTCTGAAAAAAATTTACAAGTTCTAGTTTGTTCTTTTTGCCTGTTTTCTTTAACAATTTATTTTGTTTGTCTCAGTATAATATTGAAGGGAGATACGATCTGGTTAGCTTCTTGAAGACGGTGCTGAAAGCAGGCCTTTATACTTATCTTCACATTGGGCCTTATGTTTGTGTTGAGTGGAATTTTGGGTATTCGTTATAAATCTTTCTCTTGTAAAGTAAGGTCTGGATCTACATGGGATTATGCTAATTTTATTAGTTCCGTAGGGTCTATGCAGAGGATTTCCAATTTTACTTGAGTATGTTCTAGGCATAAGCTTCAGAACAGATAATGAACCATTTAAAGTATCTTTCTCATTTTTGTGTAATATGTTTATTTAAAATTATCATTGGACTATTTCCAGGTACTAAATTATTTTGTTTATATATTTAATTTGATTATGTGGTGATGCAGATGGCTATGAAAGGTTTCATTGAGAAAATTATCAATTTGATGAAGAGTGAAAATATGTTATCCCAAGGTGGTCCTATTATCCTCTCTTAGGTTTACTTTTATTTCTCTTTTGGTCCTATAAATTTTCAATTCAAGTGGTGTTTCTTTCTATTCAGAGCTTGTAATCTAGTCATATATCATATTTTTACCGGATTCTGATACAATCTAGCATAATCGCGCACAAATTCAAAATTACGATGAAGAGAATAGAAAACCCCTTCATAACACATTAACACACGACCTTATATCTGCATTAATCAAATTCATGTTACTAAAATTATCAAATAGGTTGGCTGTTCGTATGAAACAACAAACTTGGTATGTTCACTTTTGTAATACCCCTTACTTTTGAGTATATTTTTATATATTAAATTACATATATGTGTGCAATTTAAAATAATTGAGAATTTTAAAGCGACAATTTAACATAAATATTAATTTGGATAAAAGAGTTAATATGTATGCGAACGGTATAATTACTAGTGTGATTATGTAATTACAATCATATTTCTTGCTACTACGTTATATGTGAGTATTAAAAGTGGGAGTTGGTTATTTCTCAACCGGGATGAAATTTTGTGAGTTATATAAGGTTGGGAGATGATTTTTATTTTCAGAGTCTCGAATGATAATTCGGATTGAATTGTTGATCCAGGATGGGACGAGGAAGTAAAAATGACTGTCTAAGGGTTTAATTTGGGTTTCGGGGTCTTTTTGGCTAATTGGACTCGAATAGGGGTAAACGAGTCATTTTAAGTGTGTATTATCATTTAAAGTTGGGTTTTATTGACATAAGGTTATTAGGCTCATTTGAGTTCTAGTCAATCTCAATTGTGAGAAACCCACTTGAGAAAACAAAAGGAATAAGAGAAAGATAAGAGAAAACCTTAGAGCTCTACGCAATTCGGAACAAATCTGTGACTTTGAGAAAGATTCAGACTCTACAACTTTTAGGCGAGTGATTTAACTTACTAAATGCTTATGTGTGTGAATTTATTTTATAATTTGTGAATAAATTGGTTGAGATTTATTATTGATGTTAAAAACCTAGAAATTGGTATGTAAATCTTGCATTCAATAATATAATTATGGGTTTGATGATAAAAAAATTGGTTTGGAACATGTATATGTTGGTTTTGATGGTATAAATTAAGGTTGGTTGGAAGTTTATAGGTGTAGAAGAAAGATGGATGGGTTTTGAATTCGGTTGGGGTTATGCAGAAGAGGAAAAGTATAAGTTGAGAAATTTTGAATCGATTCAAGATCCTCCTATTCGATTCGGAGGGAGATAGAATAGCAGGTTTTGATACCAAATCGATTCGAAGTCTTGCGAATCGATTCGAAAAACAAGCAAAATCTCAGGTCCCTTGCACCGAATCGATTCTTAGTCAGCCAAATCGATTCGCTACAAGTCTGAATCGATTCGGAGTTTCGCGAAACGATTCGAAAAACTAGTTGTTTTGAGTGGTTTTTCTAGATTGTGTTTTACTCCTGTGTAGCTGGGTTTAACTCTTAGTAACCCTCTAATATGAAATAGTAAACAATTTTATGGAACCAATAGTGGGATTTTGATTGGATACAATGATGGGGTTACATTGAGGTCATTTTAGAGGACTATTTGGGATGTTTCTTATGTCGATTCCTTTTGTAAATTTTCCAAAGAGTGGGAATTCCTTTATAAATGATTAAGGGCTAATGAGTGAGAAGTCGTGTAACAATAATGATGAAAAGTATATGTGAAATTAATTATTAATGTTCAAGGGAGCAATTGAACTATAAAAATAAATGGGGAATAATCATGTGAATTATCGGCTAGTATAATGCGTGGTATATGCATATAGCCAGGATTAGTAACATATACATTCAGATATAAGATGGTTTGTATATATATATATAAATTGTGTGTGTGTGATATATTTAGTATATGATTCATACCCCTCTAGTGCTATCATGGGAAGTTGCGCGTTGTGACTGAGACCCCTGTCTTGAGAAGCATAGAGCTTCATAGCGTCCCGTATTTTACCGTGTGTGACTTTTCAGGGGTAAGACGTCTTAGGGAATGTTTCGTCTTACCTTTAGGTAAGGAACTATGGATGCTTTCCATACGGTTATGATTTATTTTGGTGCGGTGGTGAGATTCTGACCCGGCTGCCTAGGTAAACGTGTAAAAAGGTCCCTGGAAGATGATAGCATTTTAAAGAATATACATTTCTGTGAGCTAATTCGCCTATGGATTTTTAATATATAAATATTATATGTGTGTGGATGTGTACTTGTTATGATGTGATTTATCTTGTATTATGTAATTAAGGAAATTCTAAACAAACCTTCAAGATAATGTGTGATATCTTATACTTATAACTAAAGAAAGTTACAAAGCAATGAATTAGAATAAAATCATTGTGAATGATGTTTTACGGTTATGTTATGGGTAAGCTATATATGCAAGTGGGGTAAATGCATAGGTTGAGGGTGAATTCTCCATAGCTAAGTTCGGGCAGCCTAATTAGGATTTAAATGCATACCCTTAGGTGCTTACTATAGCTGAGAGGTGAGGTTGAGTCTCAAGAGAGTGTAACACCACTTTAATTATGACAATGTGCATTCATAATTATTATGCATTTTAATTCACTTTATAACTATCTTCAAACCCAGAGCATTGACCCGTTTATATCTTTTCTCCTGCTATATATTATTATATATTATAGGTGTCCCACCGCAAGGGCGTCAATGATGGTTATCCGTTCCAGGGCTTTTCAGGTTGTAACATCTGTGGACTATTGCAGGATTTTGTTATAGATGCCTCTTATTTTTGTAAATCTAGTTAAGAATTCACAAGTGTAAATCGGGTGGGGTGTGTATACCCAAGGGTTGTATAAATGCATATCTCATATATTTTGTCACTTGGTATTGCATGGTCTATTGCCAGACACCTTATTCGGGAATATTCTTTTGTAAAACTGAGATTTTAGGTATATGATCATGTTTCTTAGTTGCTTATCATGTTCATGCTTCGTAGTTTGAGAATGATTTATTGTCATTGCACTTTATATAAAAAGAAAATTTTGGCACCTATTTATCTTATATAGGGTGGTTATTTGATATATATATATATATATATATATATATCCGAAAGTTGTTGCTGAGAATGATACACTTGAGATTACTCTTTTATTTTAATATAGGGTTGGCCACCCGTTATATAAGTAAGCGGGGTGTCACAACTTTTTTCCTATTTATACTTCGATGCTCATTTATTGCAAGTAAGCACACACACACACACACACACACACACACACACAGGCAGGGAGGTATAGGGCATAGGCTCTAACCATGGCCCATCTAGGACCACTTTTTTGTACAGTATAACTTTAAGAAGGCATAGACAATAATCGGGGTAGTAGGTCGGGACCTCACACCTACACGGGGCCTTTTAGAATAATGGTGTTACTAGAGTTTTAGAAAATCATATGAACATGATAATAGTTTTAGCGCATTTGTAAATCACAAACTAGTATAAAATTGAAGCCATAACCTTTTTTGGGCCCCACTCTAATTTTTTTTTATGAATTACTTGGGGACTTGATAGATCATTTGAAGTAAGCGTATCATTTGGAAACTTGAATTTAGTAAAAACTAGGATATCGATTTAAAAAAATTTCACCTTTTTTTTCTCTTAAGGAGAGCTCTCCACGTGTCACTCAATTTAATGTATTCCTTCAACAAGATATAGGTTTAGTCCTTTTAACTTACATGTTCTCTCCCCTCTAAGTAAATCCATCTCTTGCTCTTTAGAGTGACTATTATTCTTCACAAAGTTTCTTCCATCTTTATGCCATGTGTACTATATTAAAATGCATTCATTTTCTTACTATTATCAAATTCATTCTTCCTTCTCTCTCTTTTAGCCACTCCGCCACATGTCAAATTTATTTCACAGCCAATGAACCCTTAAAGACATTTTGGCATTTTCAACACCCTTTCCCTTTTTATTTATTTCAATCTATACCTTTCAAATTCTTTGACGAATTGGCCAACAAAGTTCTTTTATTTCTCATTTTTTATTAGTTTTTCTTCTCATTCAATTTCTTTTCTTCTTATCAATATTACTCATCTCACCGTCATTGAACTAACTAATTGACCCATGACCTCGCAATGTTTTTGCTTCTGTTTTGAATGGTATCGTAAATGATGACCATTTTCACTGTACTCTCTCTCTCTCTCTCTCTCTCTCTCTCTCTCTCTCTCTCTCTCTCTTTATATATATATATATATATATATATATATATATTTATATGGGGGATCTATATCTCTACAGTTAGGGCTTATAATTTTTTACATGACACGAAAATACGACATGAACCAACACAAAATTAACATGGTGTTTCATGTTCATGCCATAGTTTTGACACGAAATTGGCCCGTTTTAATCATGGGGTACCCTAACCTCGTTATATCATAGTCCTTGCTACATCTACCCTTTGTCCTTTCACTGAAATTAAAATATTTTTAGAAGCATTTTTTGTTTAATGTAATTCACAAAACTACTTCTTAAAAGTTTGTTAGGGATCTAAACATTGGATTTGGTGTATTAATATAATTCCAGGTGAATTCCCCAAATGAACCAAAAAGTTGAATTATCATGAAGTGGAATTAGAATTCAATGAATCCTACTTCCCTAGAGTTAAAATTCGATTTGAATACCAATTCTATGCATCCAAACACACTCTTAGAATTTTGGAATTTTAGCAATTCAAGTGTTCCTACCTGTCTTTCAATTGTTACTATAATTATAGATTAACTTGGAGTCTGCTTGGACTAAACTCTTTGCAATCATTAATCTCTCATATTATTGCTAACTTATATATCTCGAAGTGTTTGACGGTCTCCTTTAGAAGATAAAATTAGCGCTAATGTCAGCACGATCAATAATCTACTAGACTCGTTACTTTCTCATTCCTTCCAACTAAGCATGCGATTGGAACAAACACTTTGTCAACGAGATTGCAGTCCCTTTGGACTTCCAATACCAATCTCGACTTTGACAACTAGATGTTTCTGCATAAAAAAGATCCTTATCAAGGTCGAAGTAAAAACATGAATTTTAAGCATTTTGTTAACCATGTTTTGGGGCTCCTCGATGGGCCATGCATTCACAAGTTCCATCTCAAATGTGATAAATACGACAGGGTCTATGTTAATTCATAGGTTTCTACTACACTAGTCAGAGGTGTTTAAGAGATGGATCTCAACGTGAAACACTTTACAACAGGAAATCCCATAGATGTGTGGCATCGGCCTATCTTCACTTGCAAGACACTCTCTGTTTTAAAACTGTAAATATAAGAATTTGGAAATTTCTTTTGCCTCGGTTACTTTCCCATATCGCATGATCCTTCATCTCATTTATCTATCTCTTTCAAATGATGAATCAATTTGCAAATTGTTCCTTTAACTGTCCGGTGCTTGAAGATTTGTTCATAAAAAGAAGAAATCTCTCGGATGGTGTAGTGATTTAAAATGTATATGCTCCTGTATTGAAAAGGATAAAATATTTTTTACCCTGTTAATCGAGTGTTATCATCCTTGTTGTCTTGAGATAAATCTCTCGACACTTGATTACCTAGATATCATAAATACGATGTCTGTTGACTTTAAATTGGAAAACCTGTCATCTTTAGTTGAAGCAAAAGTTGATGTTTTCAATGAAATCCTTAAAAATGGTATTAATTATGGTGGTGATATAGTATTCAATCTTCTTAAAGGGTTCTCGAATGTTATAAATTTATTGTTATCATATTGGACCGTGAAGGTTGTTGCCAATCACTTTTTTCCTCCACCAGAGTGCTTTGTGACAGGTAATTTTCATAACTAATAACTACTTATGCAGGCACCTAATAATGCACTTGGCTGACTCACATGTGTTTCACAATCTGATCAGGCTCAAGGTCATGTCTTACAAAGACCAATGTTAGGCTTATCAGAATTGCTTAACAATTCTCCCAAGTGAAATGATCTTATCTATAATTAGGCATTCCTTGGTATATTAATTTATTCATGAGGGTGTATCACAATAATTACCATGTTGATAAAGACTTTATTTTCTTCATGACAAATCATTTTATGAGTAATGGTTTCAATGGCTTTAAGGGATGTTAAATTCATTTAAAGTTGCAAGGAACCCATGTATAAAATCAATATTAATTTCTCAGAGGATATTAAGAAAGGTCTATGTAGTGTTATTTATATTATTTGTCATTTGATTTATATGTATTAGAATGGAGTTCATGCTGAATTCTGTATAAGTTTGTTTTTTGAGAGAGAGATGCATAGGTGAACTAGTTTATTCCTTGGAATTTAAAAAAAAGGATCTAACTTGTAATTGTTTAGATGGAGTTTGCTAATCAAGGTACCCTAAATTTAGTTTAAATAAATCAATGGATGAGTAGTCTCATCATATTAGGGTTGTTGTGTATTACTTATCCAACATATGATTACACATTCGTTGTTAATGTTTCTTCCCCTTATGTAAAGATTTTGGTAATCAGTCTTGATGTCATTACTGTTGGCTGGGTACATGAAATTTTGGTTAATGCGTTAAATCTTAAATATGTCAATCTCAACGTGTTATTACCTTCAAAGTCTACCTTGGGGAGCTTTTCATCACTACTTGAAGACATTGTCAATGTTGGAGAAGGCCATATCAATCTAGAATATACTAATCTAGTATTTGATCTTCTTAGAGGAATCACTAGTATTAAGTTTTTGGCATTGTTAAACAATAATATGGCTGTAAGTTCTTTTTGTAACTTCCTTTCACTAGTACAATTTATAGAATGGAGATGCCGAGTAATACGCCCCCATTGCTATTACAACTGACACTTATCTTCAAATTATCTTCCTTGAAGTCTCTAGTTGTTTCTTATGGTAATAAACTACTCACTTTTTATAATTTGATTGATTTGGAGGTGGAGATTCCAGGTTTCTGTGGGTGGAGAGTGCTTCCAAGTCTACTTGAAAGCTTGCCTAATCTGAATGTTCTTATATTAGCAAAGGTGATTTAATTGTGTTGAACCATTTTATATACAATAGTCTTCGCATGTTTTCCAATCATTTTTCTAATGTTTCAGTCACAAGGATTATTATGATAATAAAGATGATGTGATCATAAATGAAGTTGTTGATTGGATGGAACCACAATATCTATCTAGTTGTTTGTTGTTGCACCTTAACGTAATCAAGATGATGACATGTCGTGGAAAGGAATACGAGATGACAGTGCTAAAGTATTTACTGGCTTATGCAAAAATTCTAAAGAGCTTATCAATTAATTTATGTGGATTAGCCTCTGAAGAAAAGGTAAAGTGTCGCAAAAAAGTTGGAATTCCCAAAAGGCTGAAGAACTTGTGAAATACAATTCTTTGGAGGCTCCCAATAATAGAAAGTTTAGTGGATTTCTCCATCAATACAAAAAAATTATCTTCTAAGTTTTCAGATTCCTGTTGAAGTAGCTGCTATCATTTCCTTGAGGATTAGATTGTGTCTCACAATCCTTCAGTTTATACTGTTTTTATTTGTGAGCTGACCCGAAATTTGGAAAAACTACTAACATATTATAGAGAAGGCTGATTCACTTTCTTGAAACTTTAAATCAAGGTTCTAAAAAACGTGTGGTGGGACCGAGGCGTAGAGTCCAAAACTTAATCCTTAGAAGCCTAGGTAGGCTTTAGGCGTAAAATGGCGTGAAAAGGCATTTAGGTATTTTTTTTAATATATTTTAATACTTTTAACCATAACAAGGCTATTAAAAATACTAAAATTGTGCATTCCTTTAAAAATATGTCAGAATATATGCATATTAAAATACTATTTGATGGTTTTGGATGAGATATTGTTCCGGTTTATAAAAAAGTCTTTAAAAGTCGATATCGTTTCACTAAAGAATTTTGTTTTAAAAATGTGAGCCTTAAGGATTTTACGAAGAATAAGGCGTAAAAGACTTAAGGTGGGGCGTTTCTCCTAAGACTTAAGCCTGCGGGCACCTATGCCAGTTTTAGAAAAAGCGGCTCGCCAGGGTCGTATCGATTGGTTGAAAGACTTGAAAGAGAACATTGTTCTCGGGGATGATACCCGTTGGTACCGGATTCAAAGGATTAGTGCACCCTTAAAGGAAACATAACAACATTCCCTTGGAAACTAAAAAGAAGAATCTATTCGGGGTGGAAATGAGAGAATTTTATTCCACCGCAGAAAATTATTTGATTCTTGCCTTTCAAAGAATTTCCAAAAAACACTAGAAAAATAATTTATATGATTTAATGATTCCTAAGAATAGATTCACTCTTTTAAAAAGACATGTAACTGGTTCAGTAATTTGATCTTCCCAGACACGCCTTTTAGAACACTGCCTGAAATAGTATCTTAAGATATATATATTTTGGATGTTTAGCTCGTCAAAAACTCAATTTTGTCTGCACATTGGTTCTCATTATAGCGGTATCATATTTTCTTGTCTTTTATATTGGTTTTAAATCTCTAAATTTAAAAAAAAAAATTATTAAGAACTTTCTTTTATTAACGTAGAAAAGAGGAAATGTTATCTTGCCTCTAGCCAATGCGTTAATTAAAAGTGGGTACTTATGTCTAACACCCCAATACTCAAATTGATTTCATGATGTTGACAACACAATTTATACAAACTCGATGCATATTCTTACATCATACAATATTACATAAGCCTTGTCTATCTCTTCATACTATTTAATCATTTAATTCAGACTATTTAATCATCTACCCTTTTAGACTATAAGTTTCATTCTCTTAGATTACCAAATTATTATTCTCATTAATTATTGGCTTCCCCATTATTCATTACCTTTAATTATTGTCTACTTTCTTAGACTACTCAATTATTATTCCCATAAATAATTGTCTACTACCTTATTCATTAGGACTCATCTTCATCCTTAATTAACCACATCATTATATTAGCCCAACTTTATTACCACTAAGCATTGTCAATAACTTTAGACTAAGAGGGCACATTTTCATATAAGGCAGGCCATAATGTGTAAATAGATAAATATATATATGTCCTCATATATATATGTGACACAGAAAGGCATCTACCGTTGATGTCTTGTTCGTGCTTTATCGGCAAGTTCGGAGGAATCTCTTATCCAAAGCGGACATCATAAAACACACACAAGTTGGGAGTGATCCATACGCACGATACCTGTTCACGGCCCATACCCTGCGGTTACACAGGTTGGGTCAGCGTCAACACCTACCTCGTCGTAGGTGGCGCCTCCACGTAGTACCTACATGACCTACACAATCGCCAAGCCCACCTGTCTTGGCGAGTGGTACCTGGTCCGAACGCACGAATCCCCAAGTCGATAAGACAGTCCACAAACATCGGTATGTCTGGACAATATAATATGATACATATGATCATCCAATATGAATAAATAGTTACACTATAACTACTTTAACCCAAGGAATCTCATTTAATATAAAATATAGCCTTCTTAGGTTAACTATAACATTTTAGTCAATTATTCCATAATTCATTTTAAGTCGTTATCGTACGACCACTTCCCAATTAAATATTAAGTGTCATACAATTCTTTTTGGACTTAAATTAGGTTTTCTTCATCATTTATTTCCCTTAAAATATATAGGTACAGGTATTCCCAAACTAACCTTATCTATAAAATCATGGGTAAAGTTATTCTCAAACTAACCTTATCAATACAATAATAGTTGCAATTACTTCCAATTTGCCCTTATCAGCACGATTATAGGTATAGTTATCCCCAAACTAACCTTAGTAATACAATTAGTGATTTTAGCATGTTTTCCTCTTGACTTATACTTATAACATTCCAGATTATTAATAATTATTCTCTTTCGATTACCTTTTCGATATGGTTTATATGTACATATATAAGGAATCCACTAATATGTATAAGTAGTTTCACCCTAACTACTATCATGACCGATATTACCCATTTAAAGTTATCCCATTAGGCTTAGGGTGCACTTCTACTTAATATCTTCATACGGTAGTAATTTGAGGGAACTAACCCATTAGTTCAATTTTTAAATGTTCGACTTATCTCTTATAAGTATTTCTTTTATTCAAACTTACCTCGAATTAATTATAATAGTCTCACCGTTTGTTATCATCTATGTTCCCCTACCAAAATCTCCAAATCATCAAGGCATATCCATCCCTTTTAATATATTTATTTCATATAACGTTATTCAAGGGTTCTACCTAAATCATTTCCTTTATATAGTTACTCCTATTTTTAGTCATCACGCATGCACTACTATAACATCAACCCATCATGGTTTAACAATGTATATAAGTTCATAACATTACCACTAATATCTTGGAATAAGTTTCTATACCTCACTTGTACAAAAATGGTCTTACTCACCCTTTCGTAGAAAAAACATAACTAATTGAAAAAAAATCAAAAAAATACGCGGTCGGCGCCTAGGCGATCGTAGCGAAAAAATTTACAAGCAGGTCCCCCCGAATCGGTTAACAATTAGGGCCAAACTGATTCGCACATACCGATTTTGCCCATGCACCCTGTTTTATCATGATGGAATTCTTGAACCCACAACTTCTCAAACCAAAGATCCCCATAATAAATCAACAACATAAAACGTGATATGAATGAAGTCTTTAAAAGATGATAGGGCCATTCTAAACATGTTTAAACATAAAAATTCCTTTCGAGATTTATATCAAATCATCAAGATCTTTAAAGAACTTATGAACATACAAATTCTATATTTCATCTTACCCTACTCCAATGGTATTCCACATTAATTTAAGGGTTCTACAACATATCTTCTACAGTTAATCTTCCATTTAAACCACATGAATACATAGTTTCTACAAGGGGTTACGGATATAAACACGGCTTACACAATTATCATCAATTTCTACACAATTCAAAAGGTCCTTAAATATGCAGTCCCAACACATGATAAAACCTTATTCTAAGCATGGTATCAATATTAATATAAGATTAGTAGAATTTGAATAAGAATTGCAAGAGAATCCTTGCGTGAAAATAGTCGAGAACCTCTTCTTTTCTTCCTCCTATGGTGGTTCTTCCTCCTCTTCTTGGGTGGGTGTTCTTAGGGTTATTGTATGTAACTCCTAATGGGTGGTTTAATCCTTAAAAAATGAGATTAGTCTTCAATTCTCGAGTTGGGCTTTAGGCGCCAACTTTGAACCCCCAAATGGGCACAAATACAATATTTAATTAGCCCGATAACTACCCAACTCATATATATATATATATATATATATATATATATATATATATACCCCGTAACCATTCCTAATGGTCTAAAATGCTTGAACGAGTCTATAATACCTCTCAAAGTGTGTCTCAAATATTTTTGTCCAAAAATATTTTTTAATTGTGATGCGACACATGTAAATATTTTTTATTTATAATAAAATTCCTTTTGATTTATTACAAATAATTTAAGTCCAACTCTAAAAAGTTGTAAATAATACTGAGTTTAATTACTCACAAACTTGATTAATTACTTTCACCCAATTAAATTAACCCATATTAAATTTTATTTTATTCCAAAAATACGGGGTATTACATCCCCCCCCCCCCTAATGAAATTCCGTCCTCGGAATTAAAAGTAGCATAAAATCACATTTATTTCACACCGTTAACTTATGTTTATACCCAATTAGTCAATACTCAAAACCTATGAGATAAATGAAAAATCTCATCTATGCCTATCATAACATAACTGGGGCACCCATATATTTCACATTACATGCATGCACACACGTACCATTAACAAATATGAATGACACATATACATCTAATTTGCACCATTCACACTCAGTATAACCATATATCAAGTATACCACCACATATGTATATGTCACAAGAAAACTACTTTCTTAGTATCCCATTTCCTTCAACTCGTGACTTGTGCCAATTTCGTGCGTGGGAGGTCTCGCAAGCGAAATCCAAACAAGGAACCCTCCCGATACACTACTGCACGACTTAGTCAGTTATTGAGATCCTTTGGCCCAAGACTAAAAAGGGAATCATAAAAATAGACGTTTACATAAATCATTTAAATTCCAATTTGTGCCCATTGTCAACTGAGGCCTCATCACGCTTAAGAAAACACTACTACATAGCTTTGTCAATAACCAAGACCCAATTGTCTTAAAACCAAATATGAATCAATATGTTAACCATAACATTCCAAAATTTTCCAATTTCCAACCAAACCACTCATCCTTTACAAAAGTTATGCTAAACTCTTTTAGAGTCAACTGACCCTACCATGCCCAACACTTAAATCACCACAAACTAGGTAGTACATTCTCTGTTCGTATTAAATCTATAGTGCACATAGTCATTTCTAAGTCTCCAAAGGCATACCCATTCTATCAGGTCTAACATTACTACTTTAGTAACAACGTTGCGATACAAACATTAAACATTATCATATAAAATCTCAATAATCGAAGCTATCACTAGCCTTACTTTTTTTTTATACTTGCTAAGGAAACACTTTCCCAAATCATACCATTACGTTATCTCGCAATGCTTTCCCATACATAAAGGACCTATGCTCTAACCTGAGTATAAGCCGGTTTATCCCATAATTTCGAGTTTATTCAGACGCATCTACCTCCTTGAATTATTTAAGATTCTAAATTGCACTCATATGTGGCTTCCCTAAGAATAATTAAATTTCTAAAGGACCTTTTATGACTTAAGTTCTCATTGAAATTCATTGTTTCAAAACTACGCTCAACCATAAAAATTTCTCACAATAATCCTCATGACTACGGTGAACACCAATTTCTAAGCAATCTTGTCTTTTAAACATGACCAAAACTCATAGCAGTCCACAACAATTAACATATTCCAAGTAAATATAATTCCATTCCCAGGAAAATATCACACTTTGACATAGCTAACCAATAGGCCAAAAATAAACACAAGCCTCCCATTATACATTTCTATGTTTCCACGCACCAATGAAACAATGTTCCTTCTCATCCACGGTGGGTCAATGTAAATCACTCTCCCATATACAAAGTCTATCCTTTCCAATGTATTAACAAAACCCAAGTGAATACTCAATCCAAATATCAAACAAAACATATCCCATATACTCCAAATTAGGGAAAAACACATCGTTTACCATCGATGCTATCACTAGTCTCTTTTTTCGAAATAATTTAATCTATAATCCGATGCCCATCTCGTTTTGGGTCCTGGTTTACACGAACTAACCTCTGCTGGTGCATTATCGTACATTACCACCTCCTAAAATTCTCTAAATGTCTTCCATTAAATTACTAGGCACTAAAATTTTTGAGCTCCTTAAAATTCTAGCAAGTGACCCACCCGAAGGTCTCTATGGATCTCACTCTAAAACTAACCTTTTTCCCGAACGGGTAGTAACCAATCACAAAGAATATAATGATTCCTAATCATAGAGATCTACATCAAAGTACGCAACGTCGAATGCGACAAACTCAAACATATATCCTAAGGACACTAGAACCATGCTCTGATAGCAACTGTAACAATCCCCATTTTCTCATATAAAGGTTGGCCAGGCTCAATACGCCGAAGATGGGTATCATCAACAATTTATACCGTTTTAAATTCTGAAGGAATAAAAACTTCCTAATTTTATATCAAAATCCATAATGAATAAAAATAGGTGAATAAAATTGATTTAATACATGAATAATAAAAAATTGAATCATCATACAGTGTCCATGATGTAAAGCTAAGTACAACTGCTATAAATAAACACTTGGGCTTATGCCCGTACAATTCCGAGTATGAGATAAAATGACAAAAAGATGAAATACAACCTATATTAGAATCAGTGGAGTGAAATTCACTACGTCCAATGCAACTGCAAGTGTGATTCATCGTCAATCCCTACCCCTTGTCACTAAGAATACCCGGGAGAAAAACATTTATAATTTGGGTCAGAGCCCTAGAGATGAAAGGATTATTCATCAATAAATATGCAAATTGTTACCAACTCATACTTCATGTCTCTCCATCAATGCTCACATGTAACTAGTACACCACCTCTCATTGGGAAGCAGTCCTACTCGTATCCCCAAACAAAATGCATATTGTAACTTCGATTATTTAAATTGTCATCTAAAGAATAAGACATCTAGATATGCCTTAATTAAAAGTGGGTACTTATGTCTAACACCCCAATCCCCAAATGGATTTTAAGATGTTGACTACATAATTTATATAAACTCAGTGCATATTCTCACGTAATACAATATTCCAAAAGCCTTATCTATGTCTTTAGACTATTTAATCATTTAATTCATACTCCTTGTCGTCTACCCTGTTACATTATAAGTTTCGTTCTCTTAGATTACCAAATTATTATTCTTGCTAATTATTGGCTACCCCATTATTCATTGTCATTAATTATTGTCTACTTTTTTAGACTACTCAATTATTATACCCATTAATAATCGTCTACTACCTTATTCATTAGGACTCATCTTCATCTTTAATTACCCACATCATTATATTATCCCGACTTTATTACCACTAAGCATTGTCTACATATTAAGACTAGGAGGGCACATTCTCACATAAGGCATGCCACAATGTGTGAATGTGTGTGTGTGTGTGTGTGTGTATATATGTGCGATACACAAAGGCATCTACCGTTAGTATCTCATTCGCGCTCTATCAGCATGTCCCGAGGAATCGCTTATCCAAAGAGGACATCATATAACACACACAAGTTGGGATCAGTCCCTACGTAGGATATATGTTCATGGTCCATACCCAACGGTGACACAGGTTGGGTTAATGTCAACACCTACCTCCTCGTAAGTGGCGTCTTCATGTAATACCTATATGACCTACACAATGGCCAAACCCACTTATGTCGGCGTGTGGTACCCGATCCGAATGCACGAACCCCCAAGCCGATAGGCCAGTCCACGAATATTAGTATGTCCACAAAAAATAATATGGTACATATTATCATCCAATATGTATAAGAAGTTACTCTATAACTACTTTAACCTAAGCAAATCTCATTTCATAAAATAAATAGCCTTCGTGGCTTAACTATAACATTTTAGTCAATTATTCCTTAACTCATTTTAAGTCGTTATCCTACGACTACTTCCCGATTATATATTAAGTCTCATATAATTCTTTTATGGCTTAAATCACATTTGCTTCATCATTTATTTCCTTTAAAATATATAGGAACAATTATTCCCAAACAAACCTTATCGATAAAATCATAGGTATAGTTATTCCCCAACTAACCTTATGAATACAATATTGGTTATAGTTACTCCGAAACTACCCTTATCAGCACGATTATAGGTATAGTTATCTCCATACTAACCTTACCAATACAATTAATTATTTTAGCATGTTGTCCTCATGACTTATATTGAAATCATTCTAGATTATTAATAATTATTTCCTTTTAGTTACTGTTTTGATAAGGTTTATATGTATATGTATAAGGAATCCACTAATATGTATAAGTAGTTTCACCCTAACTACTATCATGATCGATATTACCCATTTAAACTTATCCCACTAGGCTTAGGGTGCACTTCTACTTATTATCTTCATACAGTAGTAATTTGAGGATACTAACCCATTAGTTCTATTCTCAAGCGTTCGATTTATCTCTAATGAGTATTTCTTTTATTCAAACATACCTTGAATTAATTGTAATAGGCTCATTGTATCTTATCATCTATGCTCCCATACCAAAATCCCCAAATCATCTAGGCATATCCCTGCCTTTTAATATATTTATTTCATATAATGTTATTCAAGTGTTCTACATTAATCGTTTTCTTTATATAGTTACTTGTATAATAAGTCATCACAAGTGTACTACTGTAACATCAACCCATCCCTATTTAACGATGTATATAAGTTCATAACATTATCATTAATATCTTGGAATAAGTCTATATACCTCACTTGGATAAAAATGGTATCGCACACCCTTTCGTAGAAAAATCATAACTAATTCAAAAAAATAAAATAAAAAATACGCGATTAACGCCCACACGATTGTAGTGAAAAAATCTACAAGTAGATCCCCCAAAACGGTTCATAATTAGGGCCGAACCGGTTCGCATATACCAGTTTTTCCCAGGTCTCCTATTTTCTCGTGACGGTATTATTCAACCCAAAACTTCTCAAACCAAATATCCCCATAATAAATCAACAACTTAAAACGTGATACGAATGACGTCTCTAAAAGATCATAGGGTCATTCTAAACATGTTTAAACATCAAATTCCTCCTAATATTTATATCAAATCATCAAGATCTTTTAAGAACTTATTAACATACAAATTCTAGATTTCATCTTACCATACTCCAATGGTGTTCCAGATTAGTTTAAGGGTTCTGTAACATATCTTCTAAAATTAATTTTCCATTTAAACCACATGAATACATAATTGATATAAGGGGTTGCGGATCTAAACACGGGTTACATAATTATCATCAATTTCTACACAATTCAAAAGGTCTCTAAGTAGGCAGTCCCAACACATGATAAAGCCTTATTCTAAGCATGGAATCAACATTAATATAAGATTAGTAGAATTTGAATAAGAATGGAAAGATAATCCTTGTCTGAAAATAGTGGAGAACCTCTCAAAGTGTGTCCGGAATATTTTCGAAATTATAATTTAATTGTGAAGCGACACATGTAATTACGTTTTATTTAGAATAAAATCCCTTTTGATTTATTCCAAATCATTAATGTTCAACTCTAAAAATTTATAAATAATAATGAGTTTAATTACTCATAACCTTGATTAATTAATTTCACCAAATTAAATTAATCCATATTAAATTTTATTTTCTTCCAAAAATACGGGGTATTACATGTTGTCCTTTGCCTAATCATTTTCTTTGAAAACTTATTAGAGATGAATTAGAGCATGGTGGGTTCCTCTACATTTGAGTAGAGTTGATGTTGAGTTTTCATAAACAATGGACTTAATGGTATATGTTATGCCAGATTGCAGTCTGGTCAATAAAGTTTTTCTTATGAGTTGGATTTATTCAAGCGATCAACTGACTTGTAGTTGCCTTTAATTTGTGGATTAGTTTTAATAATTATATTATTTATTTTTTGGTGCATGTTGCTTTTAATTCAGAATTTTGGTTGGAAATGTGTTTTTCTCTCACAAATGGGTTTTAACTAAGACAACAAAGTGGTGGGCCAAACTTTTTTGTGCGATTAGTGAAGGTATGAGAAGAGGGGTAACAATGGGTTGTGTCGGGTTAGGTTTGTGTAAAAACCACCTCAACCCAAACCCCACATGTTATTCCTTTCGTGTGTACCATGCCATGTGTTATCGAGTTCGTGTCTTGTTTGGGTCGTGCCTTAATGAGTCGTGTCGTATATTTACACTAAATGACTAAACTTAAACTCAATTCGTTAAGTCATTGTGTTTAGCGAATCCATTAGTAAAGCATCTATATTTGTTAAGGCTTTACCCAAACTCGTTAAAAAGCCATGTGAGTCGTGTCGTGTTATTGGGTCCTTTGTTAATTTGCCGTGTAGTATTACTGTATGTCTAATGTAACTTTAACATGCTAAAACTACAGTAGGGAGAAAAGTTGATAGTTTTTAGTGCACGGTATAAATTTTTTCTCGAGAGAAATTTAAAGCCAGATTTTTTGTTAAAATAAAACTGTAATCATATGTTCATGTAATATTAAGTTATTTGAAACCAAAATAGTCAACACAATTTATGTTAATTATGTAAAATTTATTTCACCACCTCACTTTCACGTCGGTGAACATATTTTACCAATAAATAAATGGAGGTGAATTTTTTTTCATAGTTACAATTCAAATTTTTGTTCAATAAAAAATGTGATCATGTCTAAATGTAATATTAAGTTATTTGGAACAAAAATAGTCAACCCAATTTAAGTTTAAATAAGTAATTATCACATCATTCACCTAGGCTAAATATATTAGGATATATTTGACTTTACCAGCCATTTAGTTTTGCTAATTAGATTTTGCTCATTATTTTGTTTACTTATGCGCTTTTCCACTAAAAAAGAATGAAAAAAGTTAGTTGACTGGTAAAACCTCTATGTTTTCTACAAAAGTCCAAACCATCCCATTCTATATTATTCAAGGCTCAATTCTCTTATTATTTTATTTATTTACTTAATGACACTTTATTAAATTAATATATTAGCTGGATTATATATTTTATTAAAATATTTAAAAATAAATAAAAATAGTTTTTTATTAGTTTTACTAAGTAAAAAACATAATTTTTAAATAAGAAAATGATTTTTTTGTCAGTTTTATTTATTAAAAAAATAACTATATTTTAGTTTAATTTTTGTCCAAATTTTATTAATACAAAAATAAAGAATATTTTTTCCTCTTATTTCATTCTTTCTAGTTTTTATCTCTGAAAAAAAAATTTGTCCATTTTGTTTTTATCTCCTATTTAGTTTATTAAAAAAATTTGATATTTTTTTCCCTGTTTTATTTATTAGAAAATTATTTTTGTTTTATTTTCTTGTCCCAATTTTTATTTATTAAATTACCCTTTTGCCAATTTTTTGTTATATAAAAAACTAGGACAAAAAAGAGAACAATAATTTTTTTAGTTTTTTAATACAGAGTCTTAAAAATATATAGCCTTAAAAATATTTTTTAATACATAGTCTTAAAAAATATTTTTTTTGCTAAATAAATAGTCTTAAATAAATAAATAAATAAATAAATATATATATATATATATATATATATATATATATATATATATATATATATATATATATATATATATATATATATATATATATATATATAGCCGGGCATTTAGAAGTTGGACATAACTTGAATAATGATGTGTAACAAAAGAAACAAGAAAATGCCCTCATTACACCTTCCTTCGGACTTCATGCATATATGCCATTATATATATTATTTTGTACAATTCTCAGTCGAAGTTTTGGAGGAGGTTTAAATTACAGGATTTAAAGGAAAGGAATATAATTTGGAGAGTGAGTGTTGAAGTATTTGTTTGGTAGTGCTAAAGTTATGAAGAAGTTACAAATCAACCCTCCTAACTTTGACTGATAGAAAAAGATCAATATTTGCAAAAAATGGCTAAGAGATTCCTAAAGGGATTCCAGAATTTGAAAAACATTCGGTGGGGAATTGTTGGCGATCAGTTTGATGAATTTGTTTTATAAAATATATATGAATTATGCTTGTGGTAGAAATATTCATTCTACGACCACCTATTATATTGCAAGAAGTTGATTCACCCCCCCCCCCCCCCCTCCCCCCAAAACGAACACATCAATACTCCAGGAGTATTGAATATTTTATCTCATTAGGGACAACCCCCATTTTATGAGTCATGATTGTACCTATGTGGCATGGTAATTTCGAAGAATTGTGTAGAATTTCGCATGCAGTTTTCTTACAAATCATTTATTTATTTTTTCTTTCAAAATATATTTTTTGCACAAGTTCTCCAAAACTTACTAGTCATTTTTAGGTAGTGAGGCTAGCCGTGGTACAACGAGGGGAAGAAATATGATAGATTCAAGTAGCCATACTACTATACTACTGTATACCCCATAATTTTAATGACTTTTAATATGGGATTAATTAGAATTAATTATGAATAATAATTGGAATTAATTCGAATTGAATATTACTAGAGCATAAAGTAATATGTGATTGATACTACATATTACTTAGTGATTAAAAGTAATATATGATTATATGGTCGTGAGTGAATAATAAACGAATTATTGAAATTAAGTCGGGACGCGCGTTCAGTCGTGTCGGGACTAAATGAAAAGGGTAAGATGGGAAATTATTATTAAGTTATCCATATGGTCATTTCGACTACGCCGATAAGTCTGAAAGGGTCGAAATAGGCAGAAAAGTCTATCCGGGGGTTTGATTTGGTCCTAGGGTCAATTGGCAACCAAACGGACACCTTGGAGGGGTATTTTAGTCATTTTCCAGGGGAGGCGAATAGTACATGCCGGATTTAAGTTTTAATATTTAATATTAGAGTGTGTTAAACCAAGAGATCATTTACCAAAAGCCTACAAAGAGGAAGGGGGGAATTCTCTTGGAAGAGGAAAGGTTATGGGAGCAAACCAAGGGACAACCACCTTGCACCACCACCGAAAAAGTGATTAGAAAGGAGGAGGAAACATCCTACACACATCTTCACCAAAGGATCAGACCTACACCTTAAGGCAAGTGTAATTCTTGTTCCAATTAGTGAGTATAATATCCATGTTCAACTAGAACGGATAAACATCCATGAAAACTATATATCAGAGATGAAAAATTGATGATTTTGATGTAATTCTTGAAATGGAAATTATTTCGGATTATTCCTTTGATGAAATTAGAATTAACACCATGAAATTTTGGGTTTAATTTATGAGGAAATTTGGAGTTTATATTTGTTCTTGAGAAAGAATTTTATCTTGTAGATTTTCTTGAATTTAAAATACGATTAGTATGATTCATCGAAATATCTTGATGATTTTGATATGATTTGATGTTATAAATCATGTACATACTTGGGTATATCATTTGGGATGAATTGTAAGGAGTTTGGGATAATTTGGTGGAGGTTTTGAGGATGAATTATGTTAAGCGGAATTTGGTAGTGTGCTCTCAAGTTTTTGTATAAAATCACATTCTGCACATTTTTGTAGTTTTATATTTTTTCAAAATTGGAGCAGAAAAGCCTTAAAATTGTAATTTTTATTTCTGGACAGATTGTAACTTTAATAAAAAGGAATTTTTGGGAATTAAAATATAATCCAGACTTGATATATTGAGTTTGGGTTTTGGACGAAAAATTATGAGTTGAAGGTAGCTACTGGAATAAATAATTAAATCATTTCGGTTAATAAGAGATGTTTGGAGTAATGGGAAATGTGAATAAAATGTGAATTATTAGTTATGGGATAAACTTTAAATATACTATGTGTGGGATTTGTATATGGGATGAGAGTATACCCATTTGTTGATATATATACATAGGTGGAGCGAATACCTATAATATAATTGAGGTTTAAAATACCATGATACATAGGATATTTGAAATATAAGCATACTACATATGATACTTGTAATATGGGATGTGCTTATGTCCTATTGTTGATATATATAGGTTGGGTGTATACCTGTGTGATGATTTGTGTGTATGACATACCTAGCCTACTTGCTATTGACGGGAGGTTTGTGTGTTGAGGATAGCCATATCATGATAAGCCTTCGGGGGGATTTTTGACTTGTGCCTCAGAATATAGAACCTAGGTACGAGCTATCTGTGACAATGATAGTGATGACGGACATATGGGTGCGTAGGTATGTGCGTAGGCCATAGGCATGGAATTATATTCACCTCCATTATGTGTGATATGTGATGATGGTTGTCTAACCAATAGTCCTTCATACAATGACGTGATGTACTGGGACTAGATAACATAGTAGTGCAAGCACCGCATCTGTGTCTCGGGGTGGAGTATTGTATATATATATATATATATATATATATATATATATATATATATATATATATATATATATATATATATATATATATATATAAAATAGAGTGAATGAACATATATACATATGATACTATCTACTGTGTGATTTATGTTGACATGAAAGATAAAGAAATCTGAAATTAATTAAGTATGAGAACACTCAATTATATTGAGAACTGAATTAATATATTTAATTATTACCTGTATTGTGAAGGAAATACGTGGGGAAATATAAAGGCTATGGTTAGTTGATACAATGAGATAATCTAGTGAAAGTGGGAATAGTAACTAGAATAATTTGGGTATACGTTTGGCGTGCACACTAGTTGAGAGGTGAGAATCTCAACTGAGAGTCCGAAGATCTAATATGTATATAATAATTGATAACTATAGCATTTATTCACTTTCTATTTTTAAAATATTTTACAATCGGGATCTGACCCATTTTTTCTTGCATAATCTTTTCTCTCTTGTATATATATTATATTAGGTGTCCAGCCAAAGGTACGCCCAACTTAAAGGATCACATATTTATTCGCTATGGATGTTTTGGAGGGTGGACCTTGCATTAGACGCATTATTTTATTGATTCTTGTACTCTGTAGTGATTTTCTTCTATGGCATGTTGCAAGTGGATCCTTGTCATTTTCATTCTATCTCAGTCATTAGTTTTACTTATGTTGTCTTTGGTAACATTTGGTTTGACTTGGTTTATTGTATTGAGGTGTTTTAAACTGTGAAGTTTATTCCACTTGTATTAAATAAGTTGTGATGGTTATTATTTATCATTCATTGTTATGGATGGGTTATATCATAAATGATTTCTATTGTTTTAAAATTAAAAGTTTTAGCATTAGCTTAATTGATTACTAGGTGGTTAATAATGAAAGAAAAACTATTTTACGACAGTGATGCTAAGAATGAGCCAACTGAAAAATTCAAATTAATTGGATAAAGGATTGGCCACCCGGTATTTAATTAAGCGGGTTGCTAAATGTGGTATTATAGCATCAGGTTCTAGTTTCCTTAGGATTTGTACGTCTTATTACATTTCAGTGAAGCATTCTTTGATTTAGAGCCCTATTATTAGTATGTTGTTTTCCTCTGCGTATTAGGACTTACGTGCTCCTGCCATGAAATATAAGTGATGTAATTCTTATATGATCTCGGTTGGGCATCGCTAACTAGTGAGGGTCATTAGAAGAATAACAGGAGGAGGACTCAACTGAAGATTTAGAAGATTTTGGAAATGTTGATTTAGATAGAACCCACCAAAAATATTGTTGAGGCTGAGGACGATTAAGAAATTGTTCGGGAGATATAGCTCCTAGGAACCGTCATGGATGACATTTGTGCCATTTCAAAACCTACCCAGCACTGTCAGTGAAAGGAGAAGAAGTCGAAATGACTCTTGTGAAGGAAGAAATCCAAATACAATTATGTAGGGTGAAGTGTAGAAACACCCAGGACTTAAACATTTCGGAATGACTTTTAATATAGGATTAATTAAAAGTTAAATATGGATTAATTGGAACTAATTATGAATAATCAATTCGGATTGAATATTAGTAGAGCATAAAATAATATATGATTGATACTAAATATTACTCAGTGATTAAAAGTAATAAATTATTATATGGTCGCGAGTGAATAATAAGTGAATTATTGAAATTAAGTCAGGACGCGCGTGTAAGTCGTGTCGGGAGTAAATGAAAAGGGCCAAAAGGAAAATTATTTTTAAGTCATCCATATGGTCATTTCGACTGCACTGATGAGTCCAGAAGGGTCAAAATAGGCAGAAAAGTCCACCCAGGGGTTTGATTTGGGTCTAGGGTTAATTGGCAACCAAAAGAACACCCCGGAGGGGTATTTTGGTCATTTTTCGGGGGAGGTGAATAGTACCTGCGGCTTTTGAGTTTTATTATTTAATATTAGAGTGTGTTAAACCAAGAGATCATTTACCTAAAGACTAAGGAGAGGAAATGAGAGAATTCATTTGGAAGAGGAAGGGCTATGAGAGCAAACCAAGGAACAATTACCTTGCACCATCACCGAAAAAGTGAGTGGAAAGGTGGAGGAAACATCATACACACATCTTTACCAAAGGATCAGACCTACACCTTAAGGCAAGTGTAATTCTTATTCCAATTAGTGAGTATAATATCCATGTTAAATTATAAGGGATAAACATCCATAACAACTATATATCAAAGATGAAAATTTGATGATTTTGATGTAATTCTTGAAATGGAAATTATTTAGGACTATTTCTTTGGTGAAATTAGAATTAACACCATGAAAGTTTGGGTTTAATTGATGAGGGAATTTTGGGTTTATATGTGTTCTTGAGAAAGAATTCTATCATGTAGATTTTCTTGAATTTAAAATAAGATTAGTATGATTTATCATAATTCCATGATGATTTTGATATGATTTAATGTTATAAATCATGTACATACTTGGGTATATCATTTTGAATGAATTATAAGGATTTTGGGATCATTTGGTGGAGGTTTTGAGGATGAATTATGTTACACCCCGTAGGTAGAAATATGTAGGAAAATGACGAACATTGTATGATAATTTTAGGATTGTTTAAAGAGGAATTTGGTAGTGTGCTCGAGAATTTTTTTATAAAATCATGTTTTGCACAACGTTGTAATTTTAGGTTTTTTCAAAATCGGAGCAGAAAAGCCTAAAAATTGTAATTTTTATTCTTCGGTAGATTGTAACTTTAAGAAAAAGGGATTATTGGGAATTAAAATAAAATCCGGACTTGTTATAATGAGTTTAGGTTTTGAACCAATAAGTATGAGTTGAAGGTAGCTACTGGAATAATTAATTAAATCCTTTCAGTTAATAAGAGATATTAGGAGTAATGGGAAGTGTGAATAAAATGTGAATTATTAGTCATGGGATAAACTTGAAATATACTACGTGTGGGATATGTATATGGGATGAGAGTATACCCATTTGTTGATATATATACATAGGTGCAGCGAATACCTATAATATAATTAAGGTTTAAAATACCATGATACGTAGGATATTCGAGATATAAGTATACTACGTATGAGACTTGTAACATGGGATGTGCTTATGTCCTCCCGTCGATAACAAGTAGGCTAGGTATGTTATACACACAAATCATCATATAGTTATACACTCAGCCTATATATATATAGAGAGTACGGTTTTCTTTTGACTCAAAATCTTCTTTGAATTTGATCATGTCAGTTTTATAGTCTTTATTGATTGTTAATAATTGGTGATTTACTTAACCTGTTTCAACATCTGTTTGAATAGGGGAATGTTTATCTTCATCATCATTAAAATTTGAGGTCGCTGTATAACAAGGTTTACTTACTTGGGAAGTACAAAGATTACTGATTAATACAGTTGGTCGAATCGGATGAACTTGAAATCATAATGTTTAATACAAGATAAGAATGAAAATTGAGAGAATAATAGAGAGATGGAAAGAAAGAGAGAGTTTGCAGAAGTGAGATAGGAAATTAGACTCTGCCTTGAATGGATGACCGAATACTCTATTTATAGTTGAAAACTCCTTTGTTTTTACTTCGGGTGAACTGCTTTAACCTTGGTAACTGAATTTAACTTCGGGTGAACTGCTTTAACCTTAGGTAACTGACTTTAACTCCTGGTAAACTGATTTAACCTTGGGTAACTGACTTTAACTTCGAGTAAACTGCTTTAACGTTGGGTAACTGATTTTAACTTCGGGTAAATTGTTTTAACCTTGGGTAACTGATTTAACTTTGGGTAAACTGCTAGATGATAGACTGTAAACCCGTGCGATGCCACTGTTCATGAATATAAACTTGTCGAGGAATATGTATATCCTGATGAGCCTTTGGGGGGATTTTTGACTTGTGCCTCAGAATATAGAACCTAGGTATGTTCTATCTGTGATAATGATAGCGATGATGGTCACATGGGTGTGTAGGTATTTGCGTAGCCCATAGGCGTGGAACTATATTCTCCTCCATTATGTGTGATTTGTGATGATGGTTCGAGTGAGATACTGAACCGACAGTCCTTCATACAGTGACGAGATGTATTGATACTAGATAGCAGAGTAGTGCGTGCATCGCAGAGTATTGTATATATATTATAGAGTGAATGCATATATATACATGTGATATTATCTACCGTGTGATTTACGTAGACACAAAAGACAAAGAAATCTCAAATTAATTAAGTATGAGAACACTTAATTATATTGAGAATTGAATTAATATATTTAATTATTACATGTATCGTGAAGGAAATACATGGGGAAAGATAAGGTCTATGGTTAGTTGATACGATGAGATAATCTAGTGAAAGTGCACACTAGTTGAGAGGTGAGAATCTGAAGTGAGAGTCTAAGGATCTAATATGTATATAATAATTGCTAATTGTAGCATTTATTCACTTGCTATTTTTAAAATCTTTTACATTCGGTCTCTGACTCGTTTTATCTTGCATACTCTCTCCTCTCTCATATATATATATATATATATATATATATATATATATATATATATATATATATATATATATTATGTGGTATCCAGCGATAGGGACGCCCAACTTAAAGGATCACATATTTATTCACTATGGATGCTCTGGAAGGTGGACCTTGCATTAGACGCATCATTTTATTGATTCCTATACTCTGTAGTCATTTTCATCTATGGCATGTTGCTAATGGATCCTTGTAATTTTCATTCTATCTCAGTCATTAGTTTTACTTATGTTGGTTTTGGATACATTTGGTTTGAGTTGGTTTATTGTATTGAGATGTTTTAAACTGGGAAGTTTGTTCCACTTATATTAAATAAGTTGTGATGTTTATTATTTATTATTCATTGTTTTGGATTGAGTTATATGATAAATGATTGCTACTTTTAAAAAAGAATTTTATTTAAATTAAAAGTTTTAACGCTAGCTTAATTGATTACTAGGTGGTTAATAATGGAAGAAAAACCATTTTTCGACAGTGCTGCTAAGAATGCGCCAATTGAATAATTCAAATTAATTGGATAAAGGATTCGCCACCCGATATTTAATTAAGCGGGTTGTTACAACTACTAAATGTTTATACGAGTTGTACATTTAAATATTACTAATGTTCTATTTGTTTCGTTAATATGTGATTTTGATGTTTCCCCAAATTTGAATTAATATTTAAAATATAGTTGAAAGTAAGTTAATATTAGAAAATCAAAACACCAATCAAAAAGTCAAAGTCATAAAACTTTTAAATTTTAAGGTCTTGTAAAATTTTTAACATAGGGCAATCTAGTTTCGATTTTGAGCATTTTTTTTCAAAATAAAGATACCAATTGGTTAAAAACCTGTAAATTTTGTCAAAAGAAAAATATAAAAAATAAAACATCTAATTTTGTCTCTTATATTAGGGTTATGCATCATTGTTACACCATAATTTTCATATACCCATTTTAGTTTGATATCATAATTTAGACTAAGTTACATATAAATTATATATGTGAAGGGTTTTATATATTTATAATTGTCATCGAATTGAGAGGTTCTTAATCAAGTGGTTTCTATTATGCAAGCTCTAAAGTGCGTATGTCGTTTCTATTAATCCCTACAACAAACATTGCATCTATTGAGCCCTTGAAGTAGTTAAAAAAGACTCAATCGACCTCTATAGTAAATTCTCGGTCGTTATCTTCATGAATTAAGGGACAATATTATCTCTCTTTAATCCACATGAATCTTCACTGGAAACACATATTTTAGGGTGTGGGATCGAGATGAAGTAAGGGGACGATGGAGATGTCAATTAAGTATGTGTTTTGTGCGAAGGTTTAAGTGCATTTTCGACAAAAAATTGATAAGTTTGAAGAGAAAGACAACTTTGTTAATGATCTATGAAAAACATGAAAATTGTCGGAAGCGACCGACTGACACACTTTAACTAATTTAAAGTCTTAATATGAAAAAAAATTTATTTTGGGGCTAAACAAAAATAACTTAATGGACCACTCTATGAAGATTAGTACCGGCAAAAACAGGTCCACGCGATTGAACCGCCCAAATTAGCCCAGACTTCAAAACATGGGGCCCATATTTTAAACTTAGTGGGCTAAACATGGGTCTAAATCATAAAATGATCATATCAATATGAATACCCATCTATATTTTGTTATACTAACCCTAACATCCATTTCTCTTAGCTAAAACACCCACTATTTCTTTCTCGCCCTTTACTGAGATATCCCTCTCTTCCCGTCAGATCCTCTTTCTCTTAGATTATGACAAATTTATTAGAGTTAAACATCTAAGCAATATTTATATAAACACTTATATTCATTAAATTATAGGGTTCCACTTGCCCTCTCCCTTCTCCACTCACAAAATTCAGCGGATAGGATTGCTACAAAAAATATGTTGGCCCGGACCGAACCCAACCCGACATCCAACCCAACCCGATTTCAACTAGCCCAGATTTAACCCAACAAAAATTTAGTGCGCCCAGATTTGGCCCAGAGCACCTGTTTTCCACTACTAATGGAGACAATTAAAATAATAAAAAAATTATTTTGAGATTTTAGATTAGCAAAAAAAAACTCAAAATAATTTTTTTTACTATGTCAATTTTAAGCAGTTTAAAAAATCGACATATTTGACTTTTTTTTAAGTAGATTTTTTATGGATCAAATACTAAAAAGTCCCTCAAATATTTTTGAATACACACTTAGTCCAAGACTTTTATTTTGTACCAAAAAGTCTCATATTCTCTTATCTTTAAAGGTCCGCCCCAGCAGCATGGTAAAGCCTTTTTGGCATGATGAAGGACTTTTTTGGTGCAAAATAAAAAGGCTTGGACTAAAAGTGTATTAAAAAAAGTTAGAGGGACTATTTAGTCTATGCCCTTTTTTTTATTTGAAACAAATTTTTCTAATATCTTAAAATATTAAATTACTACACAAAAGAATTTTTTATTATTAGAAAAAAGAATAATGATAGGTTCACCGGGACATAGTATGGAATTAGTATTGGACCGACTATTATTTCATACATAGTCCGGTACTAACTAATTAACAAATTAAATAAGGGCTCCCAATTGAAATAAAATTTCCGCTCTACGCTTTTATCAGCTCATTTTATTAAATTCGTCGAAGAAAGTGTTGAATCTAGGTTAGGGACTTACGGTTAAAAGGCTGCAAATCAAATCATATCCACTTGTTCTAATTTGTTCTCTCTATTGACATCAATTTGCTCATGTACTTTCTATATCTCTCTTTAATATATATTTGCTCTGTAAGCTAGTGAGGAGGTGTTACTCTTTAATTTTAGGTGGTCACGTTTTCATTTTCATTCTTGTGCTTCAATTTATGACTTAAAAATTTAAAAAATAAGAGAAAAATGCTAACCGAGTCATCTCGTGAATGAAACCCTAACTCGGTTCGGTGACTCACACAGAATTCAGTACAAATGTGGATTTTGTTTTCAGGGATTTGAACTACAAATCTATTAAGTATTTGGGTTTTGTAGTGTTAACTTACCTTATTGTGTTATAAGCTCTGTTGAAAGTTCAAAAGAAATGATGTTTGCAAATACTTTATATCCTATGGGGTTGAGATTGTTGATCGGGGTTTTGGGGCAAATAAGAAAGAGGGTGGAGTTTGAATGTATTTTGAAGAATAAAGGGAGTTGGGGTTTAGTCATTTGTTTGGTAGAGTGGAGTGTTTTATTTGGGTTTGATCTATATAATTAAGTAGGAAAAGGTAAAGTTGGTGTGCAATTTCGTAAGCAATAATTTTAGGTAGACACTCATATTAAACCTCGTTGACTTGTCAAGCGCACATTTCTTGGTGTTTGAAATGGACCCCATGTGAATCTCACTCACCCGCGAATGTGTGATTATACTTGTCAAACACGACACTACACGAAATTATAAGTTAATAGGTTTCATGGTTCAACGTATAGATAATATTTTAAAAGGCGCAAGGTGGAGTTGAGGCATTTTGTCTTTGTGAGACGCCTCGAGGCAGACCGAGGCGCAAGCCTCAAATTTTTCCCAAAAAATCACTAAGAATGATATAAAAATAATAATTAAATAATGAACAAAGAATATATCATATCTATCATGAAAATAAAATGTGTAAAGTCGATCCTATAACACAATATAAATAATAACACCATCATATAGTCATCATAATACTTATTCTACCGTTAAAGACTAAAGAACCTCATAATTAAAACCATAATCCTCAAGGACATGATAGTCATCATCACCAAACCATAACCAATGGATTATCAAATCATCACTATATAATATGTAGTAAATCATCGGTAAACAATGGCCGAGAAAATGGATAATATGCTTCACCTCCACTCCCATCCCCATCATCATCGCTTAAAGGATCATCCATGGAATAAAAAAATAAAAGAACCCGGTTTTCAAAAACTATGAAAAATACAAAAAAATAAACAGATCAAGAAGAAGTTTTGAATGCTGAATAAAGAGATCACCGATACTGTATCGGTGATACGATATTGAGAGATGTCTAAGGAAAAAACATAGAATCATGTTGTCTCGTCGAGATATTGGGCAAGACAACCGATTCTGAGATGTCTCATCTAGATATCTGTCGAGACAACCATTATATCGACCGATACAACTAATTCAAACGACACCTTTTTTTTTCTACCAAAAAAATATTTTGTTCCAAAACATTTTTTTCTACAAAAAAATAAAAATGTTGAGAAAATATTGCGACATTATATAATTTTCTCGAGAAACGGGGATTTTTTTTTCCATAATTATTTGAACATTACGAATTTTTCATTTGGAATTTTAATCTTTTACCATATTTCTTTGTTGTTGAAATTATATTGTAATATGTATAGAAATACCACCTATATAAATTTATACACACATATATATGCAAAACAATTTTACACACTAAGATTAAATTAAACAATTGCAATAAAATTAAAATGTCACCCATATAAAACTAATAACATTTACCACACATAAAAATATTTGAACTTCAGGACAAAATATCCTATCAAAATATAATGTTACATAATGATGTTAAAAAATGGAAGAGATAAAGATTGAGAAAAAAAAAAGAATCTCCATAATTCTAGACTCGTCCATGAAGATCAAACATCCTCTTCCACTTATCTAAATTAAAATCAACAATTAGTCACTAATACGTAATTATTTATATAAGTAATTAAAAATAAAAATTAGTACACTAGTAATATCCCAAGTCCGCCACGTTTCAGTATAATCAATTGTACAATGCAATGCATATTAAATCATGATTTAACGTATTTAATTGGTCGACATTGTTAATTTTTTTTTAATTTTCTTTATTTTTTTGGGATTTTTTGGGCTTTCTAAATAGTTCATCTTTGCATACCGCCCGATAGGGGTGGTAATTTTAGAAACGACACGAAAAATCGACACGGAACAACACGAAATTGACCCAAAATTGATACGATGTTTCGTGTTCGTGTCGTGTTTTTTTGACACGAAGTCGTGTCGTGTCATGTTATCGTGTTTTTTAGGCGTGAAATTTAAGAAATTCTTGTATTCGTGTCGTGTCGTGTTATTTTTTATTCGGGTCGTGTTCGTGTCAACTAAAAAAACACGAATTCCTGTCATGTCGTGTCGTGTTCGTGTCTGAAAAACCCTTGTCGTGTCGTGTCGGCCCGAAACACGACCTGTTGACCCAAATTGCTACCCCTACTGCCCGATACCACAATCGAGTTGAAAATCGGGTGTTCGATACTGGGACCGATACCGAGACTTTGAACCACGATAGGTTTAGACTTATCGGGTCAAGACGATACACTCGTTACGATAATAGCTTGGGTTTGGTAACTTTGATACACTCGACTTGCCATCCCTAAACCTATTAAAACCTGTTCAACACTTCCTTAACTCTTTTTTTATAAATTATTTTATGTATATAATTTGTAATATTTGTAAATTTGGGTAAAAAATATTTTCTTTTTGGGACCCTATTAGTGTTAACATTTGGAATTTAGTATGTAGGAATTAATTATGTTATTTTTTATGAAGAATTTTAGTTAACGGCTGTTAACGGTTTGGATCATCTGACCAGTTAACAATAACGGTTTGGGTTTATTGTTTGGAACCAATTGTTTAACACATCGTGTATGAGTTGAGAGGTATTTTACACAAACACGACCCAACATGACCTATTGATAGGTGTGTGATTGACAACTTAAGGGGTTGATTTGAGGTCTAATTTGAGGGTCTCCCTAGAATTACTCGTAAGCAAATCCCAAATTTCTTTTTATTGCATAGCACAAATTGCCCACCTTAATTTTAGCAAAATGAAAATTTCTCAGTTCGTTTTTCTTTAATCTATATCTTTCGTATTTCGGTGGGGATTACTTTTTATGGCAATTAGGGTTATTATCATCTTTTATCATTTTTAGTATTTCTTTTATATTTAGTATTCATTGTATTTTTCCTTTTGTTTTGTATTTAGAGGAATACAGGTTAATTGGCGCTTAAGGGCATAATTGTAATTAGATACTTAGCTTAGGGGCCAAGCAACCTCGCATTCTTCCATATTTTGATATATTGGTTAGAGAGAGAGTTTGAGAGAGAATAGTCTTTTCTTGCTCTCATTTAACGTCATTTACGTCAATTGGTATCAGAGCCTAGTTCGCTCCACTAGTTGTTGTTGTTGTAAAACAAAAATTCATAAACAACGTTAAGGTGGGTTCAAGAAAGGATGAAGACCTCCACGGCAAACCCTTTCGATCAAATCATGGCAGCCTGCGATCAATTGAAGGTTCAAATGGATGAGATGAATGCGCGAAATCCACCACTAGCAATCACCATTCTACACCACTACCATAAAAAAAACCCTAATTTCACAAACCCTAACCCCAATCATAGTCAAGAAAGTACCACCACAAAATATGAATCCCTTCCACCACCACCCACTATCCGGACGACCAAAAAAAGGGCCAAGAACACTCATACCAACCCGACGCATCCCTTGCCTACCCTAAACGCACCGGCCAAACCCTCCTACCATCAAAACCCTCCCATCGCTGCTACGATATTACCGAACCCTCTCGAAAAACCCTTAACCACCTTCGGTTATTCTATCAGAATCAGAACGATGCAATTACAGGACCATTTGGCTCTGATTCAGCCATAACCTTCTATAGCCGAGGTTTCTGGAATGATCTTCCCACCCTAGGGGTCTGACATGTCCAAAAAGGGTCTCTAGCCACCTTCAATCCAACCAGAAGTTTGTCCAGCTATTATCTCCCACCTCCCATGATTGGAGCACACTCCCCGACTCTCGCCAAAATTATTCATGACATTTGGCATGCTAAGGGATCAAATCCAACCTAATTTCAACCTCAAGTAACATTTCCCATTTTAAATGAACCCTACAAGCATCCTAACCCCAATCTTGAACCCCAAACCCTAAAATTTCCACCCTCCCACTACCCTAATAATCCCATCCCTCAAAATTCATCGCCACCCTCTATACCTCCCCCACCCCCACCCAACATATCAACAGACCACCACATTCCCTCCCCACACCTTCATCCACCCCGAATTCTTGCCCCCTCCCAATCCCCACCACCACATCCACCCAATTATCCCACTCCACCGCCACCTCGACATGACTATTCCTCGCCCCATATCTCCATTTACCCTCTTCACCACCCACAAAAACACCTTGAAAACTTCCAAATACCCTCCATACCCCCTGCTCCACCCGTTACCACACACCCTCACCCACCCCATTCCACTTTTCCCACACTTTCGCCCCCTCCTATTTTACACACCTCTCCACCACCCGAGCACCCTCTCCCCCATGGGAAGCCTGTTGATTCGTATTAAATATTTCATACTTCCACCTGCTATCTTTATGCATTCTAGCCCTTTTACAGTCCTAATGCCAATATTTATGCTCATTAACCTAATAACCTTGGATTTAGATAGATACATGTTTTGCAGGGGTTAATTGTGCTTTTGTAGGTATTGTAACGCTAAAAGTGAGGATCCGTTGCATTTCAAAGAAGTTTCGTCGCTGGACGCTACTTTAGGGAATTTTAGTCAATTCACATTTCTTATTCTACTCATGGAAATTCCACGGATGCGTAGTTCATTGAGTTAGCATCGGGTGGACGCAAGTGGTGCGTCGTTTGGAGTTTGGACGAAGAAGCTATGGCCATTTTCGTAATGGAACTTTTCTCAAATGTGATGACCCAAGCAAGGCCAGAAAACAGAGTACCGGTCGACCGTGGTTTCATATTTTACCGTGGGAAGGAGACACGAGGTTTTTACTTCAGGGACCGATCGACCGGTCCCCTGGATGCGGTCGACCGGTGATTGCAGATATTTTCTTTTCTTTTCTTTCTTCTTTATTTTTTTCCCACTTACTTTATGTAACACCCCATGAATTTTGAGACTGAGAAATTAAATTTTTGGGAAAATAAAATTTAATTAAATTGGAGAATTCTAAAATTGGGAATTTAAGTCCAAAAATAGAGGACATTTTAAAGTATTTTGGATGATGATTTTGAGGGTACTATTGATCCCGAAAGGGTCCAGATAGTTAAAATGTCTGTCATTGGGTTTTATTTCGGCTCCGTAATATTTTAAGTCAGATTGACTCGAATTGGTGTAAACGAGTCATTTAAATTGTGTATTAACATTTAAATTGGGACTTATGTTTTAAGGGATTTAAAGGATTACGGATGAAGCCTTCTCATTTGAGAAAAAACGAGAGAAAGAGAAAGAAGAAGAAAGGAAAAGAGAGAGGGAGAAAAGCTTGGAGATTTTTGGCCCAATCGCGACATCGAGGACGATCCAACCTCTACAAATCTGAGGCAAGTGTTTAATCTTGATATATAGTTATTTGTGTATTTGATTTCATAATTTGTGGGTTAAAGAAATGGATTTTTGGGTATTAATATCAAAACCTAGATTTTTGGGTTTAATCTTGAAATCAATGTTTAAATATGGATTTAATGGAATAGAAATGGTTGGGATCAACTTTGGGTTGATTTATGGGCTTAAAATCATGATTTGATGAAGGTTTGGGGGTTAGAATGAAAATTTTAGGGTTTAAAATTCGTGGGTTCATTAAAGAAGAACCCTTCAAAATCTGCAGGTCCGAATCGATTCGCCCCCTAAGCGAATCGATTCGGTTTAGGGAAATTGGCAGGTCTGCATTGATCGAATCGATTCGGACCCAATCCGAATCGATTCGGCCTGTGGCAGAAGCCCTGGTCTTTGGACCCGAATCGATTCTCCTTGGAGGCCGAATAGATTCGCTAGGCCGATTCGATTCGAAATAGGGCCGAATCGATTCGAAAACAGGGCATTTTGAGGTATTTTCTCCACAGTGATTCCAAACCCTTTTTGGTTGGGTTTATTGATTTGGGGGCCTTCTCGCATGATGTAAGAGATATGTTCTTGGAGACATACAAGGAGTTTCTCACATATTAGGATTTTGGGGACTCCTTAGGGTAATTTGGGAGAAATATATCCATGTATGTATTGGAGTTGCATATGGAGACTGTGGGGAAATCCCATTGAGGTTGGGAATATCAATTATAGATAAAAAGGTATAAATATGATGTGAGGTTGAGAACTCTTAGAGAATGAGGGGTCTCATATCCATAGAAATATTTAGACTAAGGAACGATCGATAACTCAATAGGAGTAAGGGTTCATGAGATTAATTAAACCATAGGTGAATTTGGGAACGATTTGGATTGTACTATCGACTAGAATAAGCGGTAGCATAAGTTCTAGTTACGATAGTTTACATGTAATTGTGGGGAAATAACCATTGAGATTCCAATAATTGAAACGAGGTTGGAATAATTTGAGGTTTTAGACTATTAAGTCATGTATGTGCCTATGGTTAAATAGTACTAAAGGTAATTATGTACTTTCGTATATGATAAAATGTGTAGTGATGGGTTCCTACACAAAATTTTGGGTGATAACCCTAAGGTTAAATAGATATATATATATGTATATATAAATACATATGATTTTGGGAGACTATTCATCATAGGAAAAATGATTGAATATGTTTCAAGTGAGGGATTGTATTCACATATCGAGGTAAATTAAATGAGTTTATGGTGACGGCTTGTATATTGAGGATTTTGTATACTCATAGCCGAGTTTATATATCTTATACTTATGAAAGAGAATTAGTTTATAGATATAGATATATGGATATGTGAATATGTGTATATATATATCTGTATGCATATGAATATAAAGATATATTTACGTTGTGGACATACATGATATGGATATCTAAACCGTATATGATGGTTAAAGTTTGATCATATGATGGGATCATATGGATGTGTATATATTGCGCATATGAGCAATATATATATTATTGTGGTTAAGCATACACCGCTCATGCTATCATTCTGAAGTTTTCGCACAGAGGGTGAGCATCCTAGCATATAGAGCAGGGTGTGGATATTCCTCGAGTCATAGTCTTCCCGTGTTTTATTATATGATATATATATTTTTGGGATGAGACGTGGTGGGTATGTTTCGTCTCATTTCCAGTTGGAGCTATGACCGCTTCCCGAGACATCGTGTGTGTGAGTTACCACGAGGTGTGTGTCGTTGATCCCCACCAGGTGGTCCCTAGTTGCTACGTGAGCCGGGCACTGGGAAGATGATAGCATTGATGCAGTTTTATCGGCAATATATATAGCCGGGTGGATTATGTGCATATCCATTGTACATCAGATATGATATGTACACTTGGTCATGGGTATAGATGATGGTATATATATATATATATGGTTAGAATAAAATGCATATATATATATATATATATATAAAGGATATGGTATCGTCGTGGAGTACATCTTGGATGATTATGGTGTACTAGATTGATGGGGGTTGATGTTTCGCATTTAAGGAATACTTCGGTTACATCATCCCAAGGATATTATTGGAGATTTTTAGTTGTTTTCATATGGTATGTATGGCATTATGGATCTCTAGGATCGACATTGCCAAGGAGTAGTGTAACGGGGTGGTTCCTTGTTTGGATTTCGCTCTGCAAGACACCCCACGCATGAAACGTAGTGCAGTGTTGAGATTGGAGAAAAGTTCTGTCAATTATGGTATGTATGGCATTATGGATCTCTAGGATCGACATTGTCAATGAGTAGTGTAATGGGGTGGTTCCTTGTTTGGATTTCACTTTGTAAGACACCCCACGCACGAAACGTAGTACATTGTTGAGATTAGAGAGAAGTTCTGTCGATATTTATATGCGGCATAATGGATCTCCAGGATCGACGTTGACAAGGAGTAGTGTAATGAGGTGGTTCCTTGTTTGGATTTCGCTTTGCGAGACACCCAACGCACGAAACGCAGCGCAACGTTGAAATTGGAGGGAAGTTTTGTCAATAACAATTTTGCATGCTTATTAATTAGAAATTAAATTATATGTTTCAACCCAAATGCATGTGGGTAACTTATTAAGAGCTACAATTGATTAAATTATAAACCGAAATCCACTAAGCCTATTAAGGCATAATTGTTTGTAAACTTAATCAAGTAGGATTAGAAAAAAAAGGGGGTGGATTATTGGGTTATAAATAGGAAGGTAGGCCTCGTGGGTATAGGCTAGGCCTATGATAAGTTAGGTTGTCCAAATAAATGGGGGTAATTTAACTAAAAGTTGAGGACGCGAATAGGTGCGCGCCTTTAGATGAGAGGTGAGTTGGGGTTCCACGAGAATGCGATTCCACTTTTAATTATGAAATAAGTGCACCGATATTTATTATGCACGATTAACACACTTGCTAAATATTTTTCACAACTCGGGCTCTGACTCGGTTACTTTTCTCCCCTTCTTGTATATATATATATATATATATATATATATATATATATATATTACTACAAGTGTTCTACCGTATGGATGCCGGATGACTTTCTATCCAGAGTCTTGGGAACCGCGACAGGTGCGGACTGTTGTGGGATGTAGAATGAGTTGCTTACTCCTTTGAAAATTCTAGGTAGGATTCATGTTGTATATCAGGTTTGTACCCAAGGGATATTTATATACATGTTCATACTTATTCCATTTCAGTTGTTGTATTGGCTGTGACCCGACAGCTTATTCGGGTCTACTTTGTGTAGTATATTCTGTTGTAGTCATTTATTTCATTTTTATTCTAGCATTTCATTTCTCATAGTTCTTTCATGCATCTTTCTTCCCTTTACTAGAAGTGTTATAGTGTTGGTTTGTTGTCTGTTGCATATTTTATTAAATGTTAACATCTTGACTATGTGATATCGGGTAGTTGGTCCTATATTATATAGTACCGACAGTTGATATTGAAACTGGACCATCTGAAACTCCTGATTTAATATAGTATAGGGCTGGCCACCCGTTATTAGTTTAGGTGGGGTGTTACACTATATAAACCCATTTTTGTTTATAATTTAGATATAGTTAGATTAAATAGTTTGTTGAGAGTGTTAGCTTAGGGTTTGAGGCTTTTGGAGAGTTTGTCTTTGATTCTTCTTTGTTTGACACCCAATTGGGTTATAAATTGCACTATTCATCATCCTCTTCCTTTAATATATTGTGTATTTCATTAATTTCTTTCTTTCTAGATAATTTATAAGCTTTCTAATTTAGGTTTCGTGATTTCATTCCGTGCTTTCTTGTGTAACTTTACCCCATTTATTTATCGCGTTTTTACGATGCTTTCAAGATAATTTAAGTTAGGTTGTGTTTGAATTGAACTCACTCGAGTTGACGCGTTCCTTTGCTTTGGTGATGGCATTTATGGGTCTATTTCGGGTGCATTATCCTAGTTATTGTGCCTAGGAGATTTAACGGGGCATATCATGTATGTCCCATGCTTACGACCTTGCGTACGAAATTTTTGGGGTATTTGTTGACGCCAAAATCATATTAGTCTTTTATGTGAATTTAAGGGGGTGACAACCCTTGGTTCAATTAACTTTCGAAACGAGACACATTCTAAATAACTCATGGACCCATGTATCCATTTTATACAAATTGACTCGGGTGAGGAATATTCAACGCAACCTATAGTTTTTACTCACTTGATTAATCTAGGTTTAAATACACTCGCCTAGATTAATTATTTCCCTTTTATGCATCTTTTCTGTTTTAGTTTGAATTCACCTTTTACACTTTTATTTCAGAATATTAGAACACTTAAATTCTAGCAACTCGTCTCAGCGGAATTTCGACACCCGACTTGCCTTTGTACTCACCCATTGAGTGCAGTCATAATTTAGGTTTTTGTATAGTTCAGGTTAGCCGAATTCAAAACGACCGGCGCGTAGGTGACTCTTGCGCTGCGGCGAAACCCTGCCCTATCAAATGGCACCGTTGCCGGGGATGAGTTTGTTTTATACTTTATTTGATTTAGTATTTCATAGTATTTTCTTTCTATTTGTATTATTTTCTAATATTTTTGTAGGACTTCCACATTTGAGCACTTAGAAACGCTCGAATTTTTCCCGTGCACACCTACTTTGTGGAATTCGCCACTTCGAGCCATTTTTGGGGTAAGCATGTCTTATTCCAATTCTTTCGGTAATACTTGTTATAATCCTGAAAATTCTCGCACACCTATGACTTTCCGTGAATACTTAGAATCCCAAAAATTTACAAATTCAAATATGACTTTGGGCGAGTATAACGAAAGCCAAAATTTGGATTATTGGAATTTCGATGATGATGATAATGATTTTGGGCCTTTACCTCCTTATGATAGGAATTTTGAAACGAATTCAAATAGTTTTCAAACTTCCTATAATAATGACTTTTCGTTTAAGTCCGATGGTAATTTTCAAAGTTCCCATTTTCATGGATCCGCACCTCGACCTATGACATTCAGTGAGGGTTTGTGTATGTATGAAAATGGGAAAATTGAAAATCGTTATCGGGAAGAAAATTATTGTCGGGAGCAAGACTTGGATTTATTATTCGAATCCGACGATGATTTTTCTTTCTAGACTTTCGAAGTCAAGGAATGTTTTGAACCAAATGAGGACTTTATTCCTACTTTGGAAAAAGCCATTCTAGACTTTTCCCATTGCATAATAGATATTGAAAGTGAGGATGAAAATGACGTAATATCTATTTGCAATGAAATGATTTTTTCTTTGTCCCCCAAAGAAGAACATTTCATTGAAAATTATATTATTTCATTCGAAACTCAATCTTCATGCGATGATGATTTTTCTCATGCGTTTGAATTTTTTTCATCCCCATTTTCATTCTTTGTTATCACACCGTCACAAGTACCTGATGAATCGGTTTAAAACTTTGATGTTTTAAACCTTTTCGCCGATGAGGAGTACTTGCTCGAGTCACCCTCCACAATCGCATCTTTGCATTTGTGTGCGCCACCTCCCATTCCTCTTGCTAAATCCTTGGGAGGATATTCAAATTTTCTCGGTCCCCACATGTTTTTGTCACCCATTCAATCCAAACCCCCCATCGTCCCTCCAAAAGTTTTAATCGGCAATGGTTCCTTTCTTTCGCCTTACACATGCCTTTCGTTTTTCAAACGGAATTCATATTTTTCAGAAGGCATGCTTGTATGTGAGGGTACATCGGTTATCCTCCAAAGTCAAATCGTTCTTATGGTGGACCCTCAGCTATTTAGACTTCTAGAGTGCAGTTAGTGTGAAGCCTAAGTAGTAGGTTGTATATTGTTAGACTTTTATTTTTTCTTTCCTTTTTAATTTAGTCTAGTGTAATTAGTTAACTTTTTGTTATTTGTTTTTGCTATGCTCGGTACTAATGTGTTTTGTAGATTCTTTGGACTTGTTCTTATGGGGATCGCTCCAATTTTGGGTAATAACGCTCTTTTCCTCTCTTTGACTTGGTTCTTAATTTACATTGAGGACAATGTCAGGTTTTAAGTTAGGGGGTGTGGGATATTCTATCCATTTATTTATTTAGTCCATGTTTTTGCTCACATGTTAGTCACTTAGTATGCTTTTCTTAGAAAAATTCAAAAATTTGAAAAAGATTTCCTTTTTTTTCCTCCTTTTTTGGGCATTTTGCCCTTTTTTCCGATGATAAATTTCAATAATTGCCCGATCCAATAGACAACCCAACGATGCATGTTCTCAATTTTAGAAGTTATTATACTTTAGTCCTCGATTATTGATATTATGAATAACTTCATGAATTAAACTTTAATCCCATGAGCACATGCACTTCTATTGTTCTATTGATTTGGTTTAAGATTTTTATAACTCAGTAATCTTTTGTTGCATTGTACATACTTACACCGAGTAAGCTTTGTACCTTTCGTCATTTGTGAGTGCTATACACTATTCTTTACTCTTTCAAATCGTTGAATTCGTCGTTAATCTCACTATTATTTCATTTGACCCTTCATTAATTGAGTTCATACTTGAAATGTGTTACTTGATCATGATTTTCATATATTGTTTTGACTCGAGAATTGCGTAAACTTTTGGAAATGCTCATAGGCCCTCTTTGTTATACCACCCATATTGATCTTGACCTCACCTTATATGTTTACCCTTGTCAACCCCTTTGAGCATTAATATAGCCTTTCATTTTATAACCCAAATCCCATAACTAACTCTAAATTGGAGTTTTAGCCCATACATACACTTTCCATACCTTTGTTTGGAATGTTACTTGGGATTGAATGATGTTGTTGTGTTGCGGTTGCAATTTAAGCATATGAGAGTTTGAAAAATAAAGGAAAGAAAAGAAAAAGAGAGAAAAAGAGAAAGCAAAAAGCAAAAGAAAACACGAGAAAAAGAAGAAAAGAAAGAAAAGAAATAAAAGAGAAAGTTGTAAATGATGTGTATATAATTCAATAAGCTTTGATTACTGTCCCCGATGATATATCCAATGCCTTTTGGAACTTGTTTTCCAATTTTGATATTTCCCTCATCTTCCCATTATTCCAAGTTTTCATTTCCAAACACTTTGAACCCATACATACATATCCTTTGTTTCGTACCCTAGCCTATCCTACATTATAACCCTATACAAGTCCTATGTGATCTTAGGGTGCATTTAATTCAAAAGTTTAAATAGTTTTGATAATCTGTGAAAATGCATTTCGCCTCCTTTAATGTGTGGTATCTTTCATTGAAATTAAATTTTTCATTTTTTATATAGCGTTCTTCATTTGTGACATGTGCGCAGCCTAGTTTCCATTTACATTTACTCTTTATGCCCGCATATCCCGTGTATTACCTCCCTATTTCGAGTGAATTCGCTTGATGGGTGTAATTGCCCGAGAGGATTAAATGTATGCTTGCGTTAATTTAGTATTAGATTTATTTAAGTTTTTTCCAAATCACACTTTGCATGTGCTCGCTCCCCTCCCACATTTTAAGGTTTCAATTCTATGAGGAACACAATGTTGTCGGATCTTGACCTTATATGTTTGTCATACGAAATTTGAACATATATCTTCATATGAGAGCCTAACGCTCTAACGATGAACTTATATATTGAACAAAGATGAAAGGATTGTTGGGATAATATCCTATGGTTGATTGATATAGAAAAGTTTTTGACCCACACTGTGGTTCGAGTAAACATTTAAATTTTGGCAAAAAAAATAGGATTCAAAGTCATAGCTCATACCTATAATTTTAAGGAAAAACTGTACTCAACAAATTTGAAATATGACCCAAAGAAGTTTCTATTGGGAATCCTCCACACTTATAGTGTGCTAATGTAGTTTATAATGATGGAAGATTGTACCTACTAAAGAATTATTCCACTGCATAATCTAATATGTAAATGGGAATCTCGCATAATTCTAAATACCAAGAATTACCGGCTCCTTTATATCATTTTATCAACAACTGATCTATTTGTGATCATTAGTGATAATTCATCACAATTACTTGTTTGGTTTATGATGATAATTCATTAGTGATTCCTCAATATAGTTTGTGATCATACCCATACCCCCTCTTATACATTCTGAATATGAACCAAATTAAAGGTCCCGAGTGCTTTTTGATCATCTCATTGCTTTTTAACATTGATTTTCCTCTCCCTTTAGTTCATTTTTCTGCATAGTCGATCCAAAACCAAGCAAGTTTTTTTCGGGTTTGTGGTTTCCAAAGTAGGTATTTTTTGAGATTATGTAACCAAAGTCACTTCTATTGTGTATATTGGTTTTCATAATTGACTTTTGGTATGTACTAATCAGATGATTTTGTATGCACTAATAATTCAACATATATGGGGATGTCATATGGACGCATAGGTAAGCCGCTAGTATATATAAATGATTGATAGTCTACATTACAAAAATATCGCGTAATGACATACTCTGCAATTTGTTTTCATCATCATTGCAATTTGTAATCCTTCATCTCTACATTACAAATTGCAATGATGATGAAAACAAAAATAAATTATGGATTTGAGTTGCAGAATCACGGTTCTTGAGGTGTTAATTGTCCCCAGTCATAACAAAGTTTTCTAACGTTTAATGGCAAATTAAATCCAAGATACAACATGTCCAATGAATTCTTCTTTTAGCAATATTGAATAATTCACCAAGAATACTCTAAAACTAATAAGAAATTTAATAGAGAAGATGGAATTTTCCAGATTCTGATTATGCACAATATGGTGTTTTTGGCACTTATTTATAGCCCAGATGTTGTCTTTTAATTAATAGACATTAATCCAAATTGTGCATAATAGTGGCCATCCGATCGTGTGCTTTCAGCCTCGATAGTCCAAATCATATTTGAATGACGGGGCAATCCAACGATCCCATACTGGATCAACGTAAAATATTTGATCGCCGAGATCGCACCGTTTCGGTGTATATGCTCTTGATCGTGTGTGATAAATACCATACCTTTTATCTTGTTGACTTTCACATAAACTAAAGACTTGCTAATTCTCGCGACCTTTCAAATGGAAAATATAAAGCACCCAATGATCCAAATAAGTATTACACTTTCATAATCTCAACTAGGTGCTAATTGTTTATTACTACACTTGTTTTTATATTCTGATTTTTTTAAACTATAAATTCCAAACATTTATAACACATTCCAAGTTTTATGAAAAATATCTCGAAATTTCCCCGTTTTGGAATTTTATTTTGATTTTGTCAAAAATTTCCAATTTCGGTAAAAAATGATTTCCAAAAAAAAATTAACTGAAATTAGAATCGAAAAATATATTTTTGGTGAAACTTTTTGGAAAATTTTATGAAAACCATATTTCTACAATGGAAACATGCTCAATATCTTCTTACCAATGGGAGATATGTTAAGTACAGTAAAATCTTTTCCACTGACTTTCTAAAATAGATTTTGCTGAAGCACACATCTTATTAACTAGTAACAAGTAAAAAAAACTTTCAATTTACTTAAAAAACTCACATCAGATGTGATTCTCACCGAAAACAACAAAATTTATTAGCTACAATTTGGAGACGGTTCCTAATACTCTATAGTTCACCATCGTGGAACATGGTTCATTGATCATGTCCAAAAAAGGAAAATGGACCCTTAATTGAGAGAACCCAAAAAGGAGTAGTGAACTCTTAATTTAAAAGGATGTAGTATTAGGAACTCAATAATAGCATGAACATATGCTCCCAAATGGTATTCAATGAGCAATTGAAAAACATGAATACCAATATCCTTTTATATTTATTGTTCTTAAGGTGTTGGCAAGTTTTGCTCAAGGGTTTATTAATAATTTCAATAATTCAGTAAAATTAGTTCAATATAACACACTAAGTTTTAATCAACTACTCATTTACCAGTTTTCAGAATTACAACCCCTTCTTAATAAAACTCAACTCTAAAGAAAAATCAAATGTAACAAATATCTCACTATAATTTACGAGAACACAACCACACTCCCCTATTGAGCATACCCAATTATCAACCCATTTACTTCAAGTATGTACAAATTAACACCACATCAATTATAACATTCCTAATGAAAGGAATTCAAGATTATAATTTTCATTTTCTTTTTTTTTTCTCTTGGAAATATTATGAGTCAACATTAAATTCATGTATTCACCCATAAAACCATTTAAAAAACTAATTAGAATATTTATAATATGCAATAATATATCCCCAACACACAGACACAAATAGATATATGCAACAAATATACTTTCAATCACATCTTTTGCCATGACTACAGATAAGATCTTCATGCTTATCTGAATTTGGAAACAAGTTCCATAAAGCTTGAAACTGAAAGCTATGGAATGTGACCTCAAGATGAGTTAAATTAGGAAACATGGGGACAGTTTGAGGTCAATTGCTAAGAGCCTGCAAACAATATATGATATGTGATTTATAACAACAATTAGCTAGTTTTAGTAGAGCACTCTAGTATATCAATAACTAGCAAATTAACTCCATAGTGAAACTTGCTAATGATAGAATCTTAACATTAGAGACCCTGTTAAGGATTAGAGATAAAAACTCGTCATAATTATTGGTAAAAATATGCATTTGATGGAGGTTAACATCAATGACTTCTTCAACTAAAGAGGACAATTTTTCCAGTGATATGACAATAGACCTACAATTCTTGAGATCCAAGTATTCAAGCGTCGGGGCATTTATCATAAGACTAAACTCGATAGTTCCATGACAATCTACATTAAAATCTATTATAAGTCTTTTCAACCCCGGAATGCATATATTGAATGCCACCACCTCATTAGTATAACTTCTCTCTACAATCAGTTCTTCAAGAACCGTGTGGCTAGAGAGAAGCTTGTGGACACAATCTTCATGTTCATATCTAACTAAGAAGATATGAAGGATCCTAAGACTAGGAAAACTAACTGAGCATGTAGATACGTTGATATATGGATCACCATCGAGTTTTAAAACTATAAGAGTATTACATGTGAAAAGGCTCTGAGGTAACAGATCAACAAGTTCATCTCGATAACTAGTAAGGAAGAGATCCAACTCTTGAACACCACATTCTATCACATCAAAAATCCAAGTGTTGAGGTAAAGCTCATCATACACCTGACCACATTTGAGACAGAACTTATGTTTGTATGGTGTCTTAAGAAGGCGCAAAACCTTGTCAACAAAAAAAAAATCATGTTTCCCTGCTCATCTTGATGAGCCTTTTCATCGTCAAAGTCAAGATTGGTAATGAAAGTTAAGAGGAACTTCCATCTTGTTGATAAAATGCTTGTTCCAATCACATGCTTTGTTCGAAGGAATAAGAGGTTGTGACAAAGTAATGAGTCTGATAAAGTGTTGACGCTATCAATGACACTGATATATTCTTCTGAAGTTGAAACCTTCAAGGGCTTTGACATTGTTGAGTTATCTCTAAAGATGTCTCCAATTAACTGGATAACAAAGTTCGAGTATCAAGACAAATTTACCTATCCATAAGGAGCCAAAATTAATATAAAAAGTAAGATACTATTCCGAGATGAAGATGATTCAGTCCAAAATTCAAGCTATTAACATCCCCCACAAACTAGAATATCAAACATGAAAATATATGTTCATATCAAAGGTCTTAACTTAAAACATGTCCAAAGATACTAAATAAGCATGGCCTTATCCATATATATCATTCCCTTTACGGACAAGATAAAGACACTTTTTTGCGCTCATCCTAAAAGACCCTTTTTATGTACTTATTCTTAAAAAATAAAAAGGTGTCCGTCCTAATGTACTCATTTTTAAATATTATATCATAGGTTCATTTTTATGTACTCATCACCCCAAATAAAAGATAGGTAACCTTTTATGTACTCATTTCCAAAACTGAAAAGAGGGAACTTTTTAATCTACTCATTTCCAAAAATAAAAAATAGCGTCATTTTATATACTCATTTCAAGACCAAGAGGACTTAAACATTGGGGACCAAAACATTACAAGACATATAAACATAAAAAGAGATGCCTATATACACAATAAGAAAGTGAAATAATCACCACAGAAATATGAAACACGTATGAAAGAATAGAGAGTTGAGACATTCGCACTTTGCAAAGACTAAGGTGGGCAATTCATGTTATGCCATAAAAAGTGATTAGGGGTTTGCTTACGAGTAATTCTAGGGAGACCTTCAAATTGGACCCTCAAATCAAAACCGTTGAGTTATCAATCACACAGTCGTGGGTGAGTAACATTCACATGAGGCCCTTTTCAAAAACCAACAAATGTGTGCTTGACAACTCAAGAGGTTTAATTTTAGGGACTAAATTGAAGGTCTCCCTAGAATTACTGCTTAGGAAATTGCACCCTTTAACAACAATTTTATTTATATCTACTTAATTATTGAAGTTGTGTTCTCTTATAAAAACAATGTCGTTTGACTAGGCTGTAACTAACCTAAAATTAAATATTAACACCTCATTCGCTTATAGAGAAAACATATTGAAGAGTGATATAGAAAGGACGTGAAATGGAGAGTACATGCGCAAATTGGTGTCACGAGAAAGAGAGGTCACACAATTAGAAGAAGTGGAGATGATTTGAAGACGTTTAACCCTAATCTAGATTAAAAACTTTATGTGACAGAATATCCCTCATCAATGTTATATTATTTGATTCTATCAACGACTTTTATATTTTGCAAAACTTTCTCGACGAATTTCAAAAAATGAGGTAATAAAAGTGTAACGCGGCAATTTTATTTCGATTGTATGCCATTTTTTATTAATTACTTAGGCATGCCTTAAAGTGTGCCGGTTCTTTTTATTAAGCCCCTGAATAAACTTTTGTGCATATTGAGTCCTTACATTACTTAAAATGTGTGAGTCAGTCCCTTCCGTCAATTATCATTCTTTTCCCAGATTAATAACAATTGTCTCTCTTTTCAAACTTATCGAAATATTCTCTCTTTTCATCATCAACGTCGTACATACCCAATGAATCATGTTAGCTCTACGAAGACCTCTCTCCACAACTACAGAGCCCCATTCCTCTACTTTTTACAGCCCGCAAAACCACTATCGAACCCAGAAGAACGAGGCGACTCATCTGTGGACATCATGCCACCAACCAATCAACACCTAACCCCATCACCTCCCTACGCAACTTTTAGATCCAAACTCCACCGTGAAGAGTGCACCCAACCCATTCAAATTGCAACAAAGTCCACCATAATCATGGTCTCTGTTGTCCCCTTACTTCGCCATGATCCCAAACCTTAAATTATGTGTTTCGAGTGAAGATTCCAGTGGGATTGAAGCGACACAACATTGTCCCTTAATTCGTGAAGATAATGACTAAGAATTTACTATAAGAGCCGATTGATTATTTTTAAGGGAAACTTTAGATGAACCGCCTCCTACCCTGCCTGGAGACTGCATTTTACCTCTTTTTTTAAAGCTTTTTATTCTTTTGTTTATATAAAAACAGTTTTTTATATGAGAAAAACAGTTTTTATAATAAAAAAAAATATTTTTTATATTAAAAAAATTAGTTTTCTTATTAATATAAAAAAAATTATTTTTTTATTTAAATTAAATAACTTTTAATTAAAATTAAAAAAAAATATTTTTTTCATAAATAAAGAAAATTATGTTTATTAATAAAAAATAATAAAATGATTTTTTTAATAAAAAATATCGCGATTAATTAGTGTATCATTCCCGGATCCAAATCATTTGTTGAATGTGGATACGTGCCAGTGACACTAATTAATGGCGATATTTTTTCATAAAAAAATATCGCGATTAATTAGTGCCGCTGGTGCGGACCCACATTCAACAAATGATTTGGGTCCGGGAATGTGGGTCCGCGCCAGCGACACTAATTAATCGCCTGGTGTCGCTGGCGTGGACCCACATTGTCGGACCAACTCATTTGTTGAATGTGAGTCCGCGCCAGCGACACTAATTAACCACGATATTTTTTCAATACAAAATATCGTGGCATGGAGGTGAAGTGGTTTAACGATATCGGATATCCTAAATTATGATATCAATCTAGAATGGGCATATAAAATTATGGTTTAACGATGATGCATGACATGGAGGTGAGGTGGCAATTTGAAGTAATAAGAGGTGAGGGTCACCATGAACCTATTTTGATGAGGATCAACGAATTTGAACTTATTCTTTATAATATATTTTTTGAAAAACCCTTTCTCAATTCTTATTCAACCACCCACCCCACCTCCACTACACAACCCCATCAACCACCTTAATAAATTTTTATTCTCTTTAGACACGGGTTAACAAATTTTACGCATTTAGCTTCATTACTATAATTAATTAATCATTTTATTCAAGGTCATAACAATAATTTCATAATTTTTGGGTATCCCACTGTTTTTTTCACAAAATTTCAATTATCCTTCAAAAAGTGCAACTTATTAGTAGACGCCTATTCAGCAGTTCTACATTATACCATTACCCAAAAATCTATAACGATAAGGGCGAAGGTGAAAATTCAAAGGAAACCATAATATGAGAACAAACAAGGCCCGCCTCCAAGAAAAGAGTTTTGACGTTATCCATAAAACTTACTTTGTATATCCTCATGTTATATATATACTTTTTTGATAAATTTACCGAACTAAAATTTAAAATAGAGTTTTGACGCTTACGACCCTGATGTACGTAATTTTATTTTTGTCCCTAAACTACAAATCTAACCAATTCAACGGCTAAATTATTCAAGTGAAACTAATTCAATCCCTTTGTTAATTAAATCGATAAACTTAACGACTGAAATTGTTTAGAGGTTAAAATACATATAAATTTTAGCGCAATTAAGTGTTGTGCCATTGCGATGAAATGTATAGAATTATTATTCCTGTCTTAAAAGATGTTTATTGCAAAGCCCATTGCACGTGTTTTTATTAAGTAAGTTATTAAAAATACACTTTTTATGGTAGCTAATTAATAACAAGTTACAAAATCCATGTGATTTGGATGATAAGCCATGTGTCCAATATCATTTTCGATTCAGCGATCAACTCAATTACGGAATGTAAAAGATTTTTTTCACAATTTTCTAAAATCTTCAGGTTATATCAGATCTTCTTCTGTTACACAACTCATCTTCATTTTCAAATTTCACAAGTCTTTTAGGGTTCTTATTATTCGAGTATTGAGAATTCAATCTTGCTTAACATGTTAATGATGGGCAACGATTGTGTTACGTGTTTTGTTAGGCATGCTAAATTAATTGTTGCCATAATGATATCTGTAGAGTGTTCATGTGAGGTTTTTGTTGAAAAATACGTGTGGAATGGGAAAAGTTGATATCAATGTCATTTTATATGAGTTATGAGATATCTGGTAATTCATGTTTTATGCTGGATGATGAGATTGATATGGACACCATGCTTGTGTGTGTGTGTGTATATATATATTGCCTCTGATACATACTTCCCGCACAAATAAAAAATCCAGATTCTACAAACCTCCCTACTTTTTCTCCATGAGATTTACCTCTTGTTTAACAATTTACCTCTTGTTTAACAATGGACAATTTATTTTGGCCTGTGATTGACCACTTCGTCCACATCCATGATAATGTCATCCTTGAACCTTTTCATTTTCCTTCCCTATTTGAAATATATGTTTCTCACATCTTATGAGATTCCCTCTGATATTGTAAGAGTTAATTTTCCTCTTATGAGCTTCTCTCTTTTCAACTGAGGTGAAATAGCACTCTCGTGTTGCCACTTGATCACCATTAAGTTCCTCTACTCCATAAAGAGTTAGGAATTTCATCATTTGGTGTGCAGTGGAAGGTGATGCTTCTAATTATTTCATATATAACCTACCCAAAGATATATTATAAGCTGTAAGGACATTTTTGTCCATTATCAATTTGTATGTCATACGCCATTACACAGTTGAAGAAATTCAAGATTGCATCTACATCAACGGATCCGAATATCAAAGTGTCTTCAACATCATAGCCTCTGCGAGAATGAACTTGGTAAAATTTTGTTTCTACGTCCCTTAAAGTTCATATTTAGTATTGGGAAATTTTTATAAAATGTTTTTTATAAAAATAAGGCGTAAGTTTTTTCAAGCAAAATGAGGCATTTATTATTCTGGGTCAACCGGACCGATCCGGTCACAAACGGACCGATCCGTTTTGCTGAAGGCCAGTATACCCCGGACCGATGGCAAACCGATGAGGAGAAATAGCCGAACCGATCCGACCTCATTCGGACCGATCCGCCTCTTTATAAAAGAACCGATCCGGTCAAATCGGACCGATCCGCCCTCAATCCGGACCGATCCGACGGGGATAATCACTGCCAGATTCGCTGCAGATTTTTTAGGCTCAAAGACTTCTTATTTAAATCCAACTTCGGGGAGTTATTTTTTAAGACTTTTCAACACGATTTTCAGAGTCCTAAATACTCTAAGTCTTCACCTTTTTGATGTGCCAAACATCTTTTTGATTCACACCAAAAATCCCAATTACTTTTGTGAATCTTTTGGAACCCTAGAACACAAGCTTTGCTACTGTTCATCTTTGTGGAGAGATCTTTGCAAACGAGGGCTGCGTGTCATTGCTGAGGGAGTCTCTACAAAGTTTTATGGCTGCGTGTCATTAAGGAGAGCTGCGGTTCTTTCTTCGTTGTTTGGGCTGCGAGTCCTTGGAGGGTGCTGCGTGTATTCTCTTGCTGAGTTCAAGACTGCGTGTCTTTGTGGGTTGGCTGCGCGTTAATCCATTGCAGATTTCTCTATGTAATTGTAAGTTGCGGCTTGTATATTCATAGTGAAATAAAAGGTTTTACCCGAAAGGGGTTTTTTCCTGAATTCTGTGTCTCAGAAATCATCTAGATGCATGTCTTAGGGTTTTAACTAAAATTTGGGATTAATTAAAATTGGTTTTTTATTTGAGAAGTCGCAATATTTCCGCTGTTGCTGCACTCTCAAATTGGTATCAGAGCGGGTTACGCTAATTTATCGCGTGATCCTGATTTTTCGAGGATTTATTTTTTTTGATACAATTTGACTTCTCACGCTCTCAAATTGGTATCAGAGCCTGTTGCACTAAGTTATTGTGCTTTGATCCTGTTTTTGCAAAAATGGCTTTTGATGGTTTTGATGATCTTCGATGTCAAATTTTTGAAAAAATTAATTGGAAAATTCGCACGAACTCTTGTTTTAAATCTTCTGTTGAAAATGAATCTGAGAGGTGTCCTTGTTGTGAGGGTGTTGGTCACACGTTACATGAGTGTACCACAAATTTAAAGAAGAAATTGAATAAACCGATTTCTCATGTTTCTACCCTTAGTGATTGTGATTCGGAAGAAGAAGTTTTTTATGCTTCTAGGCGAGAGTTTCCCATCCATGTGATTAGTGATAGTGAAGGTGATGGGAGTGTGGATGAAAGTGAGGAGGAAAGTGTAGATGAGCATGACTTGCAAACTGCTTTCAATGAACTTTATGCTGAAACTTTGAAAACAAAGAAAGAAAATTTGAAATTGAAAGCTCAGTTGAAAGAGTGTGCCATAAAAAATAATGATTTTTTAGTTGAAGAACTTAGGGCTCATGTGAAAATTTTGAAAGAGAAGCTTGAGTACGTCGAGGGTGAGAGATATAGTCTTAGAGGGTTGATGGAGACTATGAAAAAGGAGCTTTTAGAGTTTGAGGATTCTAAACGAGTACTTGAATCTAGGATAGGTGAACTTGAGGTGAAATTGAAAGATTCAAGTAAAGTGAAATTTGATTTGGAGTCTAGGTCTGAAAAACTTGATAAGATTTTAGGCACAGTCCAGATCAAAACGGATAGGGGTGGGATTGGTCTTGAAAAATATGTTGCACCCATTCCCACACGTGTGAGAGAGCCTCCTAGGATTGTTAAGAAAGAGGCACCTAAGTTTGTTAAAAAGGCGCCCCCTAGGAACATCGTGAGAGTGCCTCCTAGGATCATTAGGAGAGATCCACCTAAGCAAATTCAGAAAGCGCCACCTAGGAAATTGAGGAGAGGGCCACCTTTAGGTAACACACACCGCCCGATTTACACTTGCACACATTGCGGTAGGCAAGGTCATCTTAGGAGATTTTGTTACAAGCTTTTAAATGGACCTAGGAAGGTTAATGAAAGAATAAATTCGATTCCCAAAACCCCCACACTTCGTTACACATCAATTTGGGTTAGAAAATCGGATTTAGAGGCTTATGGTTTATTTGTCCACGATTCCCGTTTGCTTGCACGTGATTCACCCCATGTGAAATCTTTTGGTTGATTGTGATTGCATGTTTGTCATACACCAGTTGTGGTTTCATGTTATATTTTTACTAGTGTGATGACTTGTACTTTTTGTATAAATTCTTGTTTTTGAATTTTGTTTTTGAAAAATACAAAAAGATTTTATTTTGATAAAATTTTGAAAAATCCAAAAATATTTTTGTTTTTTTGTTTGCACCGTTTATGGATAAACACTTAGGATGACCGAGTCACAACATCATTCCATTATTTTCATGTGACTATTTGATAGTGTTTTGAGACAATAGGTCAATTCATCCATGTGCTTTATAATGTTTGGAGTCATTAAGATGTATTTGAGTGTTTCTTCCTACATGTTTGACTCATGTTTCCTTTATTGCACGGATTTGTTTGATTATTGTGCTTGTCTTATCACATGTTGGTTGGGTGTTTTCACTTCAATCCTGTCCTTAAAACGAACCAAGCGCGATAATTATTTGATAAGGAAATTGTGCATATTTAAACCGTTTTGTGAGTTTGTGTGTTTTGTTTGATAACGGGGAGGGGCTGCGAAAGGTAATCATCTATCCTTTGCGCAAAAGCCACCGTTAAAAAGGACCTAAAAAATTGAGGAATTTTATTATCCGAGGTCCAAAGAGGTTAAAAGAGCCCGAAAAAATTGAAAGGCAATAAAAAGAAATTCATGCCAAATATGGGCCATTTAGGTTTTTGCACCAATTCTCCAAAGTTTGAGAATTTAGATTACCTCTAAAAGAAAATATATATGAGGGAGTTTGGTTGGAGAATTAAAACGGGTTTGCACGTCCTTGAAATTCTTGAAAATGCGCTATATAGTTTTGGACGTTATTGGTGTGAAAATCATTTGACTTTGATTTGTTGATTTGCATAAGACGATGTCATCTAAATTCAACAATCTTTTCACCTAAGGATACTTTTGATGTTCATTCGTTAGGGGTACACATATGCATCATGCACATATGATTGATTGAGTTGATTTACCTATCAAATGTGTTCACACCCATTCATTCCATTTCCATGACTTGGTTGTTTGAGTCTAAATCCATGGTGTGATTTTTGTATCATATTTGTTCATATTGGTATCCTATCTTTGTATGAAAAATTTTGAAATATTCAAAAATAGTTTGTGTATTTTTTTTATACCGTGACACCCCGATTGTGCTTATTTGATTCATTCTTCTCATTTGTCTATTTGGGGACATCATAAAAAGGGGGAGAAAGAATTATCATATTATGGGGGAGTTTGAATTTTGGGGGAGTTTTTGAGATGTTGCATATGTTTTTATCATATATTGATATCCATGTTTATCTCATTTCAAACTCGATATGTCACGTGGTATTTGCCTTGTCTCATGTGTGTAGGTATGAAGATTGAAGATCAATATGTTGCACACCCTGATGAGAAAAGCTTTGAGATTTAATGATTGTTGAAGATTGAAGAACAAACGATGAAGATTTATACCTTTTTATCTTTCCATCTTTAGGGTTCATGGGAGGGTAGATTTGTATAGGTCATAAGTTGATAATTCGGATATTTTTTATGTATGTACCGGCATAGACATAGGGGGAGATTTGTAAGGACATTTTTGTCCATTATCAATTTGTATGTCATACGCCATTACACAGTTGAAGAAATTCAAGATTGCATCTACATCAACGGATCCGAATATCAAAGCGTCTTCAACATCATAGCCTCTGCGAGAATGAACTTGGTAAAATTTTGTTTCTACGTCCCTTAAAGTTCATATTTAGTATTGGGAAATTTTTATAAAATGTTTTTTATAAAAATAAGGCGTAAGTTTTTTCAAGCAAAATGAGGCATTTATTATTCTGGGTCAACCGGACCGATCCGGTCACAAACGGACCGATCCGTTTTGCTGAAGGCCAGTATACCCCGGACCGATGGCAAACCGATGAGGAGAAATAGCCGAACCGATCCGACCTCATTCGGACCGATCCGCCTCTTTATAAAAGAACCGATCCGGTCAAATCGGACCGATCCGCCCTCAATCCGGACCGATCCGACGGGGATAATCACTGCCAGATTCGCTGCAGATTTTTTAGGCTCAAAGACTTCTTATTTAAATCCAACTTCGGGGAGTTATTTTTTAAGACTTTTCAACACGATTTTCAGAGTCCTAAATACTCTAAGTCTTCACCTTTTTGATGTGCCAAACATCTTTTTGATTCACACCAAAAATCCCAATTACTTTTGTGAATCTTTTGGAACCCTAGAACACAAGCTTTGCTACTGTTCATCTTTGTGGAGAGATCTTTGCAAACGAGGGCTGCGTGTCATTGCTGAGGGAGTCTCTACAAAGTTTTATGGCTGCGTGTCATTAAGGAGAGCTGCGGTTCTTTCTTCGTTGTTTGGGCTGCGAGTCCTTGGAGGGTGCTGCGTGTATTCTCTTGCTGAGTTCAAGACTGCGTGTCTTTGTGGGTTGGCTGCGCGTTAATCCATTGCAGATTTCTCTATGTAATTGTAAGTTGCGGCTTGTATATTCATAGTGAAATAAAAGGTTTTACCCGAAAGGGGTTTTTTCCTGAATTCTGTGTCTCAGAAATCATCTAGATGCATGTCTTAGGGTTTTAACTAAAATTTGGGATTAATTAAAATTGGTTTTTTATTTGAGAAGTCGCAATATTTCCGCTGTTGCTGCACTCTCATAAGCTAAGAAAACGTTCTTATCCATCACGAAGAAGTAAATTTTTTTTGTCCAAACATCTCGACCACGTCCCTATGAGAACATCCAACTCAATAATTCTAAATGGGTGGAATTTTTCTCCACTAAAAGCAATCAAAGGATAATGGTACGGGAAAATACTTTTCTTATTAGGTTTTAGGACTTTGAAGTAGTCCCAAAAGATCACATCAGCCGAGCTACCACTAAGTACTAGGATATGAGATACATTATAACCATGTACTCGCAAGAAGATAGAAAGAGGGTTGTCATGAGGGGACAAAATTCCCTTGAAGTCCAATCTTGAGAACCCAGCTACAAGACTTTTAATGTCCATTGTCTTTAATTTGTTTGGTTTCTCTTCGAATACTGCCAAGTTTACATTTATTCTTTTCGGAACGACCTTAGCTTCGATGACATGCGCCTTCCTATCTATTGGCTCAATTCCTCTACCCATTATACCCCTAAACATTATATTGAGATTAAATGAGATCATGCACATGTTGCCTTTGACTTCCCCCGGCTTTGCTGGGAGATCTGTGATTGGGCATAAATTCTTCCAATTTATTTCCCTTAATTTAGAGGCTTTTATCACCACGTGCGGTGCAATTAAAGTGGATTGATCTCATATCATTGCTATTGACATATTCTAACAAGTACACCAAGTTTCATGTATTTTAATTAGAGCTTTTAGGTATTTCACACTCGTGAAGAAAAGAGAGAAATAGAAATAAACATCGAAAAGAAAAGAAGAAAAGTTAAGGGTAGAAACATAATTGTGCAACTGGAATTCGGATGAAGAACATATGAGTCAAAGACCTCGACCTCACGAGCACATAGGAAGAAACGACATCCAAATCCGAGGCCTGGTCGAGAAGATACGAAGATATGAAAATGAGAAGAAATCAAGGAAGAAAAGATAGTTTTTCCAGGTCCGAACTGGTTTGGATATAAGCGAACCGATTTGCTAGTGATTGCAAATTTGTCCTCTCTACTGGAATTTCAAACTGGTTCACCCTTCTCTAAAGGGCCAAATCGAACAGGTTCATCGATATTTGATCAAATTAATCTTTCCCACTTAAAAAAATAAGATTTGTGCAAGGTTGAAACACTTGTAAAAATGGGGTATTATTATTCTTTTAGTGTCCTAGGTATCTAAAAGCTACTTTTGACCTTCAATTCATGCACTAAAATTCTCCATTGTTGATAAAATTCTCATGGTTTTAAGTAATAAGTTTGTCTTCTCTTTGTTGTTCTTGTGTGTTCTTTATATTTGCATGTTTCTTTATTTTTTTGGGATTCTAGAACTCTCATGCATGATTAGTAATAGTTTAATTATGGTTTCCAAGATTGCAACGTTAGATTTTTGTTTATTTCCCACGTAGTTATGTCTGGCTAAGTTTGGAGCGGGTTGGGGTACATGAACCCAACCTAGGTATTACGAATGAATTTAAAAGTGAATAAAATGTAATTAACAATTCAAAGGTTTGAACTTTATCAAAATAAATGTTGTAGGTCTTTTAATTCCGTTTGCTCTTGGTAACCGGAATGTTTAAGGGTGCAATTGGCATTTTGATAATTTATCATCCTCGTTAAATACAATTTTTGATTTAATATTGTGAGGAGTAAAATCCGAATATATCGAATGCTTAGAGAGTATTTGATGTTTCTTTGAATTGAGAATTAGGTTTTTGAAGCTTTTATGTTCTACGTAATCATCGACAATTTGGGGGAGTGTACCCTAACTCCATTTTCTCATATTTATTTAAAACTCATTTAATTCTTCTGGCACATGTAATTTAGTTACTAATTGAATTGAACTTCATTAGTCAATAGGTAAGTCACAAATCATCATCGTTTCCTTTCTTTATCTGAGTCAATCATAGGGTTGATCGTTCTTTCTATTCGTCGTGATGTTCTGCATCCCATTCCCTGTGTTCTATACCCGACTTGCTTGAATTATTACTTTTGCGACCGACTTACACTTGAGTCGTTATAAGCACGCCCTAGAGACACTTTCAAAGTCACGTCAAGTTTTTGTCACCGTTGTCGGGGATTAGGTAGACATTTAGGTTATGTCGAATTAATCTCAATTTTGACTCTAATTCTTAAAAACCCCAAAAAATCTAAAAATAAAAAATCCAAAACACTTCACAAAAAGAAAAAGACAAAAATATAGAACCTTTCTAGTCCTTACATTAAAAATCCTCAACCAACTCCTCAATCTACTCCAACAAAAATTCACGAAAATATTATAGTTGAGTACAATCCCGAGAGCCCACATACACATCGCGTTCCATAATTTTGGTTCCACCTCCTACACTGCCCAAATCCATTACGAGTCACACTTTAACTCACACTTCTAGGGAATTGGGTGAGAGTATTAAGTCAATTGGAGATAGCACCATGTTCGACCATGCTAGTTATGGTATGAGTGAGGGCGATATGCCGTATCGCCCCATGAGAGATCTCTTATATCTCGAGTTAATCGTCACTTCGGGATGCATTTTACTCCCATATAATGACGGAAAATTCCACTTTTGCAATGGGATGATTCAAATTCTTCCCACGTTCCATGGTATGGATTCGGAAAAACCATACCTCCACATCCTCGAGTTCGAAGAGACATGCAAAACTTTTTGCGATCAAACGTGCACTCAAGACGTCATTTTCCTAAAACTTTTTCCTTTCTCTTTGAAGGATAAAGACAAGAACTGGTTATGGTATTTATCACCAAACTCAATTGGATTGTATAGGGATATGCAACCCACATTTCTCCAAAATTCATTCCTAACATCGAACGAATTCCATTAAAGCTCAAATTTAAACGTTTAAACAATAAGAAAATGAACAATTTGATCGATGTTGGGAGCATTTCAACAAGTTAGTCAACACATGCCCCCACCGTGGTTTTTACAAGTATCGACTCATATCTTTCTTCCACCACGGGATAAGTATAACTTCTAAACAACTCGTTGAGACCATGTGCGAGGGAGAATTCTTTGGGATAGACGCGAATGATGCAGAGGCTCACTTTAAGTATGTCGTCGAGATTACTCAAGCGTGGAACACATCCGATCCTCATGCCCAAACCCGGGCTCAACAAACTTCCATAGCTTCTTCTGCGTCCGGACTCTATCAATTGGACAAACAAGATGACTTAAAACTTTAAGTAAACTAAGTTGCTAAAAGATTGGAAGACGTAGTCGAATCACACGAAAGAGAAACACCCAAATCCACTCTAGCATTGAGAGAGAAGGTGTGTGCGATTTATGAGGTGGGACATTCAACTGAGGAATTCTCAACGATACCCGCCTACAAAGTCATGCTTCAAGAGGAAGTGGAAGCGCTAGGATTATTTAATGGTAATTCTAATGCCCCTCACAGGAATTCTTACAACCCTTCATGGAGGAACCATCCCGATTTTAGTTATGGGCAACAACATGTTGCATTCAATCCTAATTCACACATTGCCCCTCCTCCTCCACCACCTCCGCATTCCCAACAAGCCCCACACATGGAAACACCACTTATGTAACCCCACCACGGTGAACTCTAGAGGATACTTGGAATTAATTTATGAAAGCTCAAGCGACAAACAGTGCTCAAACTGCCCGAATGCTTGCCGAAATAAATGCGAACATTTCTAAATTCTAATCGTCCTTAAGTATCTAAGAGAAGGGAAAGTTTTCGGCCCAAGGAAAAATACCTCCCCAAGGTCAAACTAGTGTTAGATCTATTCCCGACAATCATCAAGAGCAATGTCAAGTCGTTAACACTCTACGTAGTGGGAGAGTTGTTGATTTATCACCTCCCCCACTTGACGAACCTAAAGAAAAGGAGGTTTCGCCTAGCATAAAATAGGCCGAAGATGCCCCCTTAAATGAGAGTGAAAATGAGGACACCACTAGGCCCAAAATCATAGTGAAACCACCCATGACTGCCTTTCCCTCAATGATTGGTTCCACCTACTAAAGGGGCCTCCCGTGAAGATGTGCTAGATGTACTTAAGAAAGTAAAGACAAAGTTACCTTTTCTCGAGGCAATAAAGAAAATTCGCGCCTATGCTAAATTCCTTAAAGATTTATTGACGGTGAAACAAAGACTAAAGGTTAAAAATAATGTTTTCCTAGCACAAAATGTGAGCTCCATTCTATTAAATGACCGCCAACTAAAGATTAAATATCTGGGTGGACCGACCATTTCGTGCATCATTGGAGAGAACCGCATCGAGAGAGACTTAATAGATTTAGGGGCGAGTGTTAACGTTCTCCCTTACTCTATCTATAGGCAATTAGATTTGGGGGACCTCAAGCCCATTAAGATCACTCTCCAGCTCATGGATCATAATGCGAAGATACCTCGAGGGAATGTCAAGGACGTGATAGTCCAAGTGGACACTTTCTACTTACCTATAGATTTTGTCATTTGGGACACGGAGCCCTCCATTCCCTCGAATACTCATGTTCCCGTCATCCTTGGATGCCCATTCTTAGCTACGGCTTACGGATTAATTAATACTTGAAATGGGAAAATACAACTCACATTCGAGAACATAACCCTTGAGACAAATATCTTCAACATCGCTAAGCAAGGTGGCGATGAGGATAAGTTTCACGAGGAGGATCTTATTGAGGAGGTAGTAGAAGATAACTTTGAGGGAAATTTTAAAGGTTATTCATTAGGAGCGTGTATTATATTGGGTAGTGAGAGTGACAGGACGTACAACGATTTCGAGAGGGGGTAGGATAGTTCAGAGAGATCTTAGCCGAGAGAGCGTCAGATGAGGACGTTGGAGATGTTAAATTAGGTTTCTAGATTTGAGGAACTAACACTGAGGCAGTTGCGCATGATTCTCTTCGATGAAAAATTTCCTACCATCAAACGTAAAATATACTTATTTGGGAGACGATGATACATTTCCCGTTATTGTCTCATCGAGCCTGGATAAAGAGAAAGAGGGCAAATTACTAACGATTGTGAGGAAGCACCGAAGTGATTTTGGTTGGAGCATTGCATATTTTAAGGGTATAAGTCCTCTCATTTGTACCCATAAAATCCACCTCGAGGAGGATGCGAAGCCTTTGAGGGAGATGCAATGGCGATTGAACGCCACGATGAAAGATGTTGTGAGAGAGGAGATTATTAAGCTATTAGATGCATGCATCATTTACCCCATCTCGGATAGCAAGTGGGTGAGTCCTCTTCAAGTCTTCCTGAAGAAGTCGGGAATGACCGTGGTCGAGAATGCTAAGCGTGAGATAATTCCCCAACGCACCACCACCGAGTGGCACATTTTCATTGACTATCGAAAGCTCAATGCCGGCACGAGAAAAGATCATTTCCCCTTACCATTATTTGACCAAATGGTAGAGCGAGTAGCGGGACACCCATTCTATTGCTTCCTTGACAGCTATTTCGGATATAACCAAACTGAGGTAGATGTGCTTGATCAAGCGAAGACGACGTTTACATGTCCTTTTGGCACGTTTATCTACAAACATATGCCCTTTGGATTATATAATGCACCTGCAACTTTCAAAGGTTAATTCTTAGCCTCTTTAGCAATATAGTAAAAAGGGCCCTTGAGGTTTTCATGGATGACTTTAGTGTCTTCAGCCCCTCTTTTGACCTTTACCTTGCTAATCTTAAAAAAGTGTTAGCATGATGTGTGGAAAAGAACTTGGTACTAAATTGGGAGAAGTTCCATTTCATGGTTACCGAAGGAATTGTTCTTGGCCACATAGTGTCGTCCAAAGGTTTTTAGGTAGATATGGTGAAAGTAAATGTCAAAGTCGATCTTCCCCCTATCCTAAGTAACTAATGGACGTGCGCTCTTCCTTGGGCCATGTGGATTTTTATTGGAGTTTTATTAAGGACTTTAGCACCATTGCTAGACCCTTGAGTAACCTACTTGTGAAAGATGCCCCCTTTGAGTGGAATGAATCATGTCAAAGTTCTTTTGAAACACTGAAAAGAATGCTTGTGTCCACTCCGATTATGCAAGATCCGAATTAGTTCCTTCCATTCGAGATTATATGTGATGTGAGTGATTATTCTACAGGGGCTATTTTGGGCTAAAGAAAAGATAAAAAGGCTCACGTCTTCTAATATGCTAGCCGGACATCAACTGAACCATAGCTCAATTACTACACCACATAGAAAGAGTTAGTACCTGTAGTTTTTTCCCTAGACAAACTCTGCTCTTATCTCATTGGTTCGCCAATAGTATTCTTTACCGACCATGCGGCTCTTAAGTATCTCATCTCCAAAAAAGATGCTAAACCACATCTCATAAGGTGGATCCTACTCCTACAAGAGTTCAATCTCTCCTTAAAAGATAAGAAATGAGTAGAAAACATCATATCCAAATATTTATCCCGACTTTCGTCCAACGTACCTAGTGATCCAATACCCATAAATGAATATTTTCCAAATGAGCAATTATTATCCACTTCTTCTCTCCCCTGGTTTGTAGATATAATGTATTACCATGTCACGACGGTCATCCCTCCGATTGGGCACCCCAAGAGAGAAAGAAGTTCCTAATGTGGTCACGCACATTTTTCTATGACGATCCCTGTTTGTTCAAGTATTGTGCAGGCCAAATTATCAAAAGATGTTTACGGGATGATGACATACCGAACGTCATTCATTTTTGTCATACGGAAGCTTGTGGGTGCCACTTTTTGATGAATAAGACGGCCGCTAAGATTCTTCAAAGCGGTCTCTATTTGCCCATAATTTTCTAGGATACTAGCGCTTATTGTAAATCTTGCGATAGATGTCAAAGGATGGTAGACATTACACGATGAGATATGATTCCATTGACCCCTTATTGTCATTGAGATATTTGATTGTTGGGTCATTGACTTTATGGGTTCTTTTGCTTCCTCTTTTCGTTTCCTATACATCCTTATCGCAGTAGACTATGTGTCTAAATGGGTTGAGGCCATAACTACAAAGACAAATGATAACAAAGTGGTGATAAAGTTCTTACGAGAACACATACTCTCTCGCTTCAGAGCTCCGAAGTCGATCATTAGAGATAATGGCAAACACTTTTGCAACAGGCCAATTGAAAAACTTATGAGAATGTATGGGGCCATTCACAGGGTTAGGACGACTTATCACCACCAAACAAACGGGCAAGTCGAGTTAGCAAATCATGAGATCAAGAACATTCTAGAAAAGACCATCGATACTAATCGAAAGGATTGGTATCTCCATTTGAACGATGTACTATGGGCTTACTGAACCACGTATAAGAACCCCCTCGATATGTACCCTTTTTGCTTTGTGTATGGCAAGCCTTTCCATAACCCCTTGGAGCTAGAGAATAAGGCCCATTGGGCAATCAATAGGTTGAATTACAGCATGGATAAGGTTGGGGAAGCTCGCAAGCTTCAATTGAATAAGTTGGAAGAAATACGCAACGATGTGTATGAGAGTGCCAAAATATCCAAAGAAAGAATGAGACTCGCCTATGAGAGAATTATTCGTCAAAAGGAATTTCATTTAGGCCAAAAGGTACTTCTATACAACTCACGTTTACACTTGTTTCCCGATAAGTTACGTTCGCGGTGGATCGGCCCATTCATTGTGAGAGAAATGTTTCCTCATGGATCCGTCGAATTAGAATATCCTAAGGGGGACACAAGTTCAAGGTGAATGGACAACGTCTAAAGCCATATCTCGAGGCGGACGTTGTGTAAGTCAACACAATTTGGTTGTCGAACCTCATTTATGTGGTAGAGTAAGCTTTAAAAACGAGGTCCCGATGCGTATGGGGTGATTCTTACGTATCATAGCGAGTTATGTAGGATAGGTTAGTTATAGTTCCATAGGTTACAAGTCGAGAAAGGATAGGAGCACGAATGCACATTTCAGGAGAGTTTATAGCGGGGTAAGGTGAATTTTTGAGGTTTTCCAAGCTAAAATATGAGTGGGGGAGTTTTGAGGATTTTTTTGGAAAAGTAAGTTTTCGAATTTCCAACACTTAGTTTTTTTTAGATGCAAATTTAAGGGGGTATACTTGAATTTCGAACCGGTTCGGTCTTGCTTCACTATTAGGGCCGAACCGGTTTGCCCTGCTGATCGAATAAAAAAATTAATGGGTATAAACTGGTTCTTCCAGGCCAAATCGGTTCTCCCCAATTGAAATCGGTTCGGTCCTAGCAGGTGAAGAAAATCATTCCTTCCCGATGCATCCCCCCTTTCCCTGCATCTCCTTCCCTCCATTCATTTCCCTCCAATTTCATTTCCCTCCACATTTCCCTCCCTTTTCCCTCCAACTCGTCCCTCCACATTCATTCCCTCCAATTATTTTCCATCCATTTTCACCACCCTTCCACCTCTTCCATCTCTCCTCACTATTAATCTTCTCAAATTAAATCCCAACTTTTATCCCCAAATGGCCAAAGATGAACTCCCCGCGAAATATGACCCAAACGAAATTCTCTATAACGGGGATTACTCTTATTGCTCTCTCCAAGAGTGTATATGGTGCAAGACATTCTTCTATCCCACCCTCACCATCCACATAGAATGTGAAGTAAATTGGGATAAGTTAACGCCGGATGTCTCTGCTCTCTTCCGCTGACAAAGGTGGCGGTAATTCCTAGCAACTCTCGACGACGACGTATGGCTTGATGAGGTGCACACCTTTTATGACACCCTCGTTAAAGTCAATGACAACACTTATAAATCCTATGTCGATGAGATGCGTATCCGTCTCACTCTCAACATCGTCATCGAAAAAATGCGATCCCAACAGGTTGCCGACCCTGAAAAATACGATTAACCCATCGTGGGTAACCCTATCCAAAAACACCGATTTATATAGCGCACCCCAATTATGTTTGGGCCCGTGACACCTTACCAGTGGGCAACCTAGATGAATCCACCCGTCTTGACTTTTTGATCACTTGCAGAGCCATCCTTCAAACACGCAACAACTCAATAATCCGCATTCGCCATGGTAATTTCCTTTACCATCTCCTTGGAAATGCGAGTTTCAGTCACCTCGCCCGGACTTTTTATGGGGAGATCATTCATGCCGCCATGGATTGCAAAGGCAAGTCCCTACTCCCTAATGCTCGCTTCATCACTTCACTTTAAAAGGATGTCGGGATTCAACCACCTCTAACGCAACTCCGACTACCTAAGCCCATTGGTCAGGAATCTCTTACTCGGAGTGTGTGGCAAATGGAGGTAGTGCACCCACCTCCATCGGAGGCGAAAGATGTTGAAATGGGGGAGGAGGTGCCCGAGTAAAATGAGGATGATGACTCCAACTATGAGCCGGAAGGATAAGGTCTCACTCTTCACATCATAAATCTAGAGGTGAGTTTCAATGGGTTTTTGAATGAGTATAAGGCAAACTAAGAAGCTTATCATTGAGACGCTAGTATGATGGTCCTCTTATAAGCCGATATGTATAGGTTGCAAGTCGGGTCCAATGTCACACTCCCGATATATTTTTACGCCCCGTATGACCCAATTTCTCTTGGCACTTCTCACCCAGCCCCAAAGTAGCCACCACATTTGATGATTGATGCTTGTGTTGATTTTCCTTTATGTAGTTCTTTTTGGGATCTCCGTTGTGTAGTTTTGTTAAAAAGAACTATGTAAGCTTTATCCTTTCTAGTTGTTTGTACTTAGTTGGTCATAAATACAAAACTTTGCACTTTGTCATTTATCTATTTTTTACGCACTCTTCTTTTGTTTAGATTTTAGTCCTTTTTGCATGAAGACATTGCAAAGCTCTAAGTTAGAGGGGTGGGGTGTACACATGCGTTTTAAAAAGTTCACAAATTTTAAAATGTCCAAAAAGAAAATTAGAAAATTTAAAAAAATTAGATAAAGCCAAAAATATTTTTTATTCAAAAGAAATAAAAATTGGAATTGCAAATTTTCAAAAACATCACTAAAATTTTGTTCGAAGTCTCAAATTGTAAAAATCAAGAGCATTAAGCCGAAATTGACCAAAGACGAAAATTGAGCGAAAATTGACGACTTAACGAATAAGTGTAAAGATTAATTAACCCGGCGAGATTTCGAGCCTATCGATTTTTCTGAGTTTTTAAATCAATCCGAGTTAACGGTTAACTCAAAGTACAATTCAGCATTTAAAAAAGTCGTAGAAGATCTCTAAATTGTTGTTTTGATTGGTTATGGGAAAGGAGTGAGATGTTGCCTCGAACATGTGCTAAAAATATCCCTAAATTAAATACAATCTTGAGACGCATATGGTAAAATAATGAGTAATTCGGATAAATGATGTTAGGACATCCTTTGCTTACCCAAAATATTATCCATAAAAAGTTGCGAAAAAAAATACCCTTTTTCGAACCCAAATTGAGCCCAAGAAAATTTCTCTTTCGTTTGTAAACTCGAAAAACCAAATTGGCCCAAAATTATGAAAATTGAAAAAAAATATCAAAAAGTGCACAAAAAGGGGGCAAGAAAAAATAGAAGAAAAATGCTCAATAAAAATAGCAGGAAAAGAAAAGTGTGAAAAATAGAAAAAAACAATGGGAAAAAATAAATGCCCAAAAAAGAACTAACGGACATCATAAGAACATTTTTCAATTCCGAACTTCCCAACCATTCCTGTTTTACCCAATAGACCTTAAACCCGAAAAAGTCATAACCGAGTCCGAATTGTGAAATTGATTGCCGCGTGGAGAGATAAAAATACAAAAAGATAATAAGATCGATGAATTAGTACGAACTAAAATGCGGTGATTCCCATTTTCCAATGATCGTAACTCGATGATGAGATCTATTCACCTCAAATATTTTGTCTTTCAAATTTGTGTGCATGAACTTATGTCCATGATATTTACCTTTATATCACGTGTACCGAGAGAAATAGAAACATTCCGAGAGATTCACTTGTGAGAGCATCCTTGATAATTTGAATGAAAATGAATTTTTGAAAATTAACGTCATAATTAATCGGTGGAAGTTAGCGGTTTAATTTTGGGCTTAGCACACACACTACGAATTGAGAGTTTTGAATGTAAATTTATGGTGACTATTTTTGGGGGAATTTAATTGTACAATTTTTAAGTATTTTGATATTTCTTTGAATCGAAAAATGAATTTTGTGGTTATATTCACTACAAACCCGCATGAGACACCACTCGTCCTACTAGGGTAACCTAGGGATTTAACGGCTAGTTGAATAGGCTAAATGCAATCATTCGTCCAAAAAAAAGACATTCTGTCCCAGTAAATTTTTTTTCAAGTGTTTTGATCTTGCTCAATTTACATTGCTCGGGATGATAAAAGTTCTAAGTTAGTGATGTTTGATTGGGAATAACTTCTTCCTATTTATTCCCTTAATTTAAAGTCTTTTGTCACCCCATGCGATGCAATTGAAGTGGATCTATCTCATATCATTGCTATATACATCTTCTACCAAGTACACCGAGTTTTGTGCATTTTTGTTACATTTGCAGGTATTTCATGCATGCAAAGAAAAGAGAGAAACCGAAATAAACATAAAAAATAAAAGAAGAAAAGTTAAGGGTAGTAACATAATTATGCAACTGGAATTCAGATGCGGGACCTGAAGAGGAATTGAAGAGATTGACCTCACGAGCACAAATGAAGAAACGACATCCAAATCTGAGGCGCATTCGAGAAGATATGAGGATATGAAAATGAGAAGAAATTAAGGAAGAGAAGATAGTTTTTCCAGGTCCGAACCAGTTTGGATATAAGCGAACCGATTTGCTGTTGATTGAAAATTTGGCATCGCTACTGGAATTTAGAACTGGTTCTCCCTTCTCTAATGGGCCAAATCGAAATGGTTCGACGATATCTAATCGAATTAATCTTTTGCACTTACAAAATAAGAGTTGTGCAAGGTTGAAACACTTGTAAAAATGGAGTATTATTATTCTTTTAGTATCGCAGGTATCTAATAGATACTTTTGACCTAAGAATTAGAGAGAGAAGTAGGTAAGAACCCTAGTTTTCAATTCATACAATAAAATTCTCCATTGTTGATAAAATTCTCAAGGTTTTTAATAATAAGTTTGGCTTCTCTTTCTTGTTCTCGCGTGTTCTTTATATTTTCATCTTTCTTTATTTTTATGGGATTCTTAAACTCTCATATATGATTAATAATAGTTTAATTATGGTTTCCAATGCTTGCAACGTTAGATTTTTATTGATTTCCCACGTAGTTACGTCCGACTAAGATTTTGAAAGTGAATAAAATGTAATTAACAATTCAAAGATTTAAAATTATCAAAATAAAGGTTGTAGGTCTTTTAATTTCGTTGCTCTAGGTAACCAGAATGTTTAAGGGTGAAATTGGCATTTTATAATTTATCATCCTCGTCAAATACAATTTTTGATTTGATATTGTGAGTCGAATTCTTAGAGAGTATTTGACGTTTCTTTAAATTGAGAATTAGGCTTTTGAAGATTATATGTTCTACGTGATCACCGATGATTTAGGGTACTATACCCTAACTCCTTTTTTTCATATTTAAAACTCGTTTAGTTCTTCTTGCATACGTAATGTAGTTACTAACTGAATTAAATTTCATTAGTCAATATGTAAGTCACAAATCATTATCTTTTCCTTTCTTTCTCTGAGTCAATCATAGGGTTGATCATTCTTTCTATTCATAGTCACGTTCTGCGTACTGTTCCATGTGTTCGATACTCAACTTGCTCGGATTATTACTTACGCGATCTTCTTACACTTGAGTTGATATACGCATGCCCTAGAGACATTTTTAAAGTCGAATCAATCTCGCTCGTCATCTTCATCATTATTCGATTATTTATTATTCTTATTCGTATGTACCTATTTCGTATTTATCCTAATATACCTAGACGATGAATATATCTTCCTGTTTTTATCTCGATCGATGCTCTTGTTAACATACATTCGTAGTTTTTCCTTCTTCAATAACTTCTCTATTTCATCTTTCAGAGAAAAATATTTGTTTTTCATGTGGTCGTGATCTTGATGGAATTCACACCACCTTTTATCCTTTTTGTGAGCAGAAACTCTAAGTTTTTCAGGCTAACTCAACTCTTTATCATCTTTTATCTAATTCAGAATGAGCTCGTGATTGATACAAATCGGAGTGTATTTTATAATTTTTCATCGTTTTGCCTCTTCTCATCCTTCTCATTATCTCGGCTTTTCCCTGAATTATTTCTACCCGACTTCTTAGTCGCCACGCCTTTTATGCATTCATGATTCTTCCGGGCTTATCATGAAGTTATGTCATGGATTTTGGAGGATCTTTATAGAGGTTCCAGTAGAGTTTTTTGGGTTGAATCCTACTGATAAGGGTTATCATAACAATACTATTCTCATAATTTTTAACCTTCATCTTCTCCTTGTTGAACTAAGAGATAAAGTCTCCCACTGACTATCCCTTTCCTCACATTACGTTCGGTAGATATTTCACCCTTTTTGCCAACTTCATGTCGAAACTAAAGTTCTGGATAAAATTTTCATCTAACTCTTTAAAACATGTAATCTTCCCCCTCGATAGACCGGTATACCACATCTGGGACATACCTAAAAGAGTGCTAGAGAATGCTCGACGTATAATATAATTCGGGATTGAATATATGTTGACCGCCTATTAGTTCATCTCTATATGGTGAACCGGGTGTGTACTCCCATCATACCTCATAGTCACCTCATGTGGTTTAAACTTCACTGGAGTCAGATAGCCAATAATATTTGGTAAGGAAGGTGAGCCCTCCATGAATCCCCTCTTACTGGGATCTTGGATTTTGATGAGACTACCGATCTTATCTCATATCTTTTGAATCAAACTATTCCAGGGCTTTCGTCAGCAAAATTATCTCATGAACCTTCAACTATAGAGACGACTTACTTTTATTTTGGAACTCATGGCCTCTAAAACTTCTCTAAGTATTATTCGGTGACTTAAACTAAATTGAACAAGATGATCTATAATCTTAGTAGCTCGAATCACTCTTTGGACATGAGCCGAGATGATCCAATACTGACCCCCCTACTTAACCTTGTAAAGGCAGAATTTTTCTGATGTGCTTGAGGAGTATATTGGATACTTTTGTCTTGATAAGTAAGAGGAAATGTAGACGTTTTACCTGGCCGATATGAGGGGTTCGATGTCTCGTACTTCTCACATTGGGATTGGTAGAGATCATTTTCATATGAAACTCTTTTATACCCACCTTTCACATCATTTCTAATATGGAGATGACGTGGATCTGCATTCTCTTTTTACCTATGAACATAGGGGTGTTTTTTCATCGGATCTTAGGGTGGTTCCCTAGTTACTGGTGGTACTCCGCCTTTCACGACTATAAGAGTGAAAGGGTTCACAGTTGGATCATCATGAATTTGACTCATAATATTCGGGATCAATACCATCAGCTAGTGTTTCATGTCCACCAGAGACTTCAACACTTTCGCAACGTCGGCCATCTCAGACTATGGGAGTGGTTGGCTGGAACCATCCCCAACATTGGATGGGGTATCAAAAGACATGTCCAATCGAGGAGAGACAACAAACAACAAACACGGGTTCAAAATACTAAAAAATTGGATGAATAAGATGGACATAAAATGAGTCCCAACACCTAAACTCTTTTAGTGGTGATTGAAATATAATAATGGTGGACTTGAATCACATCCAGAGATGAGAGAGTGAATCAAAGCTGAGATGAGAATGATGAAGACGTTCCCACAGGCGGTGCCAGTTTAATGATGCAGAAATCGTACACATGATTCATCTAGGAAGATACTTATGCATAGAGGAATAAGAAATAAGTGAATTGCAGGTAATAAAGAAGAAGAGATGAGAGATGGGGAGATTACGCAAATATTGAAGTGGTTCGGACATTGGCATACATCCGTTGTGGAAGGTGAGAATATTTCACTAATGAGGCTTGAACAACCAAAAATGAGTATAAATAAGAGTTTCTCTCTCTAGAAATATTTGAACAAAGTAACCATAAGTGTGTAGAAGATTGATTCCCAATAAAGAAGACAAAGTGTGCTTTTATAGGCTGAGGGTGCGTAGTGTCACCCCTAGCACACATTCCACGCCCAATTGATGTTTAAGTCCTATGAGAGAGTGTTGTGTGTCCATTCCGATGGTGAAATAATCATAATGAAAATCCCTTCACGTGGGTGAATGATTCTTGTTAATGATTTTGTGCTGGAATGACTGAGATACCCCTCTCATGCTTTCCATGCCTAACTTAACATATTTATAGGGGACAGTATCGTTCAGGCTGACACTGGTGTGCCTGTACATTCGTGAGTTTATCTAGTACTTGGTTCTATGATGATAGCCGAGATGAGATAGGATGGTCGTTTGTTCTCAATACACGTACCCTAAGCTCTTGATTCTGGTGCCTTATAACATGAGGGTCGTACGAGGTCGACTCCTACTAATACGAGTGAGAAAACAGGTCTCGTCTATGGGACAATACAATATTGTCTTAATGATTTCTGAAATGTCATCTGGACGAGGCTATACTTTTGTATATCAGTAAGAGAATTTATAATTTCAAGAGGATCCACTCTAAGGAAGAATATGAACAGTTAGATCATACTAATTGCAAAATTGATGCAATTCTTAGAAGGATCACTTTAAAAAAAAATATAAGCTTCAATTTAGCATGCTCTATGTAAAAAAAATAGTTCCCAAAATGGTGTTCCACATAGAATATGCTTTATCTATGTAAAATTTATTTCGTGATGTGAAATCAGTTACTTTTCGTAATGCAAAATAAATATTTAACACTAGATGAATTTTCACTATTCTAACAAATGAATCATTTGTTATTGAAGTCCTCGCTAAAGAAATTTTAACTATTTTGCAAAGATGAAGCTATTATATATTCTAGTATTATTTGCAAAATGAATTCCTCTAACGAGGACTATTACCAACAATTGTGATAGATATATTAATCCGTTAGTTTCACAAAAAGTGTTACAAATGAAAGAAATGATAAGAAAACTATTTGTATAAAATAATCACTTAGCAATGTGGTTGTTATTTTTTTGCATCAATTTTAAACAAAGTTTAGTAAGACATTTATGTGTTGTATCTAATTCGAAATCAATGTTTTCACTTATTTTTAGCATCACTATTTGTTAAGATTAATAAAAAAATGACATTATTATATTCTATAGTATATGAACACATTTTATAGCAAAATAACGAATGTATAAAAAACTTACATTTAAATCTACAAATGGAATAACTAGATATTTTTATGAAGACTGTAATGATGATATTTTTTTTTGAAACAAAAATAAAGAACTTTTTCATTTTTTAGAACGGTTATTTTTTTTTTGAAATCTAATAAATGTGGGAATAATCTTTTTGTTATGGTAACCGGTTATTATCAATTAATAATTTGAAGTCTCGATTTTTAAATCACACGTCATGCGCTTTTCAAGGGTATTTTAGTGAGGCAAGCGAATAAAATTTATGGAAAAAGACCTTAGACTAAATATGTTAGAGATGGGGCTAATATTTCCAAACGTTTTATGCCAATGGTGGATTGTTGATTGCCTCTAAATTTTAATATATTATTACGCTAAAATATTTATACATTATACGTTTATAGGTTTTATATATATCTGCTAAATATGTATGCGTTAAAACATGACATGACACAACACGAAATTTCATTTTTTACCTAACACAAAGCAAGTAGTTAACGACATTGCACCAAATCTCGTTTTAATTAACATGCAGACGACCAAAATAAAATGCGACGGGACATGCATTCATATTTTTTTTACCTAACATTAACACGACACTGTAACACCCCGCTTAAAATAAAACGGGTGGCCAACCCTATACTATACTAAATCAGGAATTTCAGATGGTCCAATCTCAACATCAACTGTCGGTACTATATAACATAGGACTAACTACCCGATATCATATAAGCGAGATGTTAAATAAAGTAAAACATGCAACATAACACAACCCAACACTACAAAATGACTAATAAATAAGAGAAGGATGCAAGAAAGAACTATGATAAACGAAATGCTATAATAAAACAAAATAAATAACTACAATTGAATGTACGAAAGTAGACCCGAATAAGCTGTCGGGTCACAGCTAATACAATAACTGGAATGGAATAAGTATAAACATCTATAAATATCCCTTGGGTACAAACCCGATATACAACATGAATCCTACATAGAATTTTAAAAGTAGGAAGCGACTACCAGATACATCCCGCAACAGTCCGCACCTGTCATGGCTCCCAAGACTCTGGATAGAAGGTCATCCGGCATCCATGCGGTAGGATACCTGTAATAATATATATATACAGGCAGGAGAGAAAAGAAAACGGGTCAGAGCCCCGATTGTGAAAAATATTTAGCAAGTGTGTTAACCGTGCATAATAAATACCGGTGCACTTATTTCATAATAAAAAATGGGACCGCACTCTCGTGGAACCCCAACTCACCTCTCATCTAAAGGCGCGCACCTATTCGCGTCCTCAATTTTTAGTTAAATTACCCCCATTTTTAATTAGGACAACCTAACTTATCATAGGCCTAGACTATACCCACGAGATCTACCTTCTTATCTTACCCCAAGAATCCACCCCCTTTTCTAAACATAATTAAACATTTATTTTCAATCATATATGCCTTATTAGGCTTAGTGGATCCCGGTTTATACTTTAACCATTTAAAATTTAGTAGATTACCCAATATGCAACTGGGTTGAAACATCTAATTTAAATTTCTAATTAATAAACATGAAAAATCATTATTGACACAACTTCCCTCCAATTTCAACGCTGCGCTGCGTTTCGTGCGTGGGGTGTCTCGCAAAGCGAAATCCAAACAAGGAACCACCCCGTTACACTACTCTTTGACAATGTCGATCATAGAGATCCATAATGTCGTACATACCATAACTGGCAGAACTTTTCTCCAATCATATCCTTGGGATGATGTAACCGAAAAATACCTTAAATGCGATACATCAACCCCCATCAATCTAGTACACCATAATCATTCAAGATGTACTTTACCAAAATTCTATATCCTTTCATCTATAGGATATATATAAATATATATATAGGTATTCAATCTAACCATATATGTATATACCATCATCCAATCCCATGACCATGTATACATACCATATATGATGTACAAAGGCCATGCACAAATAAATACCCGGCTATATATAGCGCCGATAAACTGCATCAATGCTATCATCTTCCCAGTGCCCGGCTCACGTAGCAATACTGGGGCCACCATGGTGGGACTAAACGACACCCATCTCGTGGTAAACTCACGCACACGACGTCCCGGGAAGCGGTCATAGCTCCAAACCGGCAATGAGACGAAACATACCCACCACGTCTCATCCCAAAACTAAAAATGTAAATCACATAATAACACACGGGACGACTATGACCTGGGGAATAAACACATCCTGCTTTTCTAGCCAGGACGCTCACCCTCTACGCGCGCAACTTCCCAATGATAGCATGAGCGGGGTATGCTTAACCAAATAAGTATATATCATTCACATGCACAATATATACATCCATATGATCCAATCATATGATCAAATATTAAACCATCACATAAGGTTTAAGTATCCATACCATGTATATCCATAACATAAATATATCCATATATTCATATACATACAGATATATATATACACATGTTCACATATCCTTATATATATATATATATATATATATATATATATATATATATATATAAACTAATTCTCATTCATATGTATCAGATATATATATATACCCGGCTATAAGTATACATAATCCTCAATATATAAGCCGTCACCACCATTTCCTTTAAATTCACCTCGATATGTGAATACAATCCCTCACTTGAAACATATTCAATCATTTTTCCTATGATGAATAGTCTCCCAAAACCATATGTATATATCTATACATATATATTCAACATTTGGGTTATCACCCAAGAGTTTGTGTAGAAATCCATCACTACACACTTCATCCATATTCAAAAGTACGTAGTTTCCTTTAGTACTGTTTAACCATAGGCACACACCTGACTTAATAGTCGAAAACCTCAATTTATTCCAACCTCATATAGGATGAGTGACTTCAATTTATTCCAACCTCAATTTATTCCTTTAGTACTGTTCATATAGGATGTTCAATTTATTCCTTTAGTACTGTTCAACGACCCAACCACCATGCTTAGTGGACACCTTATCTGGAACATTTTCTTTCCCTCAGTTCTTCCCCAGGATGAGTGACTTCATCTACTTGCAAAAAACCCCACATATATTCCAAATAGCTTGGAAAACTTCCACCCCCACAGATGGAGTAGAAGGCCCATAAACCCAATCCACTGATTTTTCGAACACCGAATATTCTTAGCAAAACTACCAAAGGGGTGCCACTTATCCAAGAAAATAGGGAACCCAAAGAAAACCCTGTTCTTCTTCTTCTTCCATATCCTCCCCGATTCATTTTTCAACACAAAAATAAAACACACCGTAGACGAACTCAAATATCAAACCACTGTCCTTCCCACCGGTATCCAATGCTCATCTATCCACAATTTTAATCTCTCGATCGTCGAAGGTTCACTTCCAGTGGTGCTTATACGGCCCACTAACTCCCTTATGAAGAATACGATTCTAGACTTGCATGATTCTTCCTCTACAGAGAAATCGATCTCCAAGGATTGCTCGTCACGAACATTAATAGGAGAAAACAACCAATGCTTAATCGAGGTAGTATGTAAGTACGATATTTTTCCATTCAAGACATAACTTTCTTAGTTATTAGAAACTATTCTCCAAAATTCCAAGATTTTAATTTTGTGGCCTAAAAGATTGTTTGAAATTGAAATAGAATTGAATGGAAAGGAAAGTCTACACAAAAGGGTTGGAACTGAGAGATCATTGGACCAAAACATTATTGTGATGACACATTTAAATTATTTTCAAACAATATAAGTTTTTGAGTTAATGCGAGGCAATGCTATGTTTTCTTTATATTATTTTGAAAGTAGTTTATAGTATATTTTACGTATATAGTTTGAATCTATTTTATGTGATCCATTGTAGAATACTAGAAACATATATCGAGTAAAGCATTTGTGAATTTGTACAATATAACAATTCAATGGATAAAGCTAATCTCCCTCCTTATGCGCAATGTTTTCATTGCAAAAAGATCATGTTATAGCTTTTAGAGCCATTACTTTGGGAAAAGTGTTTGTTTTTCCTAATTATTTTCATAATGTCCATTAATGGAGATATACAGAAGTATTTATATTTAGATAGTAATGCTGACAACATTTAAGTTTATTAATTTATAAAGTCCGATGCTTTCACAATGCATATTTTTTTCTCACCCTTCCTAGATTGCACTATTTGATGTTGAAAGTGATCATATGGACACCAATGGAAAGTTGTTCACAATAGTCAATCGATCATAATTCAACGTTTCTCCTAGATTCATCAAATACATATCACCAAATTGTTTAAAATGATTGGCAAGTGAATCGTGTTTTTCATTTTTTTCTCTTTTTTCATTATTATATATGTAAAATATTGCTTATTATTATTATATATTTCCACTCCAAATTAACTTTTTACCCTGATAATATTATATAACTGCCCGTGCAATATAAAAATGGAAGCTTCACCATCATTCTTTGCCATGTGTGCATGAGTAATTATAGAGTCTCTACATTCGTTTTGCTATTTTGATTGTTAAAGTAGTTTATTAACTAATAGAAAAAATATTTATTTGATATTAAAATTAGTAGTAATGTTTTTAGATTTTTTTGATACAAAACTCAAAAATAAACTCCAAGTCTTCCACCCATGCCCTCAGATTTGGTACTTGAGTACCCCCACTTTAAAAAATCTTAGTCCGTCCCTGAAAAATCGTAAACATACTAATATTATATTTATTATTTTTGCAGGACATTACTGAATAATCGCTCTTTTGGATGCAATCCAAACTTATTATCGCATCTTGCATAAGGGGGAATAACCTATTGTACTTGCACCTGAGGAGGTTATTGACTGCTACCCCGAGCGCTTCCCCATGCGGGAGAGAAGAGACATTGTGTCTTGTTATGGAGGCTTTGAATCTCAATGCTACAAATACGAGAAGAAATATGGGGTAGTAGAAGAAGTTTATTATCCCTTTAGAGCCAATGCCTTCACCCTAGAGAATTTCATAAGAGATGATGTAATATTTTTAAATTTCTTGTTATTCATCTTACACTACTAAATAGTTTCAAATTTTGACATAAATTGAATATATTTTTTTTAGGGGAATAAACCAAATTTTAAGATTAAAGCAAGTCAAATTATACCCTTTTCCACCCATTTTCTAACCTTATGAAAAATTAAACTTGTTTTATATTCATTTAACTTTGTATTTGAATAATGATGATCTTTACAGGTTCATAGAATGAAAATCCTGGATTTTGGTGAAATTAATGCGGAGAATGAAGCGAGAATTTTACGCAAGATTCGAGTCCAGTCTCTCGTCACTAACATCGAATCTACGGTATCGTTTGAAGCTTGTAATGGCGGTAAGAACCTTATATTCTATAACTTTTAATATTATATTGTGGAGATATTAAACCATTAATGAAGTACGTATGACATAAATTGTTGTATTTTTACGAGTTATGCTACACATTAAGGTTGCTAATTTGGAAAGAATTTGCAGCCAGATCACCAAATTGTACAATTGTTTCATTCATAGGCAAAGCTCTTTGCTAGTCTATCCAAATGAACCCTATCCTTCAAACCCAAAACAACAATAAAGAGATCTGCCCCTGCATGAAACAAATTTTATAATTTGGTAATTTGTCTACAAATTCTTTCCAAATGAACAACCATAATGTATAGCATAACTCTTCAAAAACACCACAATTTGTGTCATACGTACTCTTCACAGTATAACATCTCCACAATATAATATTAGAAGATATAAAATATAAGATTCTTACCCCATTATAAGCATCAAACGATATCGTAGATTTGATGTTAGCAACAAGAGGTTGGACTCAAATCTGGCGTAAGATCCTCACTTCATTCTCCGCATCAATTTCCCCAAAATCTAGGATTTTCATTCTGCGAACATGTAAACACCAACATTACTCAAATACAAAGTTAAATGAATATAAAACAAGTTTATTTTTTCATAAGATTAGAAAAAGGGGATAATTTTACTTATTTTAATCTAAAATTTTGGCATTTGACCTAGCCAAAAATATTGTTAATTTAGATCAAAATTTGGAACTATTTTGAAATGTAAAATGAATAATAAGAGATTTTAAAAAAATTACATCATCTCCTATGAAATTCTCCACAGTGAAGGAACTAGCTCTAAGGGACAATGCACTTCTTCTACTACTACATATTTCTTCACGTATTTCTAGCACTGAGAGTCGAAACTTATATAACAAGACACAATGTTTCTTCTCTCCTGCATGGGGAAGCATTTGGGGTAGCAGTCGATAACCTCCTGAGGTGCAAGTACAACATGTTGCTCCCCCCTTGTGCAAGATGCAATAATAGGTTTGGATTGCATCCAAAGGAGGGATTATCCAGTAACATCCCGCGAAAAATAATAAATATAATATTAATACGTGTATGCTTTTGCAGGGGCAGGCTAAGATTTTTTTAAAGTGGGGGCAAGTACCAAATCTGAGGTCACAAGTGGGGGACTTGGAATTTTGTATCAAAAAAATTCTAAAAACATTACTATTAATTTTAATTTAAAATAAATATTTTTCCTATAAGTTTAACTACTTTAATAACAAAATAGCTAAAAGAAGGTAGAGACTTTATAATTACTCATGGACACGTGACAAAGAATGAAGGTGTAGCTTCCGTTTTTATATTATCAAGTACACAGTTAATTTGTAGTTGAGCTCTGATGATGCTGTTAATAGCCCCACCAGATAAGGTGTTGACAAGCTCAAGGTAGTGATAACAATGCCAACATAAAAGTGTATATATATATGGTAGAATAAGGTGAGGAGAAGAGGATGAACAATAATATATAAGTGGTTCAACCAATCTCGCCTACATCCACTGTGAGTGTGTGAGTAATATCACTAAATGAAGGTACTAACGACCATAGATATAATTTCTCAAGCTTTCTCTCTCTACTGTATAAACTAACCAAGTTTCATGTAGGGTTGAAATTATGGATCCCTTTACAAGGTAGAGGATGACCTCTATATATAGTGATGGGGGGGGGGGGTGTAATGTACCCCCCAAGCATGCAATGAGCATGTGCGTGAGGATCGAACTAATATGAGAATGACACCTGGTTGATCTTATGTAGATAATGATGACCTCAATGTTCCCTCACGGGGTGAGGGACAGAATGATTCAGTTATAACATATTTGTCCACATGTTCCAAACCATACATGTGCTTGTAAATGCTCGGCCATGTGTCCTTGACTGGTGCAACCTCGGCCTGGATGAGTACGAGGTTGGTGAAGTCCGATAGTTTCTTTGTCTTGTTAATATCCATGATCACCTCGGCCAGGAGGGATGACCGAGGTTAGGTATGAGGTAGCCGTAACATCGATTGAGGCCGATGATGATGTTGGAAGTTTATTGAGCCCATGAGACTCTGCTGACCTCGGCTGATGAAGAGCCGAGGTTGGTGTATGAGGGGCCGACCTTGATGATGGTTATAATAAGCTTCTTATCAACTTGGTTGTGAGACTGGTCAAGGTTAGTGTATTTGAGTATGAGGGTGCACTTCGGGCATATCAATCACTCCTTAGCCCTTAGTCTTCTATGTGAATAGATGATTGAGGGGTATGTGTGTTAGGCCAAGGCTGAGTCTCTTTGGGTGCAAATATTTTCTTGACACATGTCGCTTACTAAAGTGAGTAGCGTGCTTATCAAGGTGTGATGATTCTGACGTGAAACGTGCCCTGTTGGGTTCCATAAGGCAATGATAGGGCATTGGGAATCGCGCCCCATCATTGGATAGGTTTAAAAACCCTTACATCTTTCCTTATTCTCTTTCTTCTTCTAAATTTCTTCCTACCTTAGCTCTCTCTATAACTGTAATTTCATTAAAACCTCCAGTGTTGGCTGCCGTTGAAGGTTTTGTTTTCTTTCTACCATCCTCTTCCCTCACTCGCGACTAGCCAGATACTATTTTCAACCTTTCTTTTCTATTTCTGGTTACAATATCATCATTTTCAAGGAGGGTTTCCCCTAATATTGGTGGTTGTAAGGCTAGGATAATAGTGGTTGAGTGGTTTAGGGATTTTTCTAGGTAGCTCCGATGTTATTTCAGCCAGAAAAATCCCATCTTTAGTTTTTCGGTGAACCTCCGGTCACCTTCTTCGACGACCCTAATCTTGAAGTTCTTCATTCGAAACTTTCTAACTTCCCTTTTTGATATTGAGTTTGAGTTCTTTTAACTTATGTACATGTTTGTGGTTTGAGGCCTTCTTAAGTGTTGTGTCGTCTCTCTTATGCTCAGACCCTTGTACCAACTCATAGAAGAGTTCCCATCTCTTCGTGAGAAGACCTTCGAGAAAATTAGGCAAATAGAGCTAGCCCAAGAGGAAGATCATAGGGCTGAGGCCTTTCCTCTCAGACCCATATTTCATCCACCCCTGAGGGTTATCTACCCTGAGCTAGCCGAGCCTGCTAAGCCTGTAGAGGTTCCTAGGATCCCATACCAATGTCTGAGTCCGAGTCATCTTACTTTGACCCCATGTCTATAGACTCTTTTCAAGAGGATATGGATTACTCTCGTAGGAAGGGTGAGGTTCTTGAGGAATCCGATGTTTCAAGTTTTTCCTCGTCTCACCAAGGTTCTAGTACCTCACACAGGTCTTCTAATGTTGAAATCATAGGGCCAAGGGAGGCCATTCCCCCCATCATTGATGAAATTCCATTGTCGACTGCCATCGGGGCTGAATTTCCTCAGAGGTTTTCTAGTGGTACCCCAACCTCTGGCCAGGATGATGTTGCTGAGGACGGTGACGATGTGAGAAGAGTGATCTTGATATATCCGAGGAGGCCGAGTATGAGAGTACCATCATTGAGTACGATCTTCTTACTTTTAGGCACCTCTATTCCATAAACTCTTCCATCATCGTTAGAAAACCTCTGAGGGATGAGAGGGCCTTTGATGGTCAAAATGGATAGATCTACGTTTATGAGAATATGTTCAAATTAGACTTTCATCTTCCTATCCACCCTTCCATTAGAGCTATACTTTCCCATATAAATCTAGCCCCTTCCCAACTATCCCCTAATGCCTTGAGGTTTATAATTGGGGCCATCGTCCTTTGGAGGACTGTCCACCACTCATACCTTCTAGTTAAGGTTTTTTCTTGTTGTTATGTGCCCTCCTCTGCCAAAAACCACCCTAGCTATTACAACTTCTTAGGTAAGAAATCAAAGAATAAAATGTTATTGGTTACCCAAACTTCAAACCATAACTTGAAACCTCGATATTTCTTTGCTTCCGGGCATGGAAATTTAGTCCAAATGAAGCCTCTGGAATGTCGGTTCCAAGGACCCCTCTATGATGGGGGAAGGCCTCCCTTGCTGCTAAAGCCGACCCTAGATTTAGATAGGATAATTGCCAAAAAGTTGAGGATCTTCGCAATCAGGGCGAGCAGGGTTATCTTGTAAAATATGAACATCTAATGAGACCTTATTACCTCTCTCAGACAGGCTTAAGGCTGGTCCTTTGGAAAAGCTTCGTAAGTCTTAATTTTTCTTAAAGTTAGACATCTTACTTTTTATATCTCTGACTGTCTAACTCAGAGACTTATCTTTTTTAGGGCGCCTTGAAGTCATATAAGATGACCTTGGGAAATGTCTTCTCCCAGTCTTGTAAAGCTAATGCAAAAGAGGGGTGGGGAAAATGTACCCCCTCCTACCACCAAGAAAAACGTCAAAAAATTCCAGGCTGATGTTACCAAAAAGAGGAAGACCACAACTAACTTAAATCATCTGAGTTCGGGCAAGCCTCAGAAAGGAGATCATGCCATTCCCATCTCTACAAATGATGCCCTAGTTGCTCGTCTAGTTCAGCAAAAAATCAGTGATAGCCTTATTGGCCAGAGTCTGAAGTCTGTCGATGCTATCAGCACAATAATGACTGAAGAGGATAAGCATTTCTTATATATTTTGGACGTCCCATTGTTGGCCGAGTTTACTTCACACAAGTCCATTCAGGTACTAGTTTGTGCTAATTTAGTCATTTTCTCTTCACAAGTGTAACCTCAGATTTTAGAGATTATAGATAATATATTCTTACATCTGAACTTCTTTTGGAGGGTGTCTTATCTTTCCATTGCTTTGTTGATTGGACTCTAAAAAAGATGCCCCTAATAGAGAAGGGTCGGGAAGCTGAGAAAGTTCAGGCCTCCTTAAATATAGAGGTTGAAAAGATGAAGGAAGTTGTCAAGTGGAGAGACAACAACATATCTAAGCCCAAGAAGGACCACGACGTAGCTCTGAAGGCTAAGGATGATGCCCTTCAGACTAAGGTGGATGCTGCAGTCAAGGCCGCTTTAGAGGATGCTGCAGAGAAGACCATTGAAGACTATAAGGTCTCTGATGAATTTGTCAGTTTTGGCTTTGAATACCTTAAAAGAGATATCAAAGCAATTGGAAAATGGGCAACCACTAAGGATAAAGAGTCAGGGAGACTGACTACCTCAGACTTTTTGGGTCTTGGCTTTGTTGATCCCCGGTTTGCTCAGGCCTAAAAAGAACATGAGGAGGCGGATGGGCTCCAGCTGAGACTTCTCCCTAGAGGTCACTTGAACTGAAGATGCTAATCATCAGGATAATGGAGCTGAGGTGACAAACCTTCGTCGTGCTGACACGACTTCAGCTGCAGAGACTTAGGCTTTTTCTTGTGAAGCCTTTATGTTGTAATTTTAATTTCCCTTATCTGTATCTATTATTTTTATGAACTTCTGATGGCATCTTGATGCCTCTGACTTGTAATTCATCTTTTTCATGCTAATCATTAGTCCAATCTTCTTCAGATTCTATTGCTTCTTATGATGTTAAGCTTGAATGTATTACCTCTTGAATGTTTGTTTAAGGTCTGAGGTCACCATACTATGATGTTTCACCTCAAATTATCACCAAACTAATGATGTTTAAGGTCTGAGGTCACCAAATTATGATATTTTACCTCATATTTTCACCAAACTAATGATGTTTAAGGTCTAAGGCCACCAAATTATGATGTTTCACCTTATATTTTCACCAAACTAATGATGTTTAGGGTCTGAGGTCACCAGATTATGATGTTTAACCTCATAAATTTTCACCAAGCTAATGATGTTTAAGGTCTGAGTTCACCAAACTATGATGTTTTACCTCTTAAATTTTCACCGAACTAATGATGTTTAGGTTCCAAGGTCACCATATTATGATGTTTACCCTCATAAATTATCACCAAACTAATGATGTTTAAGGTTTGAGGTCACCAAACTATGATGTTTACCCTCATAAATTATCACCAAACTAATGATGTTTAAGGTCTGAGGTCACCAAACTATGATGTTTTACCTCTTAAATTTTAACCAAACTAATGATGTTTAAGGTCTGAGGTCAGCATATTATGATGTTTATCCGTATAAGTTTTCACCAAACTAATGATGTTTAGGGTCTGAGGTCACCATATTATGATGTTTACCCTCATAAATCATCACCAAACTAATGATGTTTAAGGTCTGAGGACACCATATTATGATGTTCACCCTCATAAATTATCACCAAACTAATGATGTTTAAGGTCTGAGGTCACCAAATGAAGGATGTTCGACCTCATAATTCCACCAAAATAATGATGTTAGAAGGTCTGAGGTCACTAAACTATGATGTTTTACCTCTTAAATTTTCACCAAACTAATGATGCTTAAGGTCTGAGGTCACCATATTATGATGTTTATCCTCACAAAACCAAACTAATGATGTTTAGGGTCTGAGGTCACCAGATTATGATGTTTACCCTCATAAATTATCACCAAACTAATGATGTTTAAGGTCTAACGTCACCAAATCAATGATGTTTCACCTCATAATTCCACCAAATTAATGATATTAGAAGGTCTGAGGTCACCATATTATGATGTTTCACCTCTTAATTCCACCAAATTAATGACGTTAAAAGAATATAACAAAGTTATCATCACAATGATAAGCACCCAAAACTGTACATTTTATACCCCGAATAGACGTACTTTAGTTGCTAATTCTCGACAAAATATGTCTTATGTGCTTAAATGTTTATCTTGTAGGTCAAATGTCCGTTTGCGGTGTCAAAAGTTATATATCAAGGCAAATGCGCATTGAATGGAGATAAATACCCTTGTCCCGTACCCTAGCCTACCCTAATCTAGCCTAAACTCTGTCCCGAGTAGTGTGTGCTTGATTTGTTCCCTTTCGTATTTTTTATTTTTTAAATTTTTAGTTGAGTCATTTTTATTTTTAGGGTTTATTTTAAATTTTCTAGGATTCATTTTCCATTTTTCCATTTCTTATTTTGATTTTGATTTTTATTCGTTTTTGGTTTTTATTTTATTTTATCTTATTTTATTAAGATTAATTTTTAGGAGTTTATTTTTAGTTTTATTACTTTTTTTAGATCTTTAGTTTTTATTAGGTTTTTAGTTTTATTTCTTTTATTTCTTTTATTTTAGTTTTATTTTATAGATTAGAAGTTGTATTTTATTTTAATTTTAGTTTTTATAAATTTTATTTTTTAGGATTTTAGTTATTTAAATTTTCATTTTTTTACGGGTCATAAGTTAAATACACACACAACCCTTTCAACCACATGCTTCTACAACTCTCGACCCAGCACCAGCATCAAACCCGAGAACCCAAGCCCGATCCCCCATCTAACCTACCCTCGCCGATCCAGCCATCAATTATTGACCCCGCATTTCGCAAGCTTGAACCCACACCCAGTAGCCATGGCATCCGGCGACCACCTACCCCACAACTAACTCCGGCAATCTCCTCATCACCCTCTAGAACCACTCCCCAACAATCCTTCATCATCCCTAATCGGAACCCCCTTCCTCAGTGTCCTGACTAATCCGACCACCTTCGGCGGCAACCAACCCCTGTCGGAGCTAACCCTTGTCAACCCCAACCCGAAAACCTCTTCTAAATCTGACCTTCTCAACCCGAATCCGGTGACATCCAGCAACTCCCACCAACCCAAACCCGACCCCCCTTCTAAACCACCTCCATGTCCAGACATTTAACCCCAAACCCAAAACCCAACCTCCCATATCCAAAATCGTGACCTGCCAAATGCCAAACCAAAAAATACAAATACAAACAAACTAACCCCAACAAACTCCTCATATTTTATTTCCCCACTAAACCCCAATGCCCATACTACCCCCAACTATATCCTTTAACCCTTATACCCAATATACACCATAATAAAATCTGATTTTAATACCCTCATCCACATGACCTCAACACACTCACACCCCATGCTCCTCTCACCATTTCCATGCACACTCAATCCCATTCCCAAAAATACCCCTTTAGCTCCATAAGCTACTATAAAATGAATACCTCGCTCATAAAAAGAGAGGAGGAAGACTAGAGAATAGAGAATTCTAGAGAGAGAAAGACTAGGTTAGAAAAATAGGGAATTCCAGAAAAAAATATTGTAGAGAGGAGAATTAAATTGTACTTCAATTTTTTTAGTGTTTGTACACAATTGAGAGAAGTTTGAATTTAATGTAAGAGCAATTTATATTCTCCTACATGTTGGTTTGAATTTCTTCTCTCTAAATTTTTAATTTCATTTAGTAATTTTCATTATATTGTTATTAAGTGAATTATGATTATGGTTGGCTAATCGCTCCATTCAAGGAGTGAAATGAAGCCCCATTTATTCAATTAAATGTATTAATTATTCTTGTGTTACTTTGTTTCATTTAGTTATTTTTCTTTTCATTACTACATGAGTTTATGCATTGAGAAATGGTAAACCATCCTTGGGAAAGGATTAAAATCTAATATACTCTTAATTTTTGGATTCAAACTAGAGATAGAAGGACCCACTAATTAGAGTATATTATATTTTATTATACTCATACATTAAATTTTTGCTAGATTTATGATTTATTATATGAATTTACTCTAGCGAGTTATTTATATAGTTTTTCTAAATCAATTATTCATTTGAGTTGTGGGGATGAAAATTGGATTAACTAATTCTATAATAGTTTGTTTTGTCAAATGATGAGAATCAATTATAAAATAAATTAATATTTGGAAAACTAGTAAACTAGAATAATCAACACATTTAATTGATAAATTGGTGGTTAAGTTTCATTCCTTAAATATTTCTCAAATTTAATTTCATCTCATTCTTATTACTTAGTTCTTATTTACCACACTTGTTAGTTTGCTAATTTCATCTCTCATTTTAGTTTAGTGTTACTTCACATTTTCACCTAAAATGTGTTTTACTATTTGAAAAACATAAAAAAAAATTAGAAAAACCCAAAAGTCTAAAAAAATAATCAAGTGAATTATATTCATTATCCTCTCATTTTTAGCATGTTCACACCTTAGATTTGGATTGATACCTCACTTACCATTATACTATAGTTTTGTTTACTTTTATAGGTTTGTGAAGATTTTTGATTGAAGAGCTTTTACAACAACGACAAACACATCAATAATCTTTTCATCAAATAGGTCTTATGTGCTTAAATGTTTATCCTGTAGGTCAAATGTCCGTTTGCGGTGTCAAAAGCTATATATCAAGGCAAATGCGCATTGAATGGAGATAAATACCCTTGTCCTGTACCCTAGCCTGCCCTAACCTCACCTAAACTCGGTCCCGAGCAGTGTGTGTATGATTTGTTTCCTTTCATATTTTTTATTTTTTAAATTTTTAGTTGAGTCGTTTTTGTTTTGGGGGTTTCTTTTAAATTTATTTAGAATTTTCCATGATTCATTTCCCATTTTTAAAAATTTTATTTTTATATTTATTTATATTAGTTTTTAGTTTTTAATTTATTTTATCTTATTTTATTAAGATTAGTTTTTAGGAGTTTATTTTTAGTTTTATTATATTTTACTTTTTTTAGATATTAGGTTTTAGTTTTATTTCTTTTATTTTAGTTTTATTTTATAGATTAGAAGTTTTATTTTATTTTAATTTTAGTTTTTACTGATTTTATTTTTTAGGATTTTAGTTGTTTTATGTAATACCCCGTATTTTCGTGATATTTATTTTTGGGGATTAATTGAATTAAATGTGTATTAATTGGAAATTAATCCGAATAAAAATATTAACGAGATGTGAGTTAGTATTTGATTATAATGTGTACATTTGGCAATATATGAATATTGGAAATATTGAAATTGTCGCGAAATTGAAATACGGCAATTTGGGAAATTTTGTTGGGACGCGCGTGACAGTCGCGTCAGGAATATAATTATTTGAATTAAAAAGTGAATTTTATTTTTATCACTCGTATGGTCATTTTGAGTGCGCCAACGCGTCCGGAAGGGTCGAAATAGTCAGAAAACACTAGCCCGGGGTTAAGTTTGGGTCCCGGGGCATTATTCGGCCATACCGGTAACTTATAGGGGCATTTTGGTAATTTCGGAAATCTGGGAATTTAAAACCCACGAAAATTAGAAACAAAAATCTGACTTATTCTTTATCCACAAAACCCACTAACAACACTAAGGGACTTAATGGGCTACAGGAGAAGTTAAGATATAGTCCCAACTTGCCAAAAACCAACCACACCTCCATTGTCATCATCCTTAGAGAAACTTGTAGAGCGAGAGAGAGAGAAGAGAATTATGAAGAAAGAGAGAGGGAGAACAACTCAGCCTTCAAGATTCAACATCAAATTCAGAGAAAGATTAAGGCAAGTGGTTTAATTACAATTGATTCAATGCCATGCTTTTCCATGTTTAGGAATTATCGAATTTATCTTGGAAAATGACATAGACCCATGAATCGGAAGTTTAAAACTATGAACTATGTTAGGGACTGCATGTAGAAACATTCTGGACGAATTATGAACTCAGAATTATGACCCTTGATGATTTAAAAATGGATTTTAGAAGAATTTTATTAATGTTCTTGAAAGAAATAGAAATCTGGAATTCTTGATGAAGATTTGATCCATACAAAGCCCTTGAATGATGAATTATTGGTTTTAGAACGTTAACACTGTTATAGGATGGTTGTATGATGATATTATAACGTTATCTTAGAGTTTCATGCTTGTTAATGGTGTTTTGGGTTGATTTGAAAACAGCAAAACGAAGCAGTCCGTAACCATACCTGGTGCGATCGATCGATCGACATTCATCAGTCGATCGATCGACCACCATCGATCGATCGAAGGAAAAGGTCGATCGATCGACCTTCCCAGAATGAGTAAAGTTCTTCCCTATTTAAATTTTAATGATGTTAACCCTTGGATAATATTGTTGGAGACCGTATGAATACCCTTAACCTTAAGGAAGACCAGTAGGCATGGTTATGAAATTTGGACCTTAATTAGAATTCAATTTGAGGAATTATTCTAAACTAATGAAATTCGATAAGTGAGTTAATATTTGGGTTAATAGAGTAAATTTGAATAATTTGATGAAATGAGGTTTGGGGCAGAAGTAAGGACCTTAGGAATAAAGATGTTATACGTGGGAATAATAGGAACTTAATAATCTATTTTAGATAGGTTTTAAGTATAAGAAACTACGACGTGAGACGTGTCGACAGTTTAACTTTTATATTATCGGGAGACGTAAAATATACAAATTTGGAATAATGGTATAAGGATGTAGAGTATACCTTTATTAATACTGAATTATCTAAGATGTGTGAATGCTTAGTATATGATTTTTATATGTATGACATACCTACCATACTTGCTATCACGGGAGGTTACGTTCGCTTAGGGCCTTCTTATCCTTGTGTTGCCCGGATTAAGATTGGTACCTCGAGGACATAGTTCAAGAGAACGACTTATTTGTGAGTTAATAAGCCAGCTGACTATGGAGCGTAGGTATGTACGTGACCATGGATATGTTGAATTATGTTCGCCTCCATTTTTGTGTGTGGTGTTTATTCCAACAATTCCTGAGAGACTCGGAATTTGTGATCCTTATGTACGTGATGTACCGGGATGGATATCAGAGTATGTGTGCACCGCGGCTTAGACTTTGGGTGCTTGTATTGTATATTTATGATGTGAATAATATACGGTTAGATGAAAAGGAAATTGCTATGTTAAATTGTGGGTATAGTAATTGTAATATTATGAAAAGATAAAAGGGGACATATATCAATAAATGGTTTTGTTAATAATTGGGAATCCGAGAATTAAAGTAGAACTCTCTATTTAATTGGTAAGGTTGGAAATTAAACGTGAACCGAGTAGAAGTGTTAGAAACACTTTGGAATTAGATAGTTATGAGAAAACACATGAATGGGTACAGGAACGTTAGGAGTGCACAGTTAGACGAGAGGTGAGTATTTCATGTGACAGCACGTCCTAACATGTATCTTGCATTCATTGTTTTAATTATTATTAAAGCACTTGCTGTTTTTAAAATACTCTCCACATTCGGGCTCTGACCCGTTTGCTTTCAAATCTATCTTTTTGTAAAAACCATTTTAGGTGCCCAACCACAAGGACACCATGCTTAGGATCCTCATTCAGGTGACGAGCTGTAGCAGTTTGCGGAAGTTAAAGGACATTGATTATAGACGCTTCATCTATCTTGATTTAATACTCAGTATTTATCAGTTGTAGGGCATGTCACCCATTTCTTTTATAGGCATTTCATTTATTTCAGTTATTCAGACTTCGGGCATGTACTTAATTCAAAATTCAGACTTGTCTTATTATTTTCAGTTGTGGGATTGTTGTGAGGAGTTTTCCTCCGGACTTATTACTATTGTTGGTTATTTCATTACTTCGTTATGGTGAATGGATTTATGTTGTTCTTCCATTATCCTTTTATTGCATGTTAATCGGACTTAACTTAAAATTTGGCAACTTACTTTTTAAATACTAGGTGGTTAGTAATCATTTAAATGTTTTTGACAGTGATGCTATTAACTGGATCAACTTGGCATTTTGTATTAATTTAATAATGGAGTAGCTACCCGGTATTTAATTACTCGGGGTGTCATAGGTGGTATCAGAGCATCAGGTTCTAGTGTCCTTTAGGATCTGTACGGCTTATTATGTTTCCGCTGAGCTTTCTTTGATATAGAGCCCTATGTTTAGGATTGTTGATTCCTTTAGTAAAAATTTCGTTCTCCTGCTATGATGTATATGATAGCGAATCGTATTGCGATCGGTTGTATTCGTGTGCCGAACAATGTAGTACGTCAGGCGAAGACAGTTGGGAGGACAGCAGGAGGCAAATATTTATTGAAGTTAATTAATTTATTTAAAGAAGGATGACCGTAGTTGAAGTCACCGATATCATGGCACGGAAGTCCTGGATGATTTAGAAGGCTAAGGCACGACTTGAGACTTCGGAGTACAGCTGTAGTAGGAATGGGGTCAAATTAGACACATCCAACAAGGTTGGAATGGAAGAGTCAGAGTTAAGTGTAACATTGAAGAGAACCAGAAGTAGCAATACTCGAAAGGCGAAGACGGCATATGCTAGCCAAACGAACTCAATGTATCCAAAGGCTTGGACATATGTCGGAGTATGGCCAATCGAGAGTGAAAATTGGGGAGAAATTTTTCCTTGACTCGTAAGGGCGGAGATTCAATGGTGAGAAACAAGCAACCCACTTAAAAGTGGAATGTAATGTCGAGAGGGTGTACACGTATGGTTTGACCATAAGTTCCTTCATCAGATGTTCAGGTTGAAGGGCGAATGTTATTCTGAACTCACATAAGAGGGCCAAACAGGGGTCAACTTGTGAGGAGAAATTTAATGTTGTAGCGAACCTTACACCGGGTGGAGAAGGTGGTATGGAGAAAAGGATGTTAAAGGGAGAATCTACATACAAGAAGAATTGTTAGCTCTTATGGGGAATTCTGCTTGGATGATAAATACAGATAGTAATTATATCGCGTGGTGTAAATTTGGAGATAAATTTTCCCTTGGGTAGGGAGATACAAAAATCGAAGAATTTTTATAGAATAAGACTGGGAAAATGGTGTTGGAGAAAAATCACAAGGAGGAAGACCTAATGGAGAAACCGTTAAAATAATTCGATAGCGGAATTACTACCGAGCGATGGTAATTTCAGTACGAGAGGTGGAAAATTAGTAGTGTATTCCTTAGGTACATCAAGCTAAGGGAACAATGGAGATAGTCTTCAGAGTCGAGACTACCAACGTCCGAGAGATGGACCACCCCAACACGATTTGTGAGACAAAAGATAAGTGGAGTATGTGTAGAGGTATCTCTGTGGGGAGTGAAACCCGTGCGTTATAAAATTTTTCACGATACAAGAGTAGGGATCACGGTATTGTGCCTGGCAAGGGCAACAATTATTGAAATATCCGATTTGGGACAGACATGTGTGGTAAGTCCAGTAACCATTTGAGCAGCCGGGACGATTATTAGGATAAAAGTATGAGTTATATCCTCAGATAAGGATGCATGTTATTTGTGGCATGAATGAGTTACTACATTTGTTACAATTGTATTTTCATTTGAGAGTCGAAGTTTAGTGAGTATATCAGTAAGTTTATTATATACAAGAACAGTTTCCCTGATAGTGTGTGTGTGTGTGGGGGGGGGGGGGGGGGGGGTTACTTTTATTGTCATCCACGGAGGATGAATGGGTGTATTAATAGCGGTTTATGCTTTATCGAAATTACTCATTTTAGTGTTATGTTATACGAGTATGATATGATCTTAATTATTGCTTATATATATGATTGTACCGATAGTGTGCTGGTATTACAAGTTTATCGAAGTTACTACCTTGGGGTAGCAGGTTTTATTCTGGCGAGGCCCCATCTGTGAGAGAGCCGGGCTCGCAATTGTACTTTCGTGCGTATATATATAAATATATATATACAGGTTATGATTTCAAATGGGTATAATGGTCTCGGATATTTAATCCCAGTATGCGTAGGGATTTCATTGTTATGAGTTGTATGTAATTGATTTACTAGTCAACAAAGAGTTAGTTGGTTCTTATAATTAACGATAGAGAGGTCGTAACAAAAAGAGTGCATTGTTTTATCACCCATAGAGATTTGGAAGTTTATACTCATAGTTGTGTGTCGGGGGACGGGAATTTGAGGGTCCCAAATATCTCTCATGTTGTATATGAAATGTGATTCCCATCACTGTAAAGAGAAAAGTGCCTTTCAGAAGGAGTTCTTTGTTTATGTATAATTGCGAACTGAGATGAAACTTTGTTGTTAAAAGATGAGAGCGTAGGGGTACATATTATGGACAGGGCTTAACGGATTCCGATGACTGACAATGTTAGGTAGTAGTGTATCGGGGGGGGTTCTTTGTTTGGATTTCGCTTTGCGAGACACCCCACGCATGAAACTTAACGTAAGGTTGGTAGTAAGGAGATGTGTAACCCTTTGTTCATGATTTGGATACCTCTACCGTTATGGGAGTACGTAATTGTCACGGGAAGTTACAAGGAGTAAATTATGATGTAAGGCCATTAGAGCCAGTTGTTAGTAAATTACGATATAAGTACTAATAATATTGGTTGTGTCACAACGCGTTGAAGGACGCATTGAGGATAAGGAGGATTTAGGATTTCTGATTCAGAAACGATTGAGAACGCCCAAGTGGTATAGCACCATTGTATTTACAGTGACAATAAAGAATTTGGGATTTGTATGTAGAGTATATAATGTTTAAAAACTGTATGGTTGGGTTATAAGGGGCGTAGACATCTTGATTTACTAAAGTATAAATCAAAGGAAGAGGAAAATAGAGGGGTGAGATTATTACTTATGAGATTAAACGTCATAAGAAAAGGTGTAAGTGAATATCATGTGTAGTAAGTGTAGCACGTTCAAACTTAGGCAGTAGAAAGCCATTTAATAAAGGGATATCTCTTGAGAAGGAGAATAAATTATTATGAGAAATTTGGAGTAGAGTTTCGATCAATCGAATGTTGAGGGTGACTCACGAGTAAATAGAATGAGGATGTCAATCAGGTATAAAGTCCAGATATGCACAAAGTGGTGAAAAGTGTAAAGGTCCAAACCTTTGGTATTCGTCGGGAAAATAAGATCATTAAGTATCATTTAACGGGGAAATTTTTTATGTGAATATCGACATTAAAAGAGGTATAGTATGTAGCAGAACAGTTGAGGTTAGATGATCAACCATATAATCTTGTATCCAGATGACGATTCCAAGAATGGGAGGGTCAAGTTGGAGAATTTTTTTGAGAGGTAGCCAACTTATTCATAAGTAATGAGTTCCTTCGATTATGTGGGACATGTTGTCCAGAAGGAGAGAAATTGTTATATACTTGGGGTGATTTACACTATTAGATAGTGAACACGCCGGTACGTGGTTCGACGTAGTATTATTTAGAACTGGGAAGAAATCCCCGAAATCCACATTTAGGTGGGGTGACAATAAGTAGTGGGAAATAACGATTCAAACTGAGGGTTGTAACACCTATAACCCGAGGTGCAGGCGCAAGGTGACTAACGACTGATGGATGTATGAAAGAAATTTTGGATTCATTGCGATATTTTCAATTCCAATTCGGGTATAACTAGTGAGGTATATTGTAGTCATAAGGAGGAGATATTACCTAATGGTAGAGTTGGGGGGAAAAGCACCCGTATCTATTTGTGGTGGATAAGGTGCTTACAAAGGTTTGTGTGACACCAACAGGCTGAAGTGTAAAAGTCACAACGTCGTGATACTTCAAGGAATGGACGATCATAGTCAGATGTGTTATTGATTCAACCCAGGATGGGAGTTTGGAGTTTTGATAAACGCGGGAGTTAGTAGTGAGGTGAGGACTCACAATACTAATAAAAATAGTGCGGCTAATGATGTATGGGCTATTTTTATTCGAAGGTTGTTTAATAAGAGCACAACGTAAGGTGCATTTATCGAAGATGATTCTGATAAGGTATCAAGTATGTTAAACAAGCTTATTGTGAAGCGAGAATTTTAGTGATCTGGGCTTTTCTTTATAATTGTTTTGAATACTGGAGGATACCTAATTTTTCCAGGTGTGCCTTACTTTTCCGAATTTCGGGACGAAATTCAGTTATTAGGGGGGAAGTATGTAATACCCCGTATTTTCGTGATATTTATTTTTGGGGATTAATTGAATTAAATGTGTATTAATTGGAAATTAATACGGATAAAAATATTAACGAGATGTGAGTTAGTATTTGATTATAATGTGTACATTTGGCAATATATGAATATTGGAAATATTGAAATTGTTGCGAGATTGAAATACGGCAATTTGGGAAATTTTGTTGGGACGCGCGTGACAGTCGCGTCAGGAATATAATTATTTGAATTAAAAAGTGAATTTTATTTTTATCACCCGTATGGTCATTTTGAGTGCTCCAACGCGTCCGGAAGGGTCGAAATAGTCAGAAAACACTAGCCGGGGGTTAAGTTTGGGTCCCGGGGCATTATTGGGCCATACCGGTAACTTATAGGAGCATTTTGGTAATTTCGGAAATCTGGGAATTTAAAACCCACGAAAATTAGAAACAAAAATCTGACTTATTCTTTATCCACTAAACCCACTACTACACTAAGGGACTTAATGGGCTACGGGAGAAGTTAAGATATAGTTCCAACTTGCCAAAAACCAACCACACCTCCATTGTCATCATCCTTAGAGAAACTTGTAGAGAGAGAGAGAGAAGAGAATGCTGCAGAAAGAGAGAGGGAGAACAACTCAGCCTTCAATATTCAACATCAAATTCAGAGAAAGATTAAGGCAAGTGGTTTAATTACAATTGATTCAATGCCATGCTTTTCCATGTTTAGGAATTATCGATTTTATCTTGGAAAATGACATAGACCCATGAATTGGAAGTTTAAAACTATGAACTATGTTAGGGACTGCATGTAGAAACATTCTGGACGAATTATGAACTCAGAATTATGACCCTTGATGATTTGAAAACGTATTTTAGAAGAAGTTTATAAATGTTCTTGAAAGAAATAGAAATCTGGAATTCTTGATGAAGATTTGATCCATACAAAGCCCTTGAATGATGAATTATTGGTTTTAGAACGTTAACACTGTTATAGGATGGTTGTATGATGATATTATAACGTTATCTTAGAGTTTCATGCTTGTTAATGGTGTTTTGGGTTGATTTGAAAACTGCAAAACGAAGCAGTCCGTAACCATACCTGGTGCGATCGATCGATCGACATTCATCAGTCGATCGATCGACCACCATCGATCGATCGAAGGAAAAGGTCGATCGATCGACCTTCCCAGAATGAGTAAAGTTCTTCCCTATTTAAATTTTAATGATGTTAACCCTTGGATAATATTGTTGGAGACCGTATGAATACCCTTAACCTTAAGGAAGACCAGTAGGCATGGTTATGAAATTTGGACCTTAATTAGAATTCAATTTGAGGAATTATTCTAAACTAATGAAATTCGATAAGTGAGTTAATATTTGGGTTAATAGAGTAAATTTGAATAATTTGATGAAATGAGGTTTGGGGAAGAAGTAAGGACCTTAGGAATAAAGATGTTATACGTGGGAATAATAGGAACTTAATAATCTATTTTAGATAGGTTTTAAGTATAAGAAACTACGATGTGAGACGTGTCGACAGTTTAACTTTTATATTATCGGGAGACGTAAAATATACAAATTTGGAATAATGGTATAAGGATGTAGAGTATACCTTTATTAATACTGAATTATCTAAGATGTGTGAATGCTTAGTATATGATTTTTATATATATGACATACCTACCATACTTGCTATCACGGGAGGTTACGTTCGCTTAGGGCCTTCTTATCCTTGTGTTGCCCGGATTTAGATTGGTACCTCGAGGACATAGTTCAAGAGAACGACTTATTTGTGAGTTAATAAGCCAGCTGACTATGGAGCGTAGGTATGTACGTGACCATGGATATGTTGAATTATGTTCGCCTCCATTTTTGTGTGTGGTGTTTATTCCAACAATTCCTGAGATATTCGGAATTTGTGATCCTTATGTACGTGATGTACCGGGATGGATAGCAGAGTATGTGTGCACCGCAGCTTAGCCTTTGGGTGCTTGTATTGTATATTTATGATGTGAATAATATACGGTTAGATGAAAAGGAAATCGCTATGTTAAATTTTGGGTATAGTAATTGTAATATTATGAAAAGATAAAAGGGGACAGATATCAATAAATGGTTTTGTTAATAATTGGGAATCCGAGAATTAAAGTAGAACTCCCTATTTAATTGTTAAGGTTGGAAATTAAACGTGAACCGAGTAGAAGTGTTAGAAACACTTTGGAATTAGATAGTTATGAGAAAACACATGAATGGGTACAGGAATGTTAGGAGTGCACAGTTAGACGAGAGGTGAGTATTTCATATGAGAGCACGTCCTAACATGTATCTTGCATTCATTGTTTTAATTATTATTAAAGCACTTGCTGTTTTTAAAATACTCTCCACATTCGGGCTCTGACTCGTTTGCTTTCAAATCTATCTTTTTGTAAAAACCATTTTAGGTGCCCAGCCACAAGGACACCATGCTTAGGATCCTCATTCAGGTGACGAGCTGTAGGGGTTTGTGGAAGTTACAGGACATTGATTATAGACGCTTCATCTATCTTGACACTATACTCAGTATTTATCAGTTGTAGGGCATGTCGCCCATTTCTTTTAGAGGCATTTCATTTATTTCAGTTATTCAGACTTCGGGCACGTACTTAATTCAGAATTCAGACTTGTCTTATTATTTTCAGTTGTGGGATTGTTGTGAGGAGTTTTCCTCCGGACTTATTACTATTGTTGGTTATTTCATTACTTCGTTATGGTGAATGGATTTATGTTTTTCTTCCATTATCCTTTTATTGCATGTTAATCAGACTTAACTTAAAATTTGGCAACTTACTTTTTAAATACTAGGTGGTTAGTAATCATTTAAATGTTTTTGACAGTGATGCTATTAACTGGATCAACTTGGCATTTTGTATTAATTTAATAAAGGAGTAGCTACCCGGCATTTAATTAGTCGGGGTGTCACATTTTAATTTTCATTTTTTAGGAGTCATAAGTTAAATACACACACAACCCTTTCAACCACTTGCTTTTACAAATCTCGACCAGCACCAGCATCAAACCCGAGAACCCATGTCCGATCCCCCATCGGACCTACCCTCGTCGATATAGCCATCCATTGTCGACCCCCCATTCCGCGATCTTGAACCCGCGCCGAGCAGCCATGGCGTCCTGCAGCCACCTACCCCACAACCAACTCCGACGATCTCCTCATCACCCGCTGGCACCACTCCCTAGCAATCCTTCATCAGCCCTACCCGGAACCCCCTTCCTCGGTGTCCTTACCAATCCGACCACCTCCGGCGGCAACCAACCCCTGCCGTAGCTAACCCTTGTCAACCCTAACCCGGAAACCTCTTCCAAAACCCGACCTGCTCAAACAGAATCCGATGACATCAAGTAACTCCCACCAACCCAAACTCGACTCCCCTTCTAAACCCCCTCTATGTCCAAACATTTAACCCCAAACACAAACCTCCCATATCCAAAATCGTGACCTGCCAAATGCCAACCAAAAAAATACAAATACAAATAAACTAACCCAAACAAACTCCACATGTTTTATTCCCCCACTAAACCCCAATACCTACACTATCCCCATCTATATCTTTTAACCCTTATACCCAATATACCCCATAACAAAATCTGATTTTAATACCATCATCCACATAACCTCAACACACTCACACCCCATGCTCCTCTCACCATTTCCATAAACACTCAAGCCCATTCACAAAAATACCCCTTTAGCTCCATAAGCCATTATAAAATGAAGACCCTACTCATAAAAAGAGACGGGAAGACTAGAGAATAGAGAATTCTAGAGAGAGAAAGACTACGTTAGAAATAATGGGGAATTCTAGAAAAAAAATATTGTAGAGAGGAGAATTAAATTGTACTTCAAGTTTTTTAGTGTTTGTACACAATTGAGAGAAGCTTGGATTTAATGCAAGAACAATTTCTTTTTTCCTACATGTTGGTTTGAATTTCTTCTCTCTAAATTTTTAATTTCATTTAGTAATTTTGATTAGATTGTTATTAAGTTAATTATGATTATGGTTGGCTAATCACTCCATTCACAGGGTGAAATGAAGCCCCATTTATTCAATTAAAGGAATTAATTATTCTTGTTAACTCTGTTTCATTTTGTTAATTTTCTTTTCATTCCTACATGAGTTTATGCATTCGGAAATGGTAAACCATCATTGAGAAAGGATTAAAATCTAATATACTCTTAATTTTTGGTTTCAAACTAGAGATATAATTACACACTAATTAGAGTATATTATATTTTATTATACTCGTACATTAGATTTTTGTTGGATTTATGATTTATTATATGAATTTACTGTAGCGAGTGATTTATATAATTTTTCTAAATCAATTATTCATTTGAGTTGTGGGGATGAAAATTAGATTAACTAATTTTATATTAGCTTGTTTTGTCAAATGATGAGAATCAATTGATAAAATAAATTAATATTTGGAAAATTAGTAAACTAGAATAATCAACACATTTAATTGATAAATTGGTGGTTAAGTTTCATTCCTTGAATATTTCTCAAATTTAATTTCATCTCATTCTTATTACTTAGTTCTTATTTAGCACACTTGTTATTTTGTTAATTTCATCTCTCATTTTAGTTTAGTGTTACTTCATAATTTCACCTAAAAAGTGTTTTAATATTTGAAAAACATTAAAAAAAATTAGAAAAACCCAAAAGTCTAAAAAAATAATCAAGTGAATTATATTCATTATCCTCTCATTTTTAGCATGTTCACACCTTAAATTTGGATTGATACCTCATTTACCATTATACTCTAGTTTTGTCTACTTTTATAGGTTTGTGAAGATTTTTAATTGAAGAGCTTTTACAACAACGATAAACACACCAATAAGCTTTTCATCACAGAACATTGCTATATTTTCATTAACATCCTCTGTATAAACTTCTACATGTATTACAAAAGATAAGAACAACTGCAACATCATATCTGGTATTTCTTCAAGTGATCGGCATTCCAAGGGTTGGAGAAAGGTTCTCCTTCAAGATTTTCTAGCCAGTACTAGGCACAACCTCATTAACTACCCTATAGGGTCCATGCCAATTTGGATGGAGTTTATTGGCCTTTTGTCAAGTCTTCCTTAGGACTAGGTCTCCCACAGCTATAGGCCTTGATTTTATCATTTGATTGTATAATTTTGCAGTTCTCTGCTGGTATGCTGCCCGTCTTACCTCTGAATCTTCTCTTCTTTCCTCGATTAAATCAAGATCAAGTCTTATCTCTTCCCCATTCCTCTAAGGATCATAGGTCTGAACTCTATGAGTGGGAAGTCCCACCTCTGTTGGGATGATAGCCTTTGAGCCATGGGCTAACATAAATGGAATCTCTCCCAACTGTGTCCTTACTGTCGTCCTGTAGGCCCATAATACAGTATATACCTCCTATATCCATCTCCTTTTGGCCTCTTCCAACCTTTTTTTTATCCCATCAAGGATTGTTAGGTTTGTTACCTCGGTTTGACCATTTGCCTGGGGTCAGCCAGGAGAAGAGAAGAACTCCTTGATCCCTACTCTTTCGCAGTACTTTTTTAAAGAAGCATTCTTGAACTAAGTTCCATTATTTTAGATGAGGGTGTTTGGAAGATGGTACCTTCATATGATGTTCTTCCAGATGAACTGGAAGGTCTCCTATTCAGTAATTGTGATCATTGGCTCAGCCTCTACCCATTTGGAGAATTAATCAATTGTCACTATTAAGAATCGATAGTTGTTCGCAGCTCTTATCAAGGATCCTACCAAATCAATTCCCCATATTGGAAATGTCCAAGGTGAGCTGATTGACATCATAGGTTGATGAGGTTTATGGGGGAAGGTGGAGAACCTCTGGCACTTATCACAGTTCTTCACATATGCAGCTGCATCTTTGGGCAAGGTCGGCCACCGGTACCCCTGAGTGATTATCCTCTTAGCTAATGGCCTTCCCCTTATGTGACTAGAACAAGATCCCTCATGCACATCGTGCAATATATGTGGAACCTCTGAAGGGTGGAAGCATCTGAGAAGAGGGAGTAGGAATCCCTTTATGTACAAGATATCTCCCACAATTGAGAATTTGGTAGCTCTGAATCTCAGCTTTCTCATTTCTGACTTTGACTATGGTAGGTCTCCCTCTCTATTGTATCTGATAAGAGGATCCATCCATGAGGCTCCCATATTCAAGTTGAGGCAAGGTCTGATGACCTCTTCTTCTTCAATGGTTGGTTTGAGCTGAATCTCAACGGGTACTTCTCTTCTTATGTCTATCCTTGTTGCTGAGGCTAACCTCGCGAGTGCATCGGCTCGACTATTATCTTGCCGAGGTATCCTCTTTATCTTCACTTCCTTGAATCTTTCTAGCATCATTCTGACCCTCTTCAGGTATTTGGACATCCTTTCATCTTTGGCCTCACACACTCCTAGGATTTGGTTAATAACCAACCTTGAGTCACTATGGACTAAAAGTTAGCCAACACTAAGGGATTTCACCAAGGAGAGACCTGCTATTAATGTCTCATACTTTGACTCGTTGTTCAAAGTTTTGAAGTTGAACCTCAGAGTATATTCAATATCAGTACCATGTGGTGCTGACACTATCAGCCGTGCTCCACTTTCGCATTTTCAGGACGACCTATCAACGAAGCGGTTCCAAACAGCTTCATCTGAAGATAAGTTTTCCTCTGATAGGGTCCTTTGCCTGAAGAGGTACATGTCTTACTCATTCTCAACTATTCTTTTTCTAGTCTTGCTTGACTCAACCTCATCCGGATCTTGGAAGATGATTCTATTTGGTTCATCTGCATCCTTTTAACTAATTTTAACCTCAGCCTCTTCCCATGTAAACTCAGCTACAAAGTTTGCGACTGCCTGCCCCTTGATGACAACCCTGGGTTGATAAACAATGTCATATTTCCCCAACTCGATGGCTTAGGTCATCAACATGCCTGACTTCTTAGGTTTATGCAGGACCTGTCTGAGTGGGAAATTAGTAAGGACAACCATATAGTGCGCTTGGAAGTATGGCTTCATTTTCCTAGAATCATGTATGAGATCAAATGCTAGTTTTTCAATCCGAGGTACTTCTGTTCAGACCCTTAAAGAGATTTACTATTGAAGTATAATGGCCTCTGCACTCCATTATCTTCTCTTACTTGTGACACCCCGACTAATTAAATACCGGGTAGCTACTCCTTTATTAAATTAATACAAAATGCCAAGTTGGTCCAGTTAATAGCATCACTGTCGAAAACATTTTAATGATTACTAACCACCTAGTATTTAAAAAGTGAGTTGCCAAATTTTAAGTTAACTCTGATTAACATGCAATAAAAGGAATAATGATAGAATAACAACATTCACCATAATGAAACAATAGAATAACCAACAACATAATAATAAGTCCGGAGGAAAAACTCCTCACAACAATCCCACAACTGAACTAAATAAAACAAAGTAATCTGAATTAAATACATGCCAAATAGTCTGAAAATCTGAAATAGGAAAATGTCTCTACTAGAAATGGGAAACATGCCCTACGACCGATGAATCCTGAATATGGAGTCAAGATGAAAGAAGCGTCTACTAGCAAGGTCCTGTAACTTCCACAAACAGCTACAGCTCGTCACCTGAATGAGAATCCTAAGCATAGTTTCCTTGTGGCTGGTCACCTAAAATGGTTTTTACAAAAGATAGATTTGAAAGCAAATAGGTCAGAGCCCGAAAGTGGGGATTATTTTAAAAACAGCAAGTGTTTTAATAACATTAAAATAATTAATGCAAAATACATGTTAGAACGTACACTCACATGGAGTACTCACCTCTCGACTAATTTGTGCACTCCTAACGTACCGTACCCATCTAAGTGACATACATATCTAACCAAACCATAATAAGTTCTACCCCTTACTACTCAATTCTCATATGTGTTCTAGCGTTATCGATTAAATAGAGGGCTTTACTTAAACTCATATTCTCAACTAGTATCAATACAATTCACTATCGGTGAACCCGTTATATTTACTCACAACATTACCATAATTATTTTCGTAATACCAACATGAAGGTTCCCATTATTTAAGTGTATATTATTCACATAATAAATATACAATACAAGCACCCTGAAACTAAGCAGCGGTGCACACATACTCTGCTATCCATCCCGGTACATCACGTACATAAGGATCACGCATTCCGAATCTCTCAGGAATCGTTCTCAGATAACAACAATCACAAACAATGGAGGCGAACACAGTCACATCACATGGGTCACGCACATACCTATGCTCCCACGATCAGAAGACTTATTAACATCCCAATAAGTCCTTCTCTAACCTATGTTCTCGAGGTACCAATCTAAATCCGGGCAACACAAGGATTAGAGGGCCCTAAGCGAACGTAAACCTCCCGTGATAGCAAGTATGGTAGGTATGTCATACACATAAAATCATATACATATACTAAGTATACACACATCTTAGTAATCACCGTAATTTATTTGTGGTACACTCCTCATTCTCGTACCGACATATAATGTTACACAATTCATAAGTTCCCGATTAGTTCAATTATTTAAGCCGTAAATAATTCTCACATCGTAATAGTCACTCACGTCCTATTCCACAATTCCCATTCAATTCAAGTCACACTTCTACGTTTTACTCCTCAATATAACCCAAATGTCCCAACTATATCAATCTATCATAGAGGGAATGCTATCTCTACAATTAAACAAGGTTACGGGACATGAGAAATCAAAACAGGCCAAATAGCCTAAATTGTCCTCTCGTTACAAGTCTCGTTCGAACGAGGATGTTAGAACGAGAGTTCGTTCGAACGAACTGGGCATCTAACGAGATCTCGTTCGAACGAAAGACATCGAATGAACATCCCTCTCGTTAGAAGGCAAACTGTCAACTCGTTAGAAGCTCATTCGAACTATCTCGTTCGAACGACCTGGGCAGGTTTTCTAACGAGTGGTCAGTTTCGAGCCCCAAAATCCCTTTTTTTGTTTTTCGAACTTTTCTTCCTCTCTAATCTCCTCTAAACATCAATCCAACAATTGTTCAAGGTTTCTAATCGTCCCTAATCATACTTAGGTCACATACTAACGTGTTTGGTGGTGTTAATTCATTCTAAACATCATCCAAATATCAAATTTATACATTTTTCCCCAATTTCAAGAACATGAACCCTAAAAATTCTTAAATCACCAATGAGTCTAATTAAATCCGTTTTTTTTCATCCAAAATATATTATCATCAGATTAATCACCTACATACAATTCTACATGCAATTCCTCATCAAAATACAAGTTTCTAATTCCAATTTAATGGGTTTTCATCAATCTCCCAAAATAATACAGTTTTATCAACTTCCTACACATGGAAGAAACATTCTCTGCAACTAATGAAATTAAACCACTTGCCTTTGATATAACTCTGAATTTTATGTTGAAGATGAATTGTTCTCTCTCTCTCTGTAGGATTCTCCTTTCTTTCTTTCTCTACCAACTTTTCTCTAAGGATGACCATGGAGGTGGAGGTTGGTTTGGCAAGTTTAAGGTTTCTAAACTTTCCGTAGCCCACTACCTAGATTGGGGTTAGAAATGGCTTAGTGGGTTAAGACTAAGTCAGATTTTTAACTCTAATTTTCGTGGGTTTTAATTCCCAAAAATCCAAAATTACCAAACTACCCTTACACGTTGCCGGTATGGCCTAAAAATGCCCCGGGACCCAAACTAAACCCCCGGCTAGTGTTTTCTGACTATTTCGACCCTTCCGGATGTGTTGGTGCACTAAAAACGACCATACGGTTAATAGAAATGAAGTTCACTTTTTAATTAAAATAATTATATTCCTGACGCGACTGTCACAAGCGTCTCAACAAAATTTCCCAAATTGCCGTATTTCAATCTCGCGACAATTTCAATATTTCCAATATTCATATATTGCCAAATATACTTATTAAAATCAAATACCAACTCGCATCTCGCTAGTATTTTTATCCGGATTAATTCCCAATTAATACACATTTAATTCAATTAATCCGATAAATAAATATCACAAAAATATGGGGTATTACATACTTCCCCCCTAATAACATAATTTCGTCCTGAAATTCGAAACTAGAAAGTACCTGGTAAGAACAACTCTGGGTAACATTCTTGTATATCATCCTCGCGCTCCCATGTGGACTCCTCGACATTATGATGTCACCACTGAACACGCACTAACGAGACTATCTTTTACCGCAGTTTCCATTCACTTCGGTCCAATATAGTAATCGGCCCCTCCTCGTAGGAGCTATCGGGCTGGAGATCTATGTCCTCCAAAGAAATGTGAGAATGAGTCAAATCGTCTCTAAGATATTTTCTTAGCTAGGAAATATGAAACACATCGTGAATCCGATGCAAGTGCTCCGGTAACCCAAGTCTATACGCAACCGGTCCAATCCGCTCAATAATAGGAAATGGTCCCCATATCTCGGTGCCAACTTCCCTTTTTTCCCGAAACGCATAATCCCCTTCATAGGAGATACTCTGAGAAAAACCTGGTCCCCCACTTGGAACTCCCTGAAGAACCTCTTCGCATCAGCATAGCTCTTCTGCCGATCCTGAGCTACCCGAATGCGACTCCGAATCAATTCTATCCTCGCCGAAGTATCCTGAATCAGTTCCGGCCCAAGTAATTTGTTGTCCCCCACCTCCAACCAACATGCTGGGGAATGACAAGGTCTACCGTACAACGCCTCAAATGGAGCCATGCCAATGGTGAACTGGTAGGAGTTGTTGTAGGCAAACTCCACTAGTGGAAGATACTGCTCCCATCCACCCTCGAAATCAATGATGCACATACGTAGCATGTCCTCCAACATCTGGTTTGTACGCTCAGTTTTCCCATCGGTCTGCGGGTGATATGCCGTACTCAACCGCAATTCCGTGCCCATGGCCTCCTGAAAACTCTCCCAAAACCGTGAAAAAATATCTTGTCTCTGTCAGACACGATATTTAGGGGTACACCGTGAAGTCTCACTATCTCTGCAATAAAGAGCTGGGCATACTGTCCCATAGTGTAGTCTGTCCTTACGGGTAGAAAATGAGCAACTTTGGTCAACCTGTCCACAATTACCCAAATGGAGTCGTGAACTCTCTGTGACATAGGCAACCCCGTCATAAAATCCATGGATATGCTCTCCCACATCCACATCGGGACCTCCAATGGCTGTAGAAGTCCTGCCGATCTCTGATGATCCACTTTTACTAGCTGACAAGTGGCGCATTTAGAAACAAACACGGCAATATCTCTCTTCATCCCGCTCCACCAATACTGACGTCTCATATCTTGGTACATTTTGTCCCCACCGGGATGTACCTCGAACCGTGAGCCGTGCGAATCTGCCATTATCTTGTGCCGTAATTCCTCCCCTTTCGGAACTACCAATCTCCCATTGAAGCGTAATCCCCCGTCTGAACCAACGGTATAGGACTTGGCTCCCTCTGCTAATAATCGAACTATCTGCTCCTGACATAACGAGTCATTTGCCTGTGCCTTTACCACCTTCGTGACAATCTCCGGTGTAAGGGTCATCACAGACATGAACGATCGGGCCACTGCATCCTGGTGTCCCAACTCCTTCCACTTTGCCTTCCACACCCCTGCCACTTCATCTAATGGCCTACGGCTCAACGCGTATGCTACCACGTTAGCCTTACCCGGGTGGTATTGGATATCAAACTGATAATCTTTCACGAACTCAAGCCACCTCCGCTACCGCATATTCAACTCCTTTTGCGTGAATAGGTAATGTAGGGACTTGTGGTATGTGAACAATCGAAACTTCTCCCCCAAAAGGTAATGTCTCAAAATTCGAAGGGCAAATACCACTGCCGCTAATTCCAAGTAATGAGTGGGGTAATTCTTCTCGTGAGGCTTTATCTTACGGGAAGCATAATCTATGGCCTGACTCTCCTGCTGCAATACACCTCCAAGTCCTTGCAAAGACGCATCGGTGTTGACTAGATACTCAACTCCCGGTCTCGACAATGCTAACACAGGTGCTGAAGTCAACTTATCCTTCAACTCATCGAATGCCAACTGATAGGCATCACTCCAGATGAATGGCACACCCTTACGAGTCAGATGTGTCAAAGGACCCGCTATCTTCGAAAATCCCCGAATAAACCTCCTGTAGTATCCTACTAGGCCCAAGAAACTACGGATCTCAGTCCGTGTCGTGGGCTGTCCCCACTCCCTCACCCGGATACCTTCCCCGGATCAACAGATATCCCCCGGTCGGAAATAATGTGTCCCAAAAACTGAACCTCCTTCAGCCAAAACCCGCACTTCTCATATTTTGCATACAACTCGTTCTGACGTAGCATCTGCAAAACTTGCCTCAAATGCTCGGCGAGCTCCTCCTCTGGCTGGGAGTAAACAAGAATATCATCAATGAAGACAATGATGAACTGATCAAGGAACTCTCTGAACACCCTATTCATCAAGTCCATAAACACTGCTGGAGCATTGGTCAAGCCAAAAGGCATAACCCGAAACTCGTAAGAACCATATCTCGTTAAGAACGCAGTCTTCGAGACATCCTCTTCCCTGATACGCAACCGATGGTATCCCGATCGCAAATCAATCTTCGAGAAAAAAGAAGCTCCTCTCAACTGATCGAACAAGTCATCGATTCGGGGTAACGGATATTTATTCCATATCGTGACCTTATTCAACTCTCGGTAATCCACACACAACCTCAACGATCCATCTCTCTTCTTTACGAACAACACAGGGGTAGCCCACGGCGAAGTACTCCTCCGTATAAACCCCTGACCTAACAACTGCTCAATCTGATCCCGTAGCTCTCGTATCACTTTCGGAGCCATACGATACGGTGCGCGTGCTATAGGTCTCGTATCTGGTAATAAGTCTATGACAAAGTCTATCTCTCGACTGGGGGGTAGTCCCGGTATCTCCTGAAACATATCTGATTACTCCCTGACAAGTGGGATCGAATCTAAAGGAATCACAACCTCCTTAGAGGTATCCTCCTCTATGTAATACAAATGAGTGTTCGAGCCTCCCTCTGGGCGAGGCATCGCCACTACAAACATCTCTTGCCCCAGAATGGCAAAAACAATGCTCCCACCGAAGCAATCAATCATGACTCTATAAGCTGCGAGCCAATCCATACCGATAATCACATCGTGCTCATGCATATCTAATACCAACATGTCTGCAGGTAATACCAAACTACCAATCTCTACCCCCACTCCCCGGCATATAAAGAAAACAAGTGACCCACTCCCCAATGGTGAGTCTACACACGTCACTGTGCTCTCTGCTGTGGCTAACAACCCTAAGGCTTTCGCAAAATGTGTAGCTATAAAACAATGCGTTGCCCCCGTATCAAACAAAACCCGACCCATAGTTCCATGGATAGGAAACATACCCTCAATCGCGGGTGGGGCCTGTGGGGATGCTGCCTGCTGAAGCTGGTATACTCTCCCATACTGCAGGTGCCCCTGCTGAACTGGAACCGCTGGAATGGGTGGCAATGCTGCCATCTATGGTGGTGCCGGGAGGGCGGCGGGAAACACGGGTCTCTGCGGCTCCTGTCGAGCACCCTGCTGCTGCTTGCCCCTATCAGGACAATCCTGGTGTTTATGGCCAGTCTTGCCATAAACATAACACTTCCCCGGGATGTTCCCCCCTCTCTGTCCCTGCTGCCCCCGGCCCTGGTGGCCGTAACCGTTCCTCCCCTGGCCCTGCTGGCCCTGCTGAAACTGCTTCTATTGACCATTATGACCCTGCTGGCCCTGATGGCCATTCGGACCCTGATGGCCCTACCGGAAACCTCCCTGTCCGTGCCTGAAATTTCCCGACCTGAACCTCTTATGATCCCCCTGCTGGGAACCCTGGTCACCCTGTCTCTGCCCCTGAACATATTGTGCCCCACTGGCACCATGTCCTCCAGTCCTGCCCTGATGGATAGACTCTCCCGATCTCTTGCCCTCAGCCATGTGAAAGCGGCGATCCTGGCAGTGTAACAGTGCAGCGTTAACCACATCAGAGTAAGTGGCCAATAATAGGTTCCCTAACAAATGCTGACGGATCCTCCAAGTCAACCCGTCTGTAAATTTCTGTATCTTCTTCTCTTCTGTCGGTATCTCATCCGGAACGATATTCAACAGATTGGTGAATTCGGCCTCATACTCGGCCACAGTCTTACCTTCATGTCTGAGGTTCATCAACTTCCTCCTCATTTCCGTGTGAACAGCTGACGGAAAGTACTTGCGGTCAAACCGCACCCAAAACTCCTAGATTATGAGAGTATCTCTCTCCTCCACGGTGGTAATAGACTCCCACCACTGCAGTGCAGACCCCACTAGCTTAAAGGTAGCTAGTATCTGTTTATGGACATCGGTGCACTCATACATCCTCAGGTGCCGCTGAATGTCCTTCCTCCACTAACTCGAAACCACTACATCGGAGCTACATGTGAACTCTGGTGGGTGTGCTTTCTGAAAAACATCGCGTACACGTTCCCAAGCAGACGGGAATGCATGTGCCTAAACTGGCGCGGCTACTGGCACCTGAGGTGGTGCCTGCTGAACTACGGCTAGTGCGGCATTTACTACCTGGGCCACAATGGCTGCAACCTCGGCGGCATTCATCGTGCCATGAACTGGTGCGGGATGTGGTTCTGGCGTAGCATCCCTGGGAACCCGTTATGCACGTCGTGGAGGCATCTGAAATAAGAATAAAGTTTATAAGTTCGCAGTTATAAACTTGAAATAGCTGAAAAATGTAGCATATACAAAAGAATACAATAGTCCTAAAATATAGGGCTCTACATCAAAGAAAGCTCAGCGGAAACATAATAAGTCGTACAGATCCTAAAGGAAACTAGAACCTGATGCTCTGATACCACCTGTGACACCCCAACTAATTAAATACCGGGTAGCTACCCCTTTATTAAATTAATACAAAATGCCAAGTTGGTCTAGTTAATAGCATCACTGTCGAAAACATTTTTATGATTACTAACCACCTAGTATTTAAAAAGGGATTTGCCAAATTTTAAGTTAACTCTGATTAACATGCAATAAAAGGAATAATGATAGAATAACAACATTCACCATAACGAAACAATAGAATAACCAACAACATAATAATAAATCCGGAGGAAAAACTCCTCACAACAATCCCACAACTGAACTAAATAAAACAAAGTAATCTGAATTAAATACATGCCAAATAGTCTGAAAATCTGAAATAGGAAAATGTCTCTACTAAAAATGGGCAACATGCCCAACGACTGATGAATCCTGAATATGGAGTCAAGATGAAAGAAGCGTCTACTAGCAAGGTCCTGTAACTTCCACAAACAGCTACAACTCGTCATCTGAATGAGAATCCTAAGCATGATGTCCTTGTGGCTGGGCACCTAAAATGGTTTTTACAAAAGATAGATTTGAAAGCAAACGGGTCAGAGCCCAAAAGTGGGGATTATTTTAAGAACAGCAAGTGTTTTAATAACATTAAAACAATTAATGCAAAATACATGTTAGGACGTACACTCACATGGAGTACTCACCTCTCGACTAATTTGTGCACTCCTAACGTACCGTACCCATCTAAGTGACATACATATCTAACCAAACCGTAATAAGTTCTACCCCTTACTACTCAATTCTCATATGTGTTCTAGCATTATCGATTAAATAGAGGGCTTTACTTAAACTCAGATTCTCAACTAGTATCAATACAATTCACTATCGGTTAACCCATTATATTTACTCACAACATTACCATAATTATTTTCGTAATACCAACATGAAGGTTCCCATTATTTAAGTGTAAATTATTCACATCATAAATATACAATACAAGCACCCTGAAACTAAGCAGCGGTGCGCACATACTCTGCTATCCATCCCGGTACATCACGTACATAAGGATCACGCATTCCGAATCTCTCAGGAATCGTTCTCAGATAACAACAATCACAAACAATGGAGGCGAACACAGTCACATCACACGGGTCACACACATACCTACGCTCCCACGATCAGCAGACTTATTAACATCCCAATAAGTCCTTCTCTGACCTATGTTCTCGAGGTACCAATCTAAATCCGGGCAACACCAGGATTAGAGGGCCCTAAGCGAACGTAAACCTCCCGTGATAGCAAGTATGGTAGGTACGTCATACACATAAAATCATATACATATACTAAGTATACACACATCTTAGTAATCACCGTAATTTATTTGTGGTACACTCCTCATTCTCGTACCGACATATAATGTTACACAATTCATAAGTTCCCGATTAGTTCAATTATTTAAGCCGTAAATAATTCTCACATCGTAATAGTCACTCACATCCTATTCCACAATTCCCATTCAATTCGAGTCACACTTCTACGTTTTACTCCTCAATATAACCCAAATGTCCCAACTATATCAATCTATCATCGAGGGAATGCCATCTCTACAATTAGACAAGGTTACGGGACATGCGAAATCAAAACAAGCCAAAAAGCCTAAACTGTCCTCTCGTTAGAAGTCTCGTTCGAACGAGGCTGTTCCAACTAGAGTTCGTTCGAACGAACTGGGCATCTAACGAGATCTCGTTCGAACGAAAGACATCGAATGAACATCCCTCTCATTAGAAGTCAAACTGTCAACTCGTTAGAAGCTCGTTCGAACGAGCTCGTTCGAACGACTTGGGCAGGTCTTCTTACGAGTGGCCAGTTTCGAGCCCAGAAATCCCTTTTTTCGTTTTTCGAACTTTTCTTCCTCTCTAATCTCCTCTAAACATCAATCCAACAATTGTTCAAGGTTTCTAATCGTCCCTAATCATACTTAGGTCACATACTAACGTGTTTGGTTGTGGTAATTCATTCTAAACATCATCCAAATATCAAATTTATACATTTTCCCCCAATTTCAAGAACATGAACCCTAAAAATTCTTAAATCCCCAATGAGTCTAATTAAATCCGTTTTTGTTTCATCCAAAATATATTATCATCAGATTAATCACCTACATACAATTCTACATGCAATTCCTCATCAAAATACAAGTTTCTAATTCTAATTTAATGGGTTTCAATCAATCTCCCAAAACAATACAGTTTTATCAATTTCCTACTCATGGAAGAAACATTCTCTGCAACTAATGAAATTAAATCGCTTGCCTTTGATATAACTATGAATTTTATGTTGAAGATGAATTGTTCTCTCTCTCTCTGCAGGATTCTCCTTTCTTTCTTTCTCTACCATCTTTTCTCTAAGGATGACAATGGAGGTGGAGGTTGGTTTGGCAAGTTTAAGGTTTCTAAACTTCCCGTAGCCCACTACCTAGATTGGGGTTGGAAATGGCTTAGTGGGTTAAGACTAAGTCATATTTTTAACTCTAATTTTCGTGGGTTTTAATTCCCAAAAATCCAAAATTACCAAACTACCCTTACACGTTGCCGGTATGGCCTAAAAATGTCCCGGGACCCAAACTAAACCGCCGACTAGTGTTTTCAGACTATTTCGACCCTTTCGAATGCGTTGGCACACTCAAAATGACCATACGGTTAATAGAAATGAAATTTACTTTTTAATTAAAATAATTATATTCCTGACGCGACTGTCACACGCGTCTCAACAAAATTTCCAAATTATCGTATATCAATCTCACGACAAATTTTATAATTTCCATATTCATATATAGCCATATATACTTATTAAAATCAAATACCAACTCGCATCTCGCTAGTATTTTTATCCGGATTAATTCCCAATTAATACACATTTAATTCAATTAATCCCATAAATAAATATCACAAAAATACGGGGTATTACATTACTATGGCTGCACTAATGGCTGATTCTGAAACAACTAGATATACATATAACTTCTCCCCCAGAACGGGCCAAGATAAGAGTAGAGGGTATCCGAGGTAGGACTTGAGCTCCTTAAAATCTTTGTCGCATTCATCATCCCATTCGAAGGCTTTTTTAAGCACTTTGAAAAAAGGAAGACATTGTTCTGTAGCTGTAGAGACGAACATGTTCACTGTAACAACTCTTCTGGTTAACCTCTGAACGTCTTTGATGGTTCTGAGTGTATTCATTTCCAACAGAGCCTTGATCTTCTCAGGTTCCCCTTTGGTTGATAATGAATTGTAAACAATTTCCTGCTCCTACGCCGAAGACACATTTGGCCTGGTTTGGCTTCATTCTATACTTGTCCATGGTATCAAAAGTTCTTTCAAGGTAGGTTACATGAGTGTAGGACTTCAGATTGTTCATCAGCATGTCATCCACATACACTTCCATGGAATTGCCTATCCGATCCTCGAACATCTTATTTACAAGATGTTGATAAGTAGCCCCTACATTATTCAGCCCAAAGGGCATGACCTTGTAGCAATAGGTCCCCTTGTCTGTGATGAATGATTTTTTTTTTGAGTCTTCTGCATTCATGAAGATCTGATTATACCTAGAATATACATCCATGAAGCTCATGAGCTCATGCCCTAGTGTGGGATCCACCATCTGATCAATATGAGGTAAGGGGAAACTTTCTTTTGGGCAAGACTTGTTTAAATCAGTGAAGTCTACACACATCCTTCATTTCCCATTAGCGTTTGGCATGATGACAGTGTTAGATAACCACTCAGGGTATATGACATCTCTGATGAACTTGGCCTCTTCAAGCTTTCTGACCTCTTAATTTTAGGATCAATACCTGGAATGTCTTCATAGATCCAGGCAAAAACACTTTGTCTCTTACTTAGAAGATTCACTAGTTCCTTCTTGATCTCAGGTCTTAGGGCTTTGCTGATTTGGATAGCTATTTTTAGCTCGTCCTCATTGAGGATGATGGATTCTATCTTCTCCGTGGCCTCTCCCTTTTTGAGCTTCGTTTTATCTCTAGGATCAAGTGTATCGATGTTGTATGTGGTTGTTGCCCTCTTATGAGCCTCTCTCTCTTTTGCAGAGTTAAAGTAGCATTCACGTGACGATGTTTGGTCACCTTGCATTTCCCCTACTACATAGGGAGTCGAGAATTTTAGCATTTGGTGGAACGTTGAAGGCACGACCTCAAATTCCTTGAGGGCTACTCGTCCTATGATGAGGTTGTAAGCTAAGAAGATGTTTTTATCCATCACAAATAAATTGATTTTTCTGGCCAACCTCTTAGGCCACTCATCTCGCATTCTCACATCCATCTCATACATTCCCAATGGATGACCCTTTTCACCAGTAAAGCCAATCAACAGATGATAATAGGGGATAAGCCTAGCTCTGCTGAGGCTTAGGCTCTTAAAATAGGGCCAAAACATAATGTCTACCGAACTACCCCCATCAACGAGTATCCTCTGAACTTCACACCAATGCACCCTTGTGGTGATTACCAGAGGGTCATTGTGTGGAGCTAAGATACCTTTGAAATCGAGTCGTGAGAAGACAACTATGAGGGTATGCATATCTACCTTCTTTCTCTTCTCGTGTTTAACCTCTGAGGATTCCAAGTTCATAACCTCGGCTTTGATCACTGACTTGGCCTCTGCCACATGAGCTTTGCGATCGGCTACCTCTGAACCACCCTTTACTAGTTGTTGATGCAAAAAACTGGGGCGAATCCCATTTTTATGATCACAGGTAAATAGATAAAAACAATCCAATCAAGCACATGAGAGACAAAGATTTTTAAAGTGGTTCGGCTATGAATAAAGCCTACGTCCACTGTTATTTTATTCCCAGGGGTTTACAATAGCACCATAGGGTGTAGAGAGAGAAAGGATGTGTATCTTGTGTATGGTGTTTCTTAGTTATCTCCCCCTTTTGGCTAAGGGAATACATGTATTTATAGTGATGGGAAATAAAGAGATTCATTGTATGTAGACATTTATGTCTACATTCAATGAATCTAATTGTTGGCCTTCTATGATGGTTGATCTTCCTTGAATTACTTGGTATGCTATGTGTTGTCATCTATTAATACAGTAGAAATATACATTAAGGGCCATTAAATGCGTTATCATATGCATTTAATGCACATTAAATGCATAGTTATCCTTTGATCTTCCAGGTTGGTATGCCGACCAACTGTCCTCGGGTACCGACTATCTCTCCTCGGGTGCCGACCAACTCTCCTCGGGTGTCGACTAACTCTCCTCGAGTACCGACCAACTCTCCTAGGGTGTCGATCAACTCTCCTCGGGTGCCGAATATTTCCACGTAGGATGCCATGTATCCTTTTCTCATTGGTCCTCGTAGATGGAGAATTTTTGTGTCAACAGAAGCCCCCAATACTCCATACTCGATGGTTTACTGAAAGGATGGAGTATTTATTCTGCAGTGTTGCTCGGTGCTCGTGAAATTCTTGATCTACCTTTTTGATTTGTTCAACATAAAGTAAACTATCTCTTGGATGATATATGATGTCGGCTGATCGATGGTTGCTAATACCTCTTTTGTGGAACTCTGTTCGTCAAGTGAACGTGTGCTATGTATCACCCCTGGGAATTTGAATGCAGCCATGCCATAGTATACAGCTTGTAGCTTGTCATAATCTTCAAGTATGTTGATTGTTTTACTAGCCGACCAACTGCCTCCTGCGCCGAGCAATTGAGTGCTAACTTCATGTGCTTTATTTTTCTCATTTATGCTCCTCTAAATACTTTATCGACTCACATAGTAGCTTTTGAACCCAACTCTTCAATCTGATTAGTACAAAGCTAGTGGTGGACTTCGAAACATTTTCATACAACTTTTTCTTCAATATTGGTCGGGACAGTAGTAGTAAAGATATCAGTGCTGTAGATGCTGAATTTGACTCTTGAACTTCTGAATACGCCTCCTGAACTTCAATATACCTCCTGAACCTCAATATAAAAACTAATTCTCGAGCAATAAAAACAACTTCTGAATGATAATTATTCGGGACCCCGATTATGTAAGTTTATGGAGTTGAATTTGATGCTCGACTGCATGATGTTATGAGAATGTGCCACTGAATGAACAACTGAATTTGTAATAGAAGCCCCCAAGTGTGGAATATGAATTTTGAATGCTTTCTCGGCCTTGAAGTATGTTATTTGACAAATTTTCTTATTTTTCATAGACAATAAGATTTTCTCCACCTGTTGTCTGCTGTTCGACCAACCGGAGTTGATGGAGATTGATTCCTGACCAACCGTAGTTGGTGGATTTTTATTCCCGACCAACCGTAGTTGGTGGATTTTCTTCCCAACCAACCGTAGTTGGTGATTCAAGGCTTTTTTATTCCCGACCAACCTTAGTTGGTGGATTTTCTTCCCAACCAACCGTAGTTGGCGTTTCTGGGAAAGTTTTTATTCCCGACCAACCTTAGTTGGTGGGTTTTCTTCCCAACCAACCGTAGTTGGTGTTTCTGGGAAATTTTTTATTCCCGACCAACCTTAGTTGGTGGATTTTCTTCCCAACCAACCTTACTTGGCGTTTGTAGGAAATTTTTTATTCCCGACCAACCTTAATTGGAAGATTTTCTTCCCAACCAACCGTAGTTGGCGTTTCTGGGAAATGTTTTATTCTCGACCAACCTTAGTTGGTGGATTTTCTTCCCAACCAACCGTAGTTGGCATTTCTTGGAATTTTTTTATTCCCGGCCAACCTTAGTTGGTGAATTTTCTTCCCAACCAACCGCAGTTGGCATTTCTGGGAAATTTTTTATTCCCGACCAACCTTAGTTGGTGGATTTTCTTCCCAACCAACCGTAGTTGGCGTTTCTGGGAAATTTTTTATTCCCGACCAACCTTAGTTGGTAGATTTTCTTCCCAACCAACCGTAGTTGGCATTTCTGGGAAATTTTTTATTCCTGACCAACCTTAGTTTGTGGATTTTCTTCCCAACCAACCGTAGTTGGCGTTTCTGGGAAATTTTTTATTCCCGACCAACCTTAGTTGGTGGATTTTCTTCCCAACCAACCGTAGTTGGCGTTTCTGGGAAATTTTTTATTTTTGACCAACCTTAGTTGGTGGAATTTCTTCCCAAACAACCGTAGTTGGCGTTTCTGGAAATTTTTTATTCCCGACCAACCTTAGTTGGTGGATTTTCTTCCCAACCAACCATAGTTGGCATTTCTGGGAAATTTTTTATTCTTGACCAACCTTAGTTGGTGGATTTTCTTCCCAACCAAACGTAGTTGGCGTTTCTAGGAAATTTTTTATTCCCAACCAACCGTAGTTGGCGTTTCTGGGAAATTTTTTTATTCCCGACCCACCTTAGTTGGTGGATTTTTTATAATAAATAATGGAGACTTCCTCGGAGCTAACCAACAGATTGTTGGGAATAAGATATAATAATTATTGGAGACATCCTTGAAGCTGAATATATATAGAGAGAAGAAATTTTCCGACTTCCATGCTGAATATAAATAAGAATTACCCCGACCAACTATTCGTTGGCGGTGAAATATAATAAATGTTATAGTTCTTCCTCGGAGCTGAATATGAGTATCTCGCCGAGTTCCGGGTTGAGATGAATATACAATATGAATCCCAAGGGATATATAGAATAATTTGTGCGTGAGCCGATATCTCCGAGTAATAATAAAATATATAATGTCTCGCTGAGGTGAAATGATAATAGTTTCCAGTTTTTTTCTTAGCATTCGTCGGCGTTGAGTCTTGTACCTGTAAAAATTAATATCTTGCTCTACCATATGTGTAGGATGAATTGATTAGTCATGAGAATAATTTAATCAATCAATAAATATATGATAGGTATATGCTTGAGAAATAAAAATATTAATTTCACAAAATGAAATAATATATGTTGGCTGATATGTCGAGGCAAAATTGCCTGATGTCGAGCAATACTAATTTTTTGAAGTTTAAGATTGTGATCGAGCTTTCGTCGGGGTTGAATCTTGTACATGCGGAATTTAATAAGTTGCTCGAACACCTGTTGAGACTAGATCAGATAGTTATTGTCATGAGTATAATTATTTAGCCAAACAATATGTGATGCGTATCAGCATAAAATAATAAAATTTTCAAAGCATGAAATAATATTTTTGTGCCACACATGTATTTCATGTGCAAATTTTGATAAAAATGCTAGGCATTTTAATTTTAAGTAAAAGACCAAATATAAATTGGTTTTTTAGAAATTATTTATCAGTTTAGGAATTATTTGAAATTCAATAAATGCTCAAATATAATTTTTTGGTCTTGAAATATTTTTCACATAAAGTTTTTATGGATTAGAAAATAACCAAGTATGCATTTTAATTTTTCAAGTAGGAATTTCGTGTTTTTAATAAATAAAGGATAAGGATAAGAATAAGGGGATAGTCTTGTCCTTTGGCAGCGAAGTAGTGATTTTGTCAAAATCAAAAAGAGAGAACCAAAGGAATCATCAATTTTCAATTCTGGTATTAAGTTTCTACTGCCTCCGACCCAGGTTGAGATGTTGCTGACCAACAATAGGTTTTCTCGACCAACTATATACATGCTGACCAACAATAGGTACATCCGAGTAGAAATAGATGTAGCCGATCAACGAATGGGAGCTCGGGAACTCCTCAAACTGCATAATATCCATTGCCGATCATAATGAAATGACTCCGACCAACATTTCATTTTTCCGACTAGCTATATATCGTGGACCAACACAATTGGTGCTGGTGATGTTTATTGTTGTAGTATTGGTTGCCGACCTGCTAACAATCATTCGGCCATACTTGCAATTATGAGGTGCCCTGACCTTTTACAACCGACCTATGCCAAAAGTTTTTCAACTGTTCTTTGTTGATGACTGGAATTGGTAAACTAAAATTTGGTGGAGGATTGTTGCCGACTTGATGCCGACCAAGTGTATGAGAACTCCCGAGTAGAAATAGATGCTACCGAACAACAAATAGTAAGTCGTGGAATATAATAATTGTTGTAGATCTCTTTGAAGATGAATATATGATAATAAATATTTTGGCGAGCTCCATGCTGAGATGAATATGGAATGGATATAGAGAATGATTCCTGCTTGAGCACATATTAGAGCAATAAATCAATAATGCCTCATTGTGGTAAAATTTCATAATGCCGAGCAGTGATAATATTTTCCAGAAGTTTAAGATTGTTTCCGAGTATTCGTCGGCACTGAATCTTGTACCTGTGGAATTTAATAAGTTGCTCGAGCAACTGTGGGGGCTAAGTCAAAAGTTTATCATGAGAATAATTTATTCAGCCAATAAAAATTTCAGAGCATGATACAATAATTTTTATGCCGAGCATGTGTTAGAAAATTAATTTTTTATCAAATATGCAAGACATGAAGTTTGATTTGAACTTTTTGCAAAATAAGTTTAATTTTAAGCAAATGCCTAAAATAAGTTGGCTTGAAAATATTTTTCTCAGTAAAAAATGTGAAGTATTGGGATTTGATGAAACAAACCAAAACGTTAAACAACCAATATTGAAATTAACAAAGTTAATATATTTGAGTCCAAGTATGAGGTGAGACTCAGGTTTCCCCTGTACTGCAAACCCAAATGGGTTTTATCGGCGAACTGGTCATTTTTTACTATTGTACTGTTGCTGATAAAAAAAAAATATCGCCACCAAGAATTAGGTGTTGCCGACCAGAAATGATGTGTCGACTGGTAAATGGGTGGCCGAAAACTCGCCAAGAAGTCGTCATAATCATGTCACTGATTAGCAATAGTTTCCTCTAAATAGTTATGGGGAAGCCCCTATGCCCCGACCTATGCAAATAGGTGCCTCTGACTAGCATCAGATGTTGATTTGATGGTGCCGACCAAAGGTCATATAAAACTTGTTGCCGACAGTTAATAGGTGATGCCGACCACGAATTGATGTTGCCGACCAGTAACATATGGTTGGAAAATCCCCATTTTATGCAATACCTGTGAAAGATATCAATAATGGGTACTGCCGACTAAATAATAAGTATTGTCGACCAAAAATTTGGGTCCATGGGCGATCTCCTTCTGGATATGTTGCTGTGATATGGTGGTCGGTGACTCCTCGACCATAAAGGGTATCTCCGGATGGTATTGAGGTGTGAGATTGGTCATTTAAAGGTTACCAACCGATAAAAGGTGCACCCGATCAGTAACGGGTGCCGCTGAGAGGAAACATGTGGTTGGGAAACCTCATAACATTTGCCCATTAGGATACCGACCAAACCGACTCTCATATTTTGTGAGTAAGAGAACCAGAGATGTTATAGTCTTTCATCCGATCAATAAATACCCCAACTTGTACAAAAGGTTTTTCGACGACCACGGTTGGGTGTACGACATCATCTAGTTCCAATGGCGAACTAGTGTTGAAAACACGAACGATCCCTTAATTTTGAAACCGACTTTCCAGTGCATGATTCTTCAGATAAATCTCAGTCTACATCATATTTTTCTTTCTGGATATAAATAATATTTTTCTTGGTTGATGATGAGCCAACTTCATCATCTTCATAATATGAAAATATATTTTTGATGATGATACGGAGCCAAAATGATTCTTATGAATTTTGACACCTGTCAACTGACTAGAAATTGCTTCAATCTGAAGGCAGGGTCTGGATTTGTAAGATCCTTCTTGTGAAGATTATTTTCTTCTCCAATATACCACTGTATGTGTTGCTGAATACCAATTGCCATTTTTTAAAATGTGGCTTGAGTATCAAAATAAAATTTCTTAAAGAGAGAGAGAGGATCTGTATATCCAATTCTCCATTTGCATATAGAAAAGTAAGCAAGTAATTATAACTATCAGGAGAATTAAGATATTCAAGGAATCATTCCAGACTTATAAAAAATACATCGTTGTATATACACTAGATCATGATTGAATTAAACAAGGGCTTCCAATCAATATCTGATGGTGGCAATATGTATATCGATATACAAACGTGTATGCATAAAAATTTCTTAAAATTTATGATTGTGAAATTCACGGTTATGCGAATTTATGGACAAAAATTGATCCAACAGTTTATGTATATAAGATCATGACTGAATCAAAATTTGTATGCTCAACAAAGTTTATGAATACAAACATACTAGAATCATGTTTGAATAAAAAGATGTGTGCATAACATATACTTGATTATACGTAGAGAAAATAAAAACTTTGCTTTTGAAGGAGAACAATTCTTGTAACACGTTCCCACAGACGGTGCCAATCTGTTGATGCAAAAAACTGGACCGAATCCCGTTTTTATGATCACAGATAAATAGATAAAAACGATCTAATCAAGCACATGAGAGACAAAGATTTTTAAAGTGGTTCGGCTATGAATAAAGCCTACGTCCACTGTTATTTTATTCCCAGGGGTTTACAATAGCACCATAGGGTGTAGAGAGAGAAATGATGTGTATCTTGTGTATGGTGTTTCTTAGTTATCTCCCCCCTTTGGCTAAGGGAATACATGTATTTATAGTGATGGAAGATAAAGAGATTCATTGTATGTAGACATTTATGTCTACTTTCAATGAATCTAATTGTTGGTCTTCTATGATGGTTGATCTTCCTTGAATTGCTTGGTATGCTATGTGTTGTCATCTATTAATACAGTAGAAATATACATTAAGGCTCATTAAATGCGTTGTCATCAGCATTTAATGCACATTAAATGCATAGTTATCCTTTGATCTTCTTGGTTGGTATGCCGACCAACTCTCCTCGAGTACCGACTATCTCTCCTCAGGTGCCGACCAACTCTCCTCGGGTGTCGACTAACTCTCCTCGGGTGTCGATCAACTCTCCTCGGGTGCCGAATATTACCACATAGGATGCCATGTATCCTTTTCTGATTGGTCCTCGTAGATGGGGAATTTTTGTGTTAACACTAGTCCTCCACAGATGGTGTCCACACAAAAAGAGATCATTCCAGCCCTCTTCACTGGACATTATCGTCCTTTGGTGGTAGGTCAGGGTCATTGTCATCATCATCTGATTTCTCTGCTCTTCTAGTAGGGGCATCTTCGCGGCACCTGTCATTTCTCTTCTTTTTAGGGTAATATCTCCCCCCTTAGGATCTCTACCATCAACGTACTTTCTAAGCTTTCCAAACTTCAACATTTTCTCAATCTCGTCTTTCAGGGAAAAACACTTATCAGTTAGATGGCCGTGATTTTGGTGGAACTCACACCATAGATTCTTGGTCCTCTTATATGAAAGAGCTTTCAGTTTCTTCGGCCATCTCAGGGACCTGTCATTCTTTATTTCATTGAGGATGTGTTCACAACTCATAATTAGAGGAGTGTAGTGTGCAAACTCATCGTCTGTATCCTTCTTATTTCCATACTTATTCCTTTGAAATTTCCCACTGCTACTTCCATTCTCATCCTGATATTTTTCAGCCATTGCTTCTTCTGTGTTCATGACCTTTCCAGCTATTGCTAACAGCTCGACCATGGACTTAGGAGGGTCTTCAGGAATCTTCCAGAGTAACTTCCCCTTCTGAAGACCTCCTATAAGGGCTATCATGGATATGTTCTCTTCATAATCTTTAACCTCTAACTTTTCCTTATTAAACCTCGTAATGTCTGAGGCTTTCATTCTTGCCCTTCTTTACATAGAGCAGATTGGTTGTCTTATTTTGAGGTCTTACCCCAAAACAAAAGTTATGTATAAATGCTCGGTCAAACCCTTAAATCTCTTCACAGAATTCTTCATAAGAGAAGTAAATCAGATATGTACAGCTCCCATTAAAGTGCTTGAGAAAGCTCAGCACCTCATCTCATCAGGGATGGAATAAATGTCTGTTGTAGAGTGATACATATCAATATAATGTACTGGGTTGGTACTTTCATCGTACTTGGGAGACACCATAGGTGGTTTAAGCTTTGCAGGGGTTAGGAAGTTGACAATCCTTTCCACAAATGGGGAACGCTCTGAGAATCCCCTTTATAGTGGGTCTCGGCTTTTTATGAGGTTCTATATCTTATCTTTCAACCGTTGAATGGAGTCATTCCATGGTATACCAATATCGGCTTGACCGAGGTTATCCCCAGTCACCACCATGGGGTGTACTGAGGGTTCCCCAGCTGTTGCACAACGTCGATTATTGACCGCCCCCTGATCACAGTCTTGGCCATGTGGGGGTCGTCCATGATGAGGCCGATGCTCATCACCTCTTCTTCGTGAGAGAGCTATGCTCCTTGACCTGGATAGTCTCTACCTCATATCATTAACTCGACCGAGCCTTTTAAAGGTCGACCCTCTACTTAAGAGATCAAAAGCTGACCCTCTTTGTTGTGCATCACCATCTCGTCTTTCACACTGACCTAGGACCTAGTGTATAGGATGTACAGTGTTATTTTAGACCTCATACGGCTCCCAAAAGTCTACAGAGGCATTCTCATCCTCTACCTCAATGTCGTTATACCTATCCTCAGGGCAAGGGTTGCCTTGCTTCCCCAGGCGTAAACGCCTAGGGTCAGTAACATCCCTCCTCCATTGAGGAGTAGGTTGTTCTTTTCGCGGTGCCTGGGGTGGTCCCCTGGGCTCAGGATGTGGTTGAATAGCTTTCGGAGTAATCACATTCGATGAAACCCCAGGTGGTCTTATTATATTATGGCTTAGCTGGGCAAATTTCTCCTGCATCGCTTGCTGCGTTGCAACCAAAGACTTCAAAGTTGCTGCCACCTCAGCCATCTCGAATTGGGGTGGTACCTAGCTAGAACTGGGTCCTCCAACGCCAGATGGTGGCAGAGGTGGTGGTAATTCCGGTTCCATATGATGATACTAGAGATCTTATAATAAAAATATTGGAGATCTTGATACCTTAAATGACCTCTTTCAATGGTGACACAACTTCACACGAAGGGTGAGGCCTGGTTCACCACCAGAATCTTCGATGAGGTTAAGCTGCAAAAGTGAAGAGATGAATCTTCTCGTTCCCACAGACGGCGCTAAAATGATGATGATGTAAATAGCACCATCGGGTAAGGTGTTGACAAGCTCATGCTAGTGATAACAATGGAAGCATAAGAGTGTATATATATGGTAGAATGAGGTGAGGAGAAGAGGATGAACACTAATATATAAGTGGTTCAGCCAATCTGGCATACGTCCATTGTGAGTGTGTGAGTAATATCACTAGATGAAGGTACTAACGGCCATAGATATAATTTCTCAAGCTTTCTCTCTATACTTTGTAAACCAATAGAGTTTCAGCTAGAGTTGCAATTTTGGATCTCTTTACATGGTAGAGAATGACCTCTATATATAGTGTTTGGGGGGTGTAATGTACCCCCCAAGCATTCAATGAGCATGTGAATGAGGATCGAACTAGTATGAGAATCACACCTTGTTAATCTTATGTAGATAATGATGTCCTCAATATTACCTCAGGTGGAGGGAATGATTCGGTTATAACAGATTTGTCCACGTGTTCCAAACTAGACATGTGCTTGTAAATGTTCGGCCATGTGTCCTTGACTGGTGCAACCTCGGCCTGGATGAGTACGAGGTTGGTGAAGTATGACAGTTACTTTGTCTTGTCAATATCCATGATGACCGAGGCCGATCGAGGTTAGTTGTGAGGTAGCTATAACATCGACTGAGTCCGATGATGATGTTGGTAGTTGATTGAGCTCGTGAGACTCTGCTGACCTCGGCTGATGAAGAGCCGAGGTTGTTGTATGAGGGGACGACCTTATGAGAGACGACTTTGCTGATGGTTGTCATAAGCGTCTTGTCAACTTGGCTGTGAGACTGGTCGAGGTTAATGTCTCTGAGTACGAGGGTGCACTTTGGGCATATCATGCTCTATAATAATAAGCAATATTTTACGTATGTAATAATGAAAAGTTAGAAAAAATGAAAAACACGTTTCACTTTCCATTCATTTTAAACAATATGGTGATATCTATTTAATAAATCTTGTAGAAATGTAGAATTAAGGGTTGATTGACTATTGTGAACAACTTTCCATTGGCAACCATATGATCACTTTCAACATCAAATAGTGCAATCGAGGAAGGGAGGGAAAAAATTGCATTGTGAAAGCATTGGACTTTATAAATTAATATATATAAATGTTATCAACATTACTATTTAATGGTCCGTTTGGTATATGTCGTCGCAAATATTGTCATGGCAAATTTTGTCCTCACAAAATTTGTCAAGACAAATGTTGTTTTTCTCACATTAGGCTATCGAACTACCAAATGAGTTAAAAGAAGTTGGTTAGGTAATACATTTTAAAATATATTTTTAATAACATTTTCTTAAAATTATTTTTGAAACAATTTAAAATAGTTTTTATATTATATTCAAAATAGTTTTTAAATATGTTTAAAATAGTTTTTACAATATTTTGTAATACGTTTTTTTAAAAAAAATTTGCAAAACATTTTCTTAATAATTTTTTATAATATTAAAAACTATTTTAAAAAATTACAAAACAATTTTCTAAATATTGAAAAGAGTTTTTCCATATATTTTAATCGGTTTTAATTTTTTTTAAGTTAAAACTAATTTTATAATATATTCAAAATAGTTTTTAAAAATGTTTAAAATATTTTTTACAATATTTTTATGATAGGCTTTTAAAAAAAATCTAAAACACTTTCTTATCATTTTTTTTAATATTAAAAACAGTTTTTAAAACACTATAAAACTGTTTTCAAAATATTGAAAATCGTTTTTCTAACTATTTAAAATAGTTTTTAGAATTGTTTTTGAAAACAATAAAACAGTTTTAGAATATATTCAAAATAGTCTTGTACAATGTTTAAAATAGTTTTTATACTATTTTTAATAAAATAGTTTTTAATATAGTTTGTAAAACATTTTCTTAATAATTTTTTATAATATTTAAAACATTTTGTAAATCATTACAAAACAGTTTTTTAAATATTCGGAATACTTTTTTAATTATTTAAAACAGTTTTTAATTTTTTAAAACAGTAAAACAGGTAAAAAGTTAACAAATTTGTTGGCAAATATTTCTCTCATAAATAGGTAAGAAAAGTTGGCCAACACCTTATGTAGAAAGAGTTGTGTACACTGACAAACAATGTCACGATAAATTGTGCTATCAAATAGTCAAAAATTGGATAAGTTTTCATATTTGCCAACTTTTTTCCATTTGCCATGGCAAAACATGGAAACCAAACTGACCCTAAATATAAATACTTTTGTATATCGCCAGCAATGGACATTATGAAAATAATTAGAAAAAACGAATACTTTTCCAAACGTAATAGGTGTAAAAGCTATAACAAGATCATTTTGCTATGAAAACATTACACATAAGGAGGGACCAGAAGTTCAATACTTTGTTACTAGGACTTGAAGTTCCTTATTTTCACTGATTGTTGGGACCATAAGTTCCCATAGAGACATTTAAATTTGGAACCTGAAGTTCTCATATAATGATTTTAACATAGGACCAATGTTCCTAAATCATTTAAATTTGGAACCTGAACTTCTCAATTCTTATTCAAAATTTTCGGGCATTCTAATAAAATATGCCCTAAAATCAAACCTAAAGTTTATTTTTTATTTTTTTTTATAATGGGGCTATGGATACCAAGAGTTTCGTAACAATGATTTATAAATTCGACCTGAAGCTCCAATAAATTTTTAATCAAATCTGAAGTTTTGATTATTTATATAATTAGGATAAGTATATTAAATGTCCCGTAATGATTATTTGGAACTTGAAGCTCTAAATAATTTTACCCCTTATAAAACTTGAAGTTTGGATATAATTAGGTAAGACATCCAAAGTCCCTAAATATCTAATGACAAGATGTTGCCCTAATTATTTACAATTGAGACTTGATGGTTCCCAATAATTATTCAAATATGAAAATTGAACTTTTTTAATTCAAATTTTGGTCTCTGAAGTTCCCATATCTTTTGAACTTAAAGTGTCAATTAAATATATCACAAATTATAATCCACAATCAAACCTGAAGTTTCTGATTGTCTAATTGAGAGCATAATCATTGTTATGATCGAAAGTTCAAACAACATTATTTGTAATTGGGATATAGTTATTCCTAATTACTATTAAAAATGTGAGGCATAAGCCTCTCATATCATTTATAAATAATTGGACTAACGGTTCCAATAAAATATAACGTAAGTTAAAACTTCACAAAAAGCTAATATATATATATATATATATATGAAAATGGAGTCTCTAAAAGATGTTATGACATATATACATATTTTAAACACTTTAAGTAATGGCATTTAAGGGATATACCCTATACGCAACTCCTCATTCTAGACTGTTTTTAGTCTCTTGATCTTCCTACTTCTTCATGTTTGCATTTAGTGCCCTATTTCCACTCCCTTCCTTTACAAACCACATTTCACCTAAGGAGAGGCGTCCTTGCTTCAAAGAACTAAGACCACCACATTTCCTTTTATTCCCTTTCATCCTTATTTTATTTCCCTATTCAGTTTTATCGTTTTTGCAGGTACCAACACTCAGAAACACCTATCTTGGGTCGTTATACAATACTTGAGGTTAGAATTTTATCCTAAAATCCCATTTGAACTTGCTTTGTAATTTATCCTTTCCTCTATAACTTTTTCATATTGTTGTGAGTTTCTAGATTTTTTCTGTGTTCAATTTTTGCGAGTTTAAGACTTTATGCATCATCACAAAATTTCAATTGTCGTTGCAAGTTTAGTGCATAAACAGATCAATGTACGAAAAGACCCTAGATGTTCTCTAAGGGGTTGTCGATTAGGGTTTTGATAAAAAAATATTCTTGTTTTTTGTTTTCAATAAAGAAATTAGGATTACAACTTGTACCAGAGGAATGTTTATACTTAGTTTAGCTTTCTAATTTTTTCTTTAGGTTTTTACGGTCTAGTCCTTGGACTAACAATTTTAGACAAAAAAACCGGTGAACTAAATTTTAAACGATTAGGTCCAACATATAAATACCCCCAATTTAAAAAAATCATAAACCTAATCAGCTATTGGAGTTTTCTCTGCAACTAACGACTATTCTCCGAAATCGAAAATAACATCAATCTTATGCTTTGATCGTCTGTCCTATAATCGATTACAGTGTTCCTATTCGATTCTACCTGTATCACTTGGCTTTATCATTTGTAAGTTTATCTTTATCAGCAGTTGATTTTTCTATTTTCGATCGATTACAATAAGTATATGTCCTTTGTTTTAATTCAAGAGACTCATTGTAATATTCATTCATGTGATTGAATAGCTTTTTATACGTTATATATGTATATGTTTTTAATTTGTGTTTTTTATGCATTTATGTTTGGATTCTTCATAAATAAGTTATATTTATCAATATTTGTAATTCTTAGTTGAATGTGCTGAATGAATATTATTGATGTTTCATTCTAATTTTAAGAGTCCTTGATTTTCATTTGGTATTGAATCACTTATTGATATAGGTCCGCGCCAGCGGAAACAACCAGTTCGATATCAGTTTTCTCAAAGTACACGCAATGTTTATAAAGTACACGTGATTGATATTTGATAATATGTTTTGTTTTATTGCTTCCTGTATAGGTTTTTAAAAAGTGCCTGTAAGTTTATATTAATTATAAATAAATATTTTTATATTTCATGCATTAAATTATTGCACACATTTTTAGAATTGTTGACCTTGAAGTAAATGTTTTTCGTCTCTGTTTTACTGCAGGACATTATGGTAAGTAGTGTAATAGCAAGGTGTTGTTATTTGGATGATATGGCTTATATTGAAATATTTGAAGATAGCTCATTAGATTTCATATGCAATGAGTTGTGTATTAGGTTTACTAATTTGAAAAGTGGGAGTTTTTCATTGAGGTATTCATTTGGTGATGAATGTCGGTTCATGTTGGTTTGTGACAACGATGTTTGTTGTATGTTGTGGTCCCAATTGATCGTGAAAGCTAATTTCATTTGGATATATGTCATTGATTCATTACCATTTCCATGTAATACAAGAGATGAACGGGTTGACTGCTCTAATCGAATTTTTGAAGGGGTTGACTGCAGTAATACAAGGTCTGAGAGGGTTGACAGTGGTGATACAAATACACAGAGGTTAGAGTCTTTATCATCAGGCACTAAAAATGATTTTAATAGTTGCATTGAAAATGACTTTTATCTTGGAGGTGTGGAGTCAAGTAAGTCGAAAGTCTATCTTTCAAATGATTGGAAGACTTATATAAGTCATGAGCAGCAGTGTTTTGAAGGAGGTGTAGTGGAATTTCGGGATAAATTGCGAAAGTATGCCGTTGAGGTTGGGTTCAAGTATGTGTATTTAAAGAATGATAAAACTCGAGTGACGGCTGAATGCTCTAAAAAGACTACTGAGAATTGCATATGGAGAATTCATGCTTCATTATCTACAATAAATGGATACTTTTACATACGTTCAATGAATAATGAGCATACATGTAGAGGTGTCTTTCGTAGTCCGTCAACCAAAATGATAGCCTCCAAGTTGGTTTCAACATTGGTAGCTGATGATCTTAGAGATAACCCGCTATTGAGACCAATTGATGTAGTTAGAGATATGAAGAAGAATTATGGTCTTGATATAGCTTATCAACATGCATGGCATGCAAAAGAGATGGCTGCTGTTGATATACATGGTGATGAAAAGGTTTCTTATGCATTAATGAATAATTATCGTGACCTTCTATTGCAGTATAATCCTGGGTCGCATTGCATCCTTGACGTGGAACATGAGAGTAAAAAATTCAAGAGAATATTTGTAATGTTTAGAGGAAGTATTTATGGATTTCAATACTGCAGACCTGTTTTATTTCTTGATGGTGCCTTTTTGAAGAGCCGTTACCGTGGAACAATACTATCAGCTATTGCAAGGAATGGGAACAATGGTAAATGAATTTTAAATATTTTATTTTGTGTAGTGCATTGAAATTTTGTTTGTTCCATTCCATAACATCAAAATACAAGCATAAAAATATAAAGTACCTTTGAAGGTCTTTGTTTTAGTTCACGTGTACGTTTCATTTTTCTACGTGTATTGTCATGATATGTCTTATTTTGTGTAATACTAAGTAAAGTACACGCATAGTGCATGTAAAGTACACGTGAATGTTTTTGTTAATGTCACGTGTACTTTTCATTTTTATGCGTGTACTTTGATAATGATGACTCTATGTGTAGTAATAAGTAAAGTACACGCATTTTACATGTCAACTACACGTGAATGTTTTTCTTAATTTCACGTGTACTTTTCATTTTTATTCATGTACTTTGATGATGATGCTATGTTGAATACAAACTAAAGTACACGCATTTTACATGTCAAGTACACATGAATTTTTTTCTTTATTTCACGTGTACTTTTCATTTTTATGCGTGTACTTTGATGATAGGTGTTGTTATTTAGAAATAATAAAGCAAAGTAAATGTTAAAAATGTAAAGTACCTTTGAATGTTTTTGTTTAGTTCACCTGTACTTTACATTTTTATGCGTGTATGTTGATGTTAGTCTTGTTAATAATAAAGCCAAGCAAAAGATTGATGAGTAAACGTGCATTTTATCATGTGTACGGTACATTTTTATGCTTTGTCTTGTTATTTACAAACAATTTAGATTAAACACAATATATTTCCCATGTGTTTTAGGGTCTGCGCCAGCAGCATCAATATACAAAGTATTGTACATGGATATGTTATTTATTTTAATTTTAATATATTTTTTAAATTTCAGGACTTTTTCCTGTTGCATATGCTGTTGTTGATTCCGAAACCGAAGATAACTGGATGTGGTTTTTAGTCAATTTGCATAGTGCAGTAGTTGAGCAATATCGAAACATAACATTTATATCAGATCGAAACAATGGATTACTTGAAGCTGTTTCGAGGGCCTTCCCGTTGTCTGCACATTCCTACTGTATACATCATTTACAAGGGAATATAAAAAAGAAAATTCGTGGGAATTGTGCTGGATTTCGAAAGAAAATTGTTAAAGATTTTTTGTCTTGTGCATATGCTGTCTCAGTTGATGTATTTCACAAGAATATTGAAGCATTGTAGAAGGAAGGAGGAGCTGCTATTGCCGATTTCATTGATAGTTTGCCTCCCGAGAATTGGTCCTGTGCATATTTCCCTGGTAAACGGTATGGTGACATGGCATCTAGTGTTGCGGAGTCATTCAATTCATGGATATTGGAGGAAAGGCATTTACCAGTAATGAATATGCTTGATAAATTGAGAGTGAAGATTATGAATTTCAATGCAAACAAACTTGTTGAGTCTGACACTTGGGCAAATGAGCTATGTTCTTTTTTTCAAAAGTTACTGAATGAAAATTGGAATAAAAGCCGACATTGGACTATTAGTCGCTCAAGTCAAAATGTATTTGAAGTTCATTCAGAAGTGCGAGCAACAGTTGACTTAGGAGAAATGACTTGTTCTTGTAAGAGTTGACAGATTAGATGTTTTCCATGTTCTCATGCTGTTTGTGTTGTGCGGAGGAAAGGGACCAGTATTTATGATTATATTGAGGAGTACTATAAGGTATCTTTCTACAGAAAATCATACTCGATACCTATAGTTCCTCTTCCTGATTTGATTTCCTTAAATATTCCTATTCCTGAAAATCCATCTATACTTCCACCAATGACTAAGAGACCAACAGGCAGGCCAAGAAATAAGAGAATAAAGTCTTCTGGTGAGATCACAGTAAGGGAAGTTACTTGCTCGAGGTGTAGTAAAACGGGTCATTACAGGTCTACTTGTAAGGAACCCATTTGACTATTTTTAAAATTGTTAAATTCATTCATTGTAACCATTTGATTGAATAAATAAATTAATAAACCATTTGTTTCACATAAATGAATGTAATTTATTTTTAAGTCTCATATATCAGTTTTTTTTGTGTGTTGCTGTACTCAATTTTTCATAAAACATATATGATCATTATTCCTTGTGTTCACGTGTACTTTGCCTTTGTATACGCATGTTATGTAAAGTACACGCGCATTTTGATGTCCAAAGAAATTATAGGTATTTTAGCAATAGTCCCATTTGTGAATGTTTTGTTTGTCCTAATCCCATTTGACTTTTTTTATTCATAATTGGTCCCATTTAGCAGTTGTGGATGGTCAGTTCAATATGCGTGTACTTTGCGTGTACTTTATAAAAGTACACGCAAAATACACATAGTACACGCAACACAGGGCTTGTACATGTAGATATTCTATAGAGTACACGTATAAAACATAAAAGTACACGCATAATGAATTGAGAAATACAATTTCAATGTGCGTGTACTTTCTGTATTTTGCGTGTACTTTATAAAAGTACACGCAAAATACACATAGTACACGCAACACAGGGCTACTTGTAAGGAACCCATTTGACTATTTTTAAAATTGTTGAATTCATTCATTTTATCCATTTGATTGAATAAATTAATTAATAAACGATTTGTTTCATATAAATGAATGTAATTTATTTTTAAGTCTCATATATCAGTTTTTTGTGTGTGTTGCTGTACTCAATTTTTCATAAAACATACATGATCATTATTCCTTGTGTTCACGTGTACTTTACCTTTGTATACGCATGTTATGTAAAGTACATGCGCATTTTGATGTCCAAAGAAATTATAGGTATTTTAGCAATAGTCCCATTTGTGAATGTTTTGTTTGTCCTAATCCCATTTGACTTTTTTATTCATAATTGGTCCCATTTAGCAGTTGTGGATGGTCAGTTCAATATGCGTGTACTTTATAAAAGCATGCGTGTACTTTACTTATTGTACATGCATGAGATACACGCATAATATAAATATAATGTGCGTGTACTTGATGAAATGTGCGTGTACTTTATGAAGTACACGCATTGATAATTAAAGTACACGCATTTAAATATAATTGTACATGCATATTGATATGACAAAAATCTAATTCAATATACGTGTATTTTATGTATTCTGCATGTAATTTTATCAAGTATTCGTATATAAATGCATGTACTATTTCGAAAATGGTTTTTGACATTACAATCTGCTTGTACTTTATAAAAGATATTTGGGTCACTCATATTCTTAAACTCCTATGGGTATTATGGTCCGCGCCAGCGTCATTATTATACAAGTACTAGTTGTAAGCCCGCGCGATGCGCGAGAGAGGCGCAATGTACGAAACATAAGAAAAAATATATCTAAAAAATTTGTAACAAAAATATCCTTCTTATTTACATTTGCATTGAAGAGCGAGGTTTTAATTAAAAATACAACTTGTAGTTATTTAATCATCGAGCATTAGAAACATATGTACTACATAGTGCATTATATTGTTGTAATGGTTTTTCGAAATGATATTTTTTTAAATATCAATGTTAAAAACCATATTATTTTTCATGTTAATTGTATTGTTGTAAATTGGACCAACATCAATGTTAATTGTAATAAAATTCTTCTTAATGTTTATATTGATTATATCAATGGCCATAGGGTAGTGAGACGTGGAACCATTCCACTTTATTTTTCATTACAAAGAGGGATGAAAAGAGGGAGAGAGAAGTACGTTGGAAATTAAGAGTTGTCACTTTTGAGGAAGTCAAATACTTGAAAATCGTAACTGAGTTCGTTGGAAATCAAAGAGACAGATTCACAAATAGAGACACCTTTAAGATAGTTGAGTAATAATTACCCAATAAATGATGTGCCACGTGGATAGGCTAATTGCAAAGCATAATAAATGCCCTGTTTTGCATTTTAGAGTATATAGAGATTTCAATCTGCTTGTACTTTATAGACTATGCATGTACTTTATAAAGTACACGTGTAATATATAGAGTACACGCATTTATATTTATTTCAATAGGCGTGTACTTTATATATTACACGTGTACTTTGTATTGTACACGTGTAATATATAGAGTACACGCATTTATATAATTTTTTTTGATGAAATGTTATAAATGTTAAAATTTTTAACAAAACAGGTGATCATGTTTATAAGGGTTCACGTGTACTTTACTATATTGGATTATGAAATAACTCAGAACACATTCATGAAAGAAATAAAAAATTTATTAAAAACAAAAAAATAAAGTACAATTTTTCAAATAAAGAAAACTGAAAAAACTAAACAAGGCTTCTAGAATGGATGTTTGTCAAAGGCATCCAGGGTGTCAGGGAGAGAGTCAATGAAATTCGACCAGTGTCGAATTTCTTCTTCTATGATAGCTACAAGGCCTTCATGGAGAGCCTTTTTCTCCTTCAGCTTTGCGATTTTCAGGGGAACTTCCTTTGTATAGAAATAAATGAGTTCTTCATGTGTTTGAGGAGGGTCCTCATCCACATCAAATAAATCTATGGGATTGGGTGGGAGTCCAGAATAGCCTTCCCTCATATATGTTTGAAACTGCTCAAAGGCAGTTTCATATGAGGAAATATTTTCCTCAATTTGCCTTATTTTTTTTTTGTTTCTTTCATCTCTCTCAAGAGTTTCTCGAAAGTTTTCTGCTGGAATAGCCATTATGTAATATTTACCCTAACTGTAATGGTTAAAAAAGGAACAAATATTACTCTTTTATAGGAAAAAGTGAAAGTTATTTATTTCTTAACCAGAAGTAGTTGGGAAGTGAGTAGTTGAGCTTAATAAATTGATTTTGGTTATTGTGTCCTTGATGAATTCTTCAAAGTAGTTTTCAATTAATATAATAAATAATCATTATATTAACCACTGCGTGTACTTTAGTGAAAATGCGTGTACTTTGGATAATTAATTGTACTTAGTAATTATGACTTGTATTTTTCGTGAAAACTAATTTTACATTGTTTCATAACAATCAGATGCATTGTTTGTCTAAACCTTACGTGGATTGTGGTTCGCGCCAGTGGGAAAAAACCATTTTGGTATGTAAATACACATGTATTTACATACCAAAATATGACATGTATTTTGAAAATACACGTAATATTTTCAAAGTACAGGTAAGTATTGGTAGGTAAATTTTGATATATCAGGAATATCAAGTGCACTTTCAAAATACACGTGTATTTTGAAAATACACGTTAAAATAAACGTGTACTTTCAAAATACACGTTATATTTTTCACGTGTATTTTTATAATACACGTTTATTTTAAAGTGTATTTTAAAAATACACGTTTATTTTCACGTGTATTTTCAAAATACACGTGAAAATAAACGTGTATTTTGAAAGTACACGTGAGTATTGCTATGTAAATTTTGAAATATCAAAATGACACATCCAGTAACTGTGCTAGGTTTTGAAGTTGCAGATTTGTCAAGTGAATGTATCAGAAACTCATGCACAGCAGATGCCCAATCATATTTATTCATTTCCTCAATATTTTCAATGTATTTCAACCAAAATTCTCCAAGGGTGAAGTTTGAGTTGGAAAAAAACATTTTGGTATGTAAATACACATGTATTTACATACCAAAATATCACATGTATTTTGAAAATACACGTAATATTTTCAAAGTACAGGTAAGTATTGGTAGGTAAATTTTGATATATCAGGAATATCAAGTGTACTTTCAAAATACACGTGTATTTTGAAAATACACGTTAAAATAAACGTGTACTTTCAAAATACATGTGATATTTTTCACGTGTATTTTTATAATACACGTTTATTTTAAAGTGTATTTTAAAAATACACGTTTATTTTCACGTGTATTTTCAAAATACACGTGAAAATAAACGTGTATTTTGAAAGTACACGTGAGTATTGCTATGTAAATTTTGAAATATCAAAATGACACATCCAGTAACTGTGTTAGGTTTTGAAGTTGCTGATTTGTCAACTGAATGTATCAGAAACTCATGCACAGCAGATGCCCAATCATATTTATTCATTTCCTCAATATTTTCAATGTATTTCAACCAAAATTATCCAAGGGTGAAGTTTGAGTTGGAAAAAACCATTTTGGTGTAATAAATATTGTAAACAATAGCCAATATAACACAAATCAAAATTACAAATATATGTTTTGAATTTGAATCACAATTTATAGATGTTTTTTCCCATTTCGGGGGAAGAAATATTTTGACAGAAGAATTTCCCTGAGTACATATGCTCTTTGTTTAAGCATGTCAGGGTCTTGAAAGAATTTTTGCATTTCTTTGTTTCTGCTTATTTTCTCAATATAGTACATGCAGAACACCCCACAGTCAACCCTGAAATTACAATAAAACAAATATAAAAATTAGAATGATGTGATGAAATGTTTTGAAAGGATACAAATTAGTAATTTTTAGAAATGAAGTTTTTCTTACCCATTATATTGTTTAGGGCATTCGTGATCTCTTATTAGTTCAAATTTGAGATCACTTTGCAACAAGAAATCTACAGTCCTTCTTTCTTGCTCTGTCAATGGATCATCATCCATTGTAAACTCATTTTGGGTGCCTTCCTCAAATTTCCTCTGAATTTTGTAACCATTGTTTTTCATTGTTTCTGCTTCAGTCTTCAATTCGGACAGTGATTTTTGGAAGACAGAAAACTATTAAGAAGACAAATATTTTGTGTATACAAATAAAAGAGTATATGAAGATGAAAGAGTGAAAAGTACACCCATAATATAAAAGTACACGCATATTTTATTTTTTCATATCACGTGTATTTTAAAATATGATGGGTGTACTTTGCCTAATGTGTTAAAAGTACACGCATACTATTAAAGTACACGCATATTTTATTTTAAAATATCATGTGTATTTTATTATATATGATGCGTGTACTTTGCCTAATGAGTTAAAAGTACACGCATAATATTAAAGTACACGTAACTTGTTTTGGTTCATTACACGTGTATTTTAAATTATGATGCGTGTACTTTGATAATCTATTTAATTATGTACAACTAATACAAAGTACACGCATTATATAATGCACGTGTACAAGTGTATAATATAAGCACGAGCAACATTACTAATTAAGTTTAGGCACTAACCAATTTTTTTGCATCATCAAAAAATGTTGTGTTCTTTTCCATGTCATTCGGTCGGAGGGGATCCATGTGGACCACTTTATTTTCTTTAGTGTATATCACAAATAATGTGAAATGTCCTATACTATGTCTAAGTACAATGAACAAATTATTACAACTGCCTAAGTATTCAAATAAATCCTTGTATAATTCCCCCTTTTTATTGACTCCGTTTGTTTTACAAGCTTCTATCTGAATAAAAATTATAGAGAAGTGTTAATAAGAAAAACTGAAATATTGTTTATCAAAACTTTCATTTTATTTGTACTTACCCAACAATAATCAGAAAAAGTGTGTGAGTAGGAGAGCCCTTCCTCTGACAATTTTAATCTCAATACTTCACAAAAGGCAAGTATTATCTGTTTCACACAATATAAAATGGTGAGGAAATAATAATGTTGAAATTTAATGGATGTCTAATATTTGGACAACATACTTGGCTTGAAATTTCTTGATTTTTGAGGACTTCAAGTAAATCTTCCCATGGGACATACGAAACCATCCCTTTGAAAATAAACTCCCTGCATTTTATATAATCAATAAAACAATAGTATAATAATATTAACCTTATTCTTTTGCACCAAAAAAAATATAAATTAGCGAAGTGATAAATCATAAAACAATAAACTTTACCCTGGCTCAGCAAATTTAATAAACTCTTCAATCTTTTTCTTCGAAGCTTCATCGAGATATTTATATGCTTCGATTGCTTCAAGCTTGACGCGAGTTTCCTTCATTTTTTCAGCTATTGTTGTAGGGCCTTTTCTAAGCTTTGACTCTTTTAGTTTCTTCATTGGTAGCTTTTCTGTTTCGCCGTCAGCTTTTCTTTTCATCTGACCTCTAGTAAGAGGTCCTTGGATTTTGGATATTTTGGGGCTGCCCTCAACTTTCTTTGAGGCTAATTCAATCTTTAAAATCGAAATTTCGTCAAGGAGTTGTTTATTAATGTTTTCCTGATATATTTAACAAGGAATGTTGGATTGTTAGCATTTTTTGAAAAAATGATTGATTTTCACTTACGTGTATTTTATATAATACACGCGTGTATTATATAAAAGTGTGTGTATTTTATAAAGTACACGCGTGTATTATAAAATACGTGTACTTTATAAAATTTATAATATAGCTAAAATTTATAATAAAATTAAGAAAGTGTAGCGTGTAATAAATATCTATTGTATTTTATAGATACCTGGTCAGCTTTTTTCAATTCTGATTTTTCAAGCATTTTCTTCAACTCCGAAATTTCGTCATTAAGGATTTTATTATTGTTTTCCTGTAATACAAAAAAATGTTACATTTTAAACAATGCATTATTTTTAATAAGTTAATGCATGTAGTCTTCATTATATCTAATATCAAATAAAACTGCATTAAAATATTATGAAATAAAACTGCGTGTACTTTGAGAAAACTGCGTGTACTTTGAGAAAACTGCGTGTACTTTGAACGTGTACTGTAGGAAAACTGCATGTACATTAGAGGAAAACTGCGTGTACTCTGCATTCAAAAGTACCTGTTGAGTTCTTTTCGACTCTGACTCCTCAAGATTCTGCCTCAAAGTCATCTTTTCTAAGTCAACATCTTTCCAGTGTTGCAATGTATCATCATACTTTCTTTTTATATCTTCATTAGTCAGAGACAGATATCCATTCTTTTGTTCCAAAATTCGTGTTGATTCATCCAATTCTATAATTCTATCTGAGTCACTCAAAGTGACTTGATCAAGCTTTTCTTTTAAAGAATTGTTTAACTCAACTAGTTGGGCATTTTCTACCTCCAACTTATTTAATAACTCGTTTTCCTTCAAAAGGTTGGAATTCTCCACCTTTAAGTTCTTCACTTCCTCATGGGCTTCAATAAGTGAATCATGATCTACCTGTAACTGTACATTCAAAATGGCACTCTCCACCTCCAAAGAGGTCACCTTATCAAGTGCAACATTAATGTCTATAGCTGCTTTAGATAGTTGGTTATTTTTTTCCAACAACTTCCTTTTCAAAACAACAATTTGTTCCTCCAAATTAACCTTTGGTTGATCTTTTCCCTTCTTTTTCTTTGGACTCACAATGTTTTTAAGGGGAATATTCCAACCATGTGAAAACTCATTGTCATCAATATCTTCAGCAACATTGTTTGATGATGAAGCAGCATGTATAGGACTTTCTGTAGATATGTCCAAAGAGTAACTTGGCCCTTCAAACTGAGATTCCTTTTGTACAGGACAGTCCTTAGAAGCTAGTTTACTTGTAGCCTGCTTCAAAGTTGCTGTTGCGATGTCATTCTTCACAAACCATTGTTTCAAAGACGACAACTTCCACTTCAGGAATTTTGGAGTATTTTCTTTATATTCTTCAACAGGAGAAATGATTTCAAATTTCTCACATGCCCAATACTGAGATCATACAGAAAAAAAAATGAATTTAATACGTGTACTTGACAGAAGATATAACAAGAGTATTTTGAGAGTACACTGGTTATATTTACAAAACATAGTACACGTGTACTTTGTAAAATACAAGTGTCCTTTCATATGATATAAGACGTGTATTTTCAAAATACAATTGATATTTAGCGTGTATTTTCAAAATAAACGTGATATAAGACGTGTATTTTCAAAATACACATTAAATATCAATTGTATTTTGAAAGAACAAGAGAAAATATCACATGTATTTTGAAAATACACGTAATATTTTCAAAGTACAGGTAAGTATTGGTATGTAAATTTTGAAATATCAGGAATATCACGTGTATTTTCAAAATACACGTGAAAATAAACGTGTATTATCAAAATACACGTGAAAAATTCACGTGTATTTTGAAAATACACGTTTATTTTCACGTGTATTTTCAAAATACACGTGAAAAATTCACGTGTATTTTGAAACTACATGTGAGTATTGTTGTGTAAATTTTGAAATATCAAAATGTTTTTTTGCTCACCAGTAGTAAAATGACACATCCAGTAACTGTGCTAGGTTTTGAACTTGCTGATTTGTCAAGTGAATGTATCAGAAACTCATGCACAGCAGATGCCCAATCATATTTATTCATTTCCTCAATATTTTCAATGTATTTCAATCAAAATTCTCCAAGGGTGAAGTTTGAGTTGGAGAAAAATAACGTGTTCAAGAAGTGGAGACACACAATTTTAACAAAATCAGCAATTCCTTCATTTGTCTCCAATTCAACTGATTTCTTCAAACCATTCAAAATTTCTGACTTTCCTATTCTTTTTAAGAAGTATCGTGCTTGTAATCCAGATTTTTTAGCAGTATTCGGGTCCTTTTTCAGTTCTATTGATTTTAAACCCTCCACCAGGGATATGCCAAATATTTCACTTATATCTATTGGCATTATTCGAATACTGCTCTTCATACGGAAACTTTTGGTTTCCGTATTGTACAGCTCGATAATTGATAAAATATTTTTATCCGTCTTCTTGTGGTCCACTTCTACTACTTTCTCACTGTAGTAGGCATTGAAAAGCTCCCAAAATGGAGTCTTCTTAAGAAGTTCAATATGGCTATTGTTTATTTTATCTTTAATCTGATGCAAATCATGGAGAAAGCTAACAATATTTGACCGATATTGGTCATTCTTCTTTGGAAGACGTTTAGCTTTCAATGCCACCCTAGAACTGGAACTGGAACTGGATGAAGAACTATCATCAGAACTGCTCTTTTTTGTTTCTTTCCTCTTCTTGCCTTCATCTTCATCCCCATTATATTGATCTATAAACAAAATTTAAATTACTAACCTATAATTATATGTACAAAAAATAAAATACATGCGAATTAGAATAAAAAATAGACTAAAATAATAAAATACAAGCGTAATTAGCAAAAGTACATGCAATATTCTCACAAACAATTTATACAAGTCTCATCAAAATACATGCTAAAGGCGATAATATATATCGTCAGTTTCATGGTAATACCT